>ML778943.1:170811-218959 GCA_009831015.1 Picea engelmannii
TTCAGGATGCACCACGTGCTCCAAGGGTGCCACTCGCCGACTGAACTGATTGGTAGACCTCTATAACCCCTGGAGTCAATACTCCACCAGGTGAACTAGTAGGAGACTAAGGGCTCTAAGGAATAAGGCCCCTGCCTTATTGCACGCCCCTTAGAATCATTGTGAGCGACTGTCGCAGTCCGCCCTCACGGCATCGTGGGTCCTCTCGAACTAGGTAATCGTTAACCTACAGTTCGAGCCACGGCAAGAGTGCTAGCAGGCAGTGGCAGGGTTGTTGTCCACCCCTCTCCCTCAACCTCTCTGCAATCGTGTGTGGCCCCTTTACTCCATATGTGAGTCAAGTCGACAAGCTATCGTCAGCCTGCATCACCAATAATCATGTCAGAAATGTCAACATCAAATCATCAAATCAACTGAAACATCATAATAAACATATCAACCCAAATGCACACTCCCTGACTCAATCCGAAGTCCAAGGGGGTTCTACCGATGCCTCTACATCCTCAAGGTCAAAAACCCTGCACACTCAATAAAACTGAGTCAATAGCACCCGTCTACATCAAATAGTAACACATCATGTCATCTGTCAATCACCTCATAATCAAATATAAAAGGTCTAACATAAAAAGGGTCCAGATCACTTGCGAGCAAGTGTCCTCAAATAATAAGTGTTCTCAATGCGCCAGAGTGGGATGTCACAACCTGTCAGTTGTACTTCCAAAACAATATCATCAACATAAATTTAAATTAATAAAATACTACCTTGAGTTACCTTGATGTAGAGGCTGTTGTCTGCGCTTCCTTTCCATAGTTCGTAGGGAGTTTTTTCATTGTTGTTTCTAAGCATTACTCTGTTTTGAATGTGAACCGTTGTATGCACTGAATGTATCCAAAAAATATCTATCAATTTGGAATCCATTAAATTATTCAAGCCATTTCCTGTGTAATTATCATCCATTATGATAATGTTCCTCTTTCTATGAACCACTCTTTGAACCAATCTATGAATCCATGCTCTCATCCACTTTCATATTTCTATCCAAACCTGATAAGTATTCTTACAAATCCATCTCTATCGATACTATCCAAGAATCTACTTGTGCAACTATCCATAATGATGACCCATTTATCACTATATTATCATGAAGTCTTGATTAATCTATCAAACTCTATTTATGCTAACTAACTTCTCTGGATCTGTCTTCTCAAACTATGCAAGATGCTCGAAGGATGGTTCTATGTTCTGTCACAACTATCACATAGACTCCCCCTGTCTAATATTCATATTACCTGGGAGTATCTAAGTCGGATGGCTCGGAACAATGGCTTCTCTGATGTGTATTCATCATCATCTCTATGAGCTTTGAATTTTTTCTTTCTATCTATGGATTCATCTTTCACTACAATACTTGAAAGTACAATCTATTGAACATGTTCCTTATTTACTTGTCCTTTTATTTCATTTATTTTCCAAACCTTCTATATCTAACATTCTTCTTTTTCTCTGACGATTTTTCTTCATCTCGTTTTATTTCTAATCTTGCGATCTATGGAACCTGGTCTCTGTTCACCTGTTCTTCCTATTTTCTTATCCATACTTTCTTATATCTGATATCAGTGTTCTCTTTCATGGAAGTATCAATCATTCTTCTAAAATCATGAGCTATGTGTCCATAGTTATGACATTTGTAACATTCAATGTTACGTGGGGCCACATAGCCATTTCTTTCTTGAACATTTCTTTTATAATACCTGCAATCTGTAACCTTATGTCCAAAGTTAGTACAATAAAAAAAATGACCATAAAATAAATTTGCATACCTGGGAGTGGATGATCTTCTTTTTGGTGTAGTTCTTTTGAATTTATTCCTTGACTGATCATGATCATGATCATGATTGAAGCTTCTTTGTGGCTTGAACATGGATGGTCTTCTTGAAGATGTATCTTTATTAGTTTTCTTAGATTCTGGTTGACCATGATTTCTTCCTTTGAGTATTTTTTCATAACTCTTTCTATTTTTTTCATTCTTCTTTTCTAGCAACATAGAGTGCTCCTCTTCATTCTCTACAAATGATGTGGGTGTTTCTGTTTCTTCAACATTCTTGTTGATCTTGATGATTTTGACTCTTAGTGTGACAAATTATTCTTCAAGATTCTCAACCTCTTCTTCTTTCTTCATTATTTGAGACTTCCTGACCTATTATGTTCTCTTTGCTTCTTCAAGTTGGATTTTCAATGTAATTATTTCTTCTTCCAGTCTTCTCTCTTCTTGACCAAACTCTTCCTCAAGTTGGTATAAGTCATTGGTTCTTTCCTTGAGATGATCCATCAATATCTTTTCTCTCTTTTCGACTTCTTCCTTTTGTGCTGCTATGTTGGCTTCTAAACATTTCTTTTTATATTGTAGAGTTTCTTTAATTCTTATGGCCTCTTCTAGTTGAGCTCTTAAATTCTTGATGACCTGCTGATATTTTTCGGAACCTTGAACATTTTCCTTTTGCTTCATCAATTCTTTCTTCTATGACTTGTTTTCTTCTCTTTCTTTCTTTAGATATTCAATTTCAGTGATCAATTTTTCTCTCTAATCAACTTATGCTTCTTCATACTCTTCCTCTTCTGAATTTGTTTGACATGATGATCATCTTTCTTCTTGTTTTGTATATGCATCTTCTTTGGCATTTTCTAAATCTATGATGGGTGAAGAATATATGTCATGTAACTTATCCCAAATTTTTTTGGTTGATGAACATTTACCAACCTTTTCTCTTACTGGCTTTGGTAATCCTTCCCATATGAAATCCATTGTTGTTTTTTTATTCTTCTTCAATTCCTTCTTGGCTATAATATTTTCCCTTTTTGAAATATCATATCCTGTAACAACTGATAGCCAAATATGATTTCCTCATGCTTGTAAAAATACTTTCATTCTTATTCTCCACATATAATACTTAAAACCACTCTGACCATTAAACATTGGTATTCCATTTTTATACATGTTGTTGTTCTCCATGATCTACCTTTCAATGGTTAAACTGATTTCTGAAGGAACCTACTCCGATACCAATTGTTGGATTACTAAGAGGGGGGATGAATCAGTAATAGAGAAATCTAATACTTTTTAATCATATAATGCACGTGTTATATCAATGTAGCATTACCATCCAATATCTTCAAACTAAATAAACAATCAACAAATGAACAATCATACATATACATAGTACACCAGTTTTTTTACGTGGAAACCTAAAGCGGGAGAAAACCATGAAATACATTTTCTTATATGTCTTGAAGAATTACATTCATTGGAAGCACCAAATTCCTTTGTTTTCCAGCTGCAACTGGAAGGAGGATCCAACCCCCTAGTTTCTCAGGCTACAACCTGAGGGAAGATCCAACTCCCCAATTCTTTGGCTACAACCATAAGGAGGCTACAACCCCCTATGTTCTCTAGCTACAACTAAAAGGTGGCTACAACCACGTTTCCTTGCCTCATCTAATCACCCTGATGTATAAGTAGAATGATGGAACCATTGTCACACTATCATTGTGAGATATACCACTATAAACCTGCACCAATCAACCTGCACCAAACAACTTGTAACAATAACGTGAACCATGCATGAACCATGCATCAACATGTACCTCAAGCATTCATCAACATGTACCATAACAGAGTGTATCAACCATGCACCAACATGTACCAAACAACCTGTAATCAACCTGTACCATAAACAAGTGCATCAACCATGCACCAACTTGTACCTCAACCTACACCATGAATAAGTACATCAACCATGCACCAAACCTGTATGAATAATCTGTCACAACAACCTATCCAAACAACCTATGAAAAAAACATGTCTCATCAATCTTATCAACCAAATGAGATCTACTCACCAAGATCAATCACCAAGACAACTCTCAAATATGTGCATCAACGAAGCATAACACAACAACTCATAATCATCACCGAGATCAATATGTGCTTCTAATAATATACCAATACAAGTATGCTACATCATCCATAAACCATGTCTCAATAATACTACTAAAAAGTGCCTCCAACCATGTACCAAGTATGTACCAATCATGTATCAACTACTCATTAACTATGACTCATCAAGATGTACAAACATCATCAACTATACACCTCATGTATGTGCCAACTCATCAACTACTTGTCTCAACCATGTACCCAACATGTACCTCAACTAAAATCCCTCATCAATTTCATCATCCAAATATGATTTGTAACTCTATAATGGACCTGGTGTATATGATCACATACTTGCAAACCTTCCTTAAATTTAACAACAAGAGACTATCATTTTCATCAAACTTTAGTTTAGTCTCACATGAGTATTTTTGGATTAGTCAAGAACCCTAACTTGAAATAATCATAACTATGTACCTGTAATGAATAAAGATATGAAAATAGTACATAATGTTATTCAGTGTGTTTTATGCAATTCCTCCAGGTGTCACTACTTGTAACCTCTCAGAAAATGAGTTGGAGAAAAAATGACATATCTTCTTGAATTCTGGATTATTCTAGAGAGTGAACTTGTAGAGCATGCCCCGCACAGAATATTTGTTGTATGGAATTGAATTTTTTTCAAATAATACTACAGAATATACTCTAACCAACACATATGGTCTTACTAAATTTGATTTTTTTATAAATAAGTTATGACAGTTTTACCCGAAACAGATGTTTTAGACTAGTTTCAGGACTAGCCACAAACCCTATTTTCCACGGAGTGTAATGCCAAAACTACAATGAAACACATGTTGAAATTTGTACCATGACTATTTGGATATGTTTTCTCAATGGCCTCCCAATTTCATAGTCTAAATGATTCTAGAAAAAACGTTATTGCGAAAATGGTGAGATGACTTGTAAATAACATACCTTAGAAAGCATCATCAAAAGAATTTATCCTCCCTTGAATTTCGTTCTTCTTTAATTCACCTTCCCTCTGAAATTCATCTTATATATCCTTTGGTTACCTCAGTCACCTATAGATATTATATATTCTCAAGTGTGATTAAAATGAGAGAGCCTTGCCTCTTATTTATACTCTCTGAGTAGCTTCCTTAGAAGCATCTTCTCAGCCACATTGTCCACATAGCCACTTTGTCCAAATTTTCCCAATTTTCCACTTTTCCATGTATCCAATAGCCACTTGACCACTTAACCCATTTTCCTCATTTTAGGGTTAACCTTCTTATAACCACTTTCCATAATTATAAAGTTCTTCATTTACTTTATTATTTAAATAATCCTCCTTGACTTTGTCACTTCACTTTATTATTTAAATAATCCTCTTTGATTTTGTCACTTCAATTTATTATTTAAATAATCCTCTTTGACTTTGTCACTTCAATTTATTATTTAAATAATACTTTTTGACCTTTTCACTTGACTTTATTATTTAAATAATTTCTTCTTTGCAAACACTTTGACTTCTTTGACTTTTTGGGGCTTCAATCCAACATATGAGGGTCCTCCAAATTCGTAAGGACATAACTGTCAAACTCTGAGGAGTTATATGTCATTCCACATACCACCAGAAGTGGCATGACATTTAATATCCATATAGAATAGTCTTACCTACAAATATATCAAAACTCATGCCATTATACATCAAACAAACTTGGGTCCATTACCCAAACCTGGGTTCTCCAACTTCACATGGATATAACTCTCTAACCATGAGGAGTTGTGTGATGTTCCACATACCACCGAAAATAGCATGATATGTACTACCCATATAGAATAGTATTACCTTAAAATATATTAAAACTCATACCATTATACATCAAACGAACTTGGGTCCATTACCCAAACCTTTGTGCTACTAGAATTTGCTACCAGACTTTCTCCAAGGGTCAAAATCAATCACTAAGGGTTGAAATCAATATAAAATATCACTCTCCAATCATTGACATCATTGAAAACCAACAATCACACCAAATTTCCATCAACCTAAGACAATTGTGTGACATATATATTTTGAACATTTTGATTCGGGTTCTGTTTTTTATTCCCTCTTGCATGCCACTTTGCTAGTAACTGAGGATAGTCTTATGTTACATGTTCCAATGCTTGAAAGTATGTGCATGTTGTGACCTTTGTGGAATTCATCTTTGTGGTGACCTGTAGTCCTACACTTAGTACACCAAATTTGTTCCTCCTTCTCCTTCCCTTTTTTAATATCTTCCAATTGAATGGTCAAGGAAATGAGTTGTGTCAAGACCTATGCCATCCCCCCACTATATTTGACAAAATATGCTTCTAGTTTCATTTCAATACCTGAGGGTTCAGTCTATGACATGAATTTTTGTTGTATCAATGGGTCGTAGATGCATGTCAAGAGTCCTGCAATAAACCATTCCATGTGTTGTTGATCAGGGATTTGGAATGTTAACCTACCCATCATATCCTTGAATATCTTATCAAAATCCCATACCAATTCAATATACACTTGTTTGATTTCTTTTAACTTTGTAATGTACTGCAACTCAGATTTTGGTTTCTTGAATCCTTCCAACAATGTTTGTGTAATTTTTGTTAAGGTTCTCGCTTGGCCTAATGGCGTAGTACTTTGTAGCTTCATGTACCATACTATCGCGTGACCTTTGAACGTTGTTTACAACTGCACAATCTTCACAGTCCCATCTTGGACATTATTTGTAGCCCAAATGGTCTCACATACAAAGAGATGTTTTTATAGGTCCTCTGACCCAATTCCCCAAAACTCCGATAGTCTCAGTGTATTATCCACTCCTTCCATGTTGTTGTGTGTCATTCCCCCACTTGGTGATACTGGTTGAATCTTTCTCTACGTGTTTTTTCCAAATCTTTGAATACTACTTATCTGGCTTCCTCCACTGACTACAAGGCCTTTTCACAAGTATTCGAATTTGGTTTCAGATCTATGTGACACACATGGGGTTGTGGATTTGACAGAATATTCATCCCAAATAGGACTTAATGGTTCTTATATAATAGGACTATGTTGATGATCCTCCTATACTACTTCTATGCATTGTACTTCTGCAATATGTACGTCTGCACAAGGTTCTCGGTAATCACTGCACTGCTCTCTCTTCTCAGCCTCAGTCTTCAACTTCTTGTACCTTCTTCCATTGTGCAATACCCCAAATTATTCTTATCCTTCTGATGTTCCTTCTTCATTTTTATGCATCCCCAGTCCTCTCCTTCATTATTCATTTCGTCTCTCCTACATTCAGACCATCTCCTGGCCAATCCCAATTCCCATATGTGCGTGGATTCCTTTAGCTTTCAGAATCCATCATCATCAAATATTTATCACACAACACCATCTTTATCCACATACTTAGTGACTTTATAAATATTCCACGTGGAACCTTAAATAAATCTCATTCTACAACATTATATGACTATGTGCAATTGATTGTGAACTTTGTATATATTCCCCCAATATACTATCCAAAAAAAAATCAACTACGTGGAAAGTCTTGTTACTTACATAATAAATTGTCTTACCAACTCAAGAATTTATCTTCTTGGTGCAGTTGATCAGTATCTTCCAGTATTCTCCACTAATCTTTCCATCCATTCAGTCAAGCTAATAAAAAAATCACCAAACAAGATCTCATGTAGCTCAATATACACATATCTTTGCATCCATTGTGCTTCCTTCATCCAAGGGTTTCTATTCTCTTTTTTATCGAATTCACGTTCTTTCCCTTCTAGTTATTCTGATATCTCTTTCTTAGTTTGCCTCTAAAACATTCCCTCAAATACAGATTATGGGTCCTGGTAACAGAACCATTTGTTGGCACAGTTGTAATACCCTACATTCAAGTTATCTTAACCCACAAACCCTTCAGACATCAGCCCTTTTAGCATCACATGTATGCAAGTGAAGTCTCACCGCAGGTATATATGGGAACTGTAGGAGACAGTTTCATACAGTGATGAGAGAATGCTATTCAATCAACATATTCATTACAACCTAGCTATACCATGCTCAATATTCAGAGTCTATTTAATCCTTCATTGATTCCTACACACAATTGTGATGCAGTTTACCATATCACTGGTTATTGACCCATTAAATATACTATGTAACATCAATTCATCAACATAACTATATATAACCATGCATAATCAAAGTACATGCATAAACACATAAACAAAAATTCACGCACATAAACATACATTCGATATAGAATTTCACGTGGTTCAGCCCACCCTGGGCTACGTCCACAAATGATTTCTTATGTATTATTCTTATTTTAGGTAACAACCTCAAGATTTTTCATTGTGCTACAATGTATACATAATAGTCAATCCCCATCCCACCTAGCCTCTGTAGTACAAGCTTCCACTCGTCACTCTCCTAATTCTCAGATGCGAGCTCTAGTAAGAACCAGGGTAGTAAGAATCAAAACCCCTAATCTACATGACCCCTTACATATTTATACATGATATTAGGGTTGAACACCATATGATAACTCATCACGATTTGGTTACAATTATTTTCTCGAGTGCCTTTTTCCTCCTTTTGCACCTAATTTCCTTCCTTTCTTTATCTTCTTGGTCTTCTTGAATTTCTTGATTTTCCTGATTTTTTGTTAAGTGTTATTTTACTACGTACTTTGATCCTTTCTTCTCCCCTTTCCTATTCTACTGTGTGTTTCCTCCATACTTAATATTTTTCTCAAATTTGTATTCACAACTTCATGTCCAAGAGTCATCATCTATCATCTTAGTAGCTTGCACAATGAATAGACTTTGGGTGAGAAACTTAGCTAGCACTAGCACTTCTCAGCCTTATACCGGTTGAAATGGGGTATACATGTGTAATTCTTTCATGGTAGTCCTGTAAGCCCATAAAACATCTAGAATTAACTCATCCCAATTGTCCCAATTTGCGCAACAAACTTTAGTCAACCCCATCTCCAATATTTTATTAAATTCTTTCATTATTTCGTTAGCTTGCAGATGGTAGGGACTGATCTTATGATGTTGAATAAAAATTATATTGTAAGGTTCACAATAGTATCACTAAAAAAATTGGATTATTGATCATTGGTCAACCTCCGAGGGAATCCAAACCTGGCAATTATGTTCTCAAAAATAAATCATGTTGTTGTTTCTATAGAGAAATCTTGAACAACTTTTGCTTCAGCCCACAGAGTCAGGTAATCAGTTGCAGTAATTAAATGTATCTTTCCTTTTAATTTTTTGCAGGGGGATTTATCAAACTGATGAAATCAACAACCCATTTTCCAAAGGCTTGTAGTTCATGAACAGAGTGTAAAGGAAAATCATCACGGTGGGATGAATTACCCTCTCATTGACATACATTCCATGCCTAAACATAGTCCTTATCATGTATAAACACTGTAGGACACCATAATCCTACCTGTAATAAATTTCAAGAAGTTTCCTTTCAACTTACATTTCCTCTCGCAACTCCACTGTGACACTCCCACAAAATAGCAAGGAATTCATGATCAAGTACCCAATCTATCAAGATACTATCCAATTCCAATTTGTAGATTTGGCCCACAATCAATTGATAGTATGTTGCATGAACCACTAGGTGTCACTTATGGGTTGTAGAGTAACCTTTAGGACAGGCACCCATGCTCATAAATAAGGAAATTTCAACCAATTAATCAGGAATAGCTTAAACTTTGAAAATATCTACATCAGGGAGATGATCGTCTACAACTCTGCCACTCTCTCTTGATTCTAGTCTATACAAATGATTTGGCCCCACATTTAACTTTTCAAGCTTGAAAATGACCTCAAAAGAAAACTCCTGAAACAAAAACAACCATATACAAATTTGACCCTCTAACATAGGTTTATTGACCAGATACTTTAAAGCAGAGTGATTATTAAAGAATTAAAAATGACCTCCAAGAAAATAATCTCTAAAATTTTCTAAATCAAAAACCATATCCAAACCTTACCTTTCAATTGTATTGTAGTTGTGCTCAACCTGGGAAATTTTTATGCTGGAAAATGGATAGGATGATCCAATTTTTCTTCCCCTAATTTCATAAGAATAACGCCTAACGTGATCACAGAGGCATTGATGTGCACATGAAATTCAATTCTCCAATTAGGATAAGTCAAAATAGGTGCAGTACTCAACTTTTATTTTAGGAAATCAAACTCCTTGTTAGAGTCTTGAGTCCAACAAAACCCTTCGAATTTATTTAGTAGTTGTTCCAAAGGTGTTTTTATACTTGTGTAACCCATGATAAACCAACGAAAATATCCAATATGGCCCAGAGTAGTTCATAACTGCTTGAAAGTTGTAGGGGAAGTCATATTAAGAATGAATGAAACTTTAACAGGATCTACCAGCACTCCTTCGCTACAAATGATATGTCCAAGTAGATTCCAAAATGGCACACAAAAAATACATTTTTTTAGATTAAGGAAAATATGTAACTATTTGCAGCGATCCAAAATTAGTCATAATAGAATGTCACAATCACTATCTGAGAGAATAATACTATGGAATTCTTGAGCCAAAAAGGCATAAAATCAATGTTAAATTATCATCACTCAGTAGTGAAGGTAGTTGTTTTCTTGTCTTCCTCAGTAATTATGACTTGGTCATACCCAAAAAACCCATCTTTAAAAGAATAGGCTTAGTTCCCTACTACTTGATCCGTAACTTCATCACTAAAGGGAGTAGGAAAAGGGTCTTGTGTGCAAGATGATTTTAAACTTTTGTAATCCACATAGACTATGATATCATCCATACCCTTCTTACTCTGTATTATGATAGGGTTGATCCACTCAGCCTCGTCCACTAGAAAAATGAGCCTAGTGGCCAACATTCTATTAATTTCCTTCTTCAGTTTCTCTTTTACTCTGGGATTTAGCCAATATGGCCTATGTTTGATTGGATTTGAGTTAGGATTTAGTTCTATCTTGATTTCCCCTAAATCCTCTTTAATCCCTTATAGATTTGAAATTTTTGTAGGGAATAGGCTTTCATACTCCTGCAACAGAGCTTGTATCTCTGTCATGGTCTATTCATCCTAATAGTCCACAATGGATGCCATATTAGGATGATTTGTGGTTCCTATATTTACTTTCTTCAAATTCATGGGTTTAGTATAGGAACTACTATCGTCATACAAAATAGTGTATTTAACATCTCTAGTCCCTTCAAACTCCTAAAATGTCAAATTCCTAAGTTCCTCAAGGTCTACAGGATCTATAGGATCTTTATCAATATTATGAAAATCCATAGGTATTCATGCAAGGGATGGATAAAGGATATGATGAAGGAGGTATCCATGTTCAATATATATGGTAGGAGGATATATAGGATTAAATTCATCACTAAATAGCATTTTCTTAACCTATTTCAAAGCTAGAGTGATTTCAGGCGACTTACCCAAAAAATGAGAATTCTTGGCAGAACTGTCCTTGAAACCTCCTCATGCACATACCAACCTCTTGGAATCTATCCTAGGGAGTGTTAAAAGTGATGTACCCAAAATTGAGAAGGCATTTGCATAGCTTCCCATACCTTAATGCAATGCACAACATTCGCCTTCGGATAGAAAAACCCCTCATATGATTCTAGAGTCAATATTTGATGCTTTGACTTCTAGTATTTACATGATTGGTTGACCTATGAAGGAAGGATAAATTGGTATTGAAAATAAAGTTTGGTGTCATCCCAATAAGTCATGGAATTCCTATGCATGGCCCACCACCTAGCTGGAGTCACTTTTAATGCAGTATCAAGTACTAGAATTATTTTCTCTTGCACAACCTTATCCTCCATATCAACAAGAAAGATGCCTAAATTTGAAGTGCCATCGTAAACAAGGTGTTCTCTAACCTATTATCCAATCCACCTGGAAGATATGATAGTCACACAATGATGTTAAAAGTTCTTATATCTTCCCTATTGCCAATTTTCAAAAGCTACCTATGAATCTTCACCTATAGATTGAATACTCCACCAACTTATCAGGCCATTTGCAATAGGGTTAATGTAGTCTACCTACTTCCCTGTAGTCAAAGTGTAGAGTTTATCCAAGGAATCCTCTTCCATATTCTCCTCTACCAGATTCATATATTGAGGACCTTGGTAGGGGTCTAGTGGTTGTGTTACTTTCATAGCATATACTTCAAAGGTCATGATTTCCTTAAGATCTATGACAAAAAAATTCTCATAGGCCCAATCAATACCCAATAGATTTGGGTATGATTCTTTCTCCCCATGATTTCTTTGACCTCAAAGTATACCATTGTTTTTACTCCCACTAATTCCACTTCAACATTTTGTTGTCTCCCAACTAGATATATACAATATTGATTTTCCATCCACAACTGGATTGGTGAATAGACAAGCTTGGGATTTCGTGTGGCTTCCCAAGTATTCTTTGGTAATATTTTGCGTCATACCCAATATCTAACATAAATTCACTAATATCATAACCATCAATGTGGGTGTTTAGTGTAAATTCCCTTCCATGTCTCTGCCTCTTCCTTTGAATCCGACTTGTATTTATTTCTAGGATATTATCAACTATCAACTCTTCTGGGTGTCCTCCATTCTTGAAATTCCCCTTAAGCCTATCCCACAACTTCTTAGTGAGTTTCTCATCATCCAAAATATCAGAAAATAATTGGAACTACAAGTCAATAGTCTTTTGTGATTTCCTTGGAGGGTCCTTCTAGGAAACCAATTTTTTTGCGACTTGGGGTTGATTCTCACAGCTTCGTTCTACAACTATCGACATTGTAGTTGTTATAAAAATAGGATCACATAGCAATAAAATACAACAAATGAAAAAATAAAATACAGAAGATACACAATACAATAGAGACATAGATTTGCGTGGTTCACCTAGTGTGGGCTATGTCCACTAGATAAATTGCTAGGTCCTTCCTTTTTTTATCCAAAAATTGAAGGGATGCAACCTATAACATACCCACTATAAATTTCTCTTCTTTCTCTCATAGTTTCTACTCTCATAATACAATATACACTCACATACACAACCACAATACAATTCCCTCATAAAAGAGGGTATCCTTTAGGGAAAAAAACCCTATCATAACTTCTATCGTTAGATTTGCGACCTTATAATGAACAGTCTAGATTGACTACAAAACTACAATATTTTACAAGGAAATTTTCCCCTTCATTCAGGTCCAACCCCTGAACCCCCACCAAAAGGGGGCTAGGCATACCTGCATATAAATCAGGAATATAATAAGGCTCCACAACCAAAAATATGTACAGAAATTCGTCAAAACATCTCCACATCATTATGTAAGAATTGCTTATGCCTTATGGGTTCATACTTAACATCCTATGGTACCACCTTTTGAATCTTAGTTTGATTAGGATTGTCAACATTGGCACCTGTTATTGCACAAATTTTAGGTTGGGAAAATATTGACCCAATCCACAAGTGTGATACAACTATGGGAGTAACTACCCACTATCACCTTAGATAGGTAATCCCCTCGCTTTAGTGATGATAACTAACCACAAGGGGGGAATCTTGGTGATCATAGGGGGATTGATATTGAAAGTGGTAGAATGGAAGTGACAACCCCTATAATCCAAGTGTACAAGTGGAAAGAGGCTTGAACAAAAGTCTTGATGATGAAGGGTAGGTTTTAAAAGTTAAGTGTACCAATAAGAAAGTGTTATACCTTCCCAAGACAAGACAATTAAACAAGATACAAGCCAAATAATCAATGGAACAAGAAAATGAAGATTTTTCTTCAAAATTACATAAGTAAACAAACAAATATATATATATATGTGTGTGTGTGTGTGTGTGTGTGTGTGTGTGTGTTTATTTATTTATATATCAGCAGTAAGATAAGTACTTTACTACAAATTTAACCATCAAGAGCATCAAATATTTATGGTAGATGAAGCACTAAACAAGTAGATATTTCCCAAGCACTTAAGCACAAAATTTGATGGTGAATTAGGGATGCTAGATAGTGTTTTCAAATATGTATTAAGGAGTCCAATTGTCTGTAGCAAAGAAATGCTATAGAAACAATATATAACCACTAACATCAACAAGTAAGCCACCCAAAAGTTTTGCAATAACAAGTAGATTGATAACCAAGTCTTACAAGTAAATTTCAGTGGTAGATTAGTGAGTTATGAGAGTGTTTAAGAGTTTTTTTTTTCAGCCCCAATGGCTTTATATTTTAGTTAACCACGACAAGAGAATCACTAGGCTAACCTAGATGCCTTAGTGGTTCAATTAGTCTTGCAACACCAAGAAAAGATTCCACTTTAGACAAAATCAATATCTCTAAAATTTATTCCTACCAATGCAAGTATTTTATTTATCCATTGAAAAATTAGATTAATTCCTAGTCTATTGGGTTATGGGATCTTGGATGTAAGAGTTGGGATTAATACTTCTTTAGGGGTGTAACCCTCTTAGTCCCTAGAGCAAGCAAATCCAACTAGGTAAATATAGGAGGGTGCAACCCACTTACTCCTCCTAGAAACCTTGTTAAAAATGGATTATATAATAACAAATTAGATGAAGATAGTGGAGGTCTCACATACTTCTACAAGGGTTTTATACAAGAACAAAGATGAAACAAGAAGAAATTTACCAACAATTACAAAATATTCCTTACTAATTCCACAAAATAGCAAGACAAAACCCTTATTTACCAAGATATGTCATCAATATTCCAAAGAAAAACCTCCATGAAGATACTACACCACTTTATATTCCAAAATAGACAAGTAAACATCCAAAAAATTACATAAGAGAGAGAACTTGATTTTCCCAAAGAGAGAAAATTTCAACCAATATGTAATTTTCAAGTGAGAAAGTTATATCCAAAATCAAATGATTTAGGTTTCTATTTATACAAGACCTCAACACAATGTTTTTCCACACAATTTTAGGGTAAAACAGAATGTAAGGAGTATGACCTCCTTTACGTTTCCCATTTACAACAACAATTTAATTTCTGCAGAAAATAAAAAAATAAAACCCTAAATGTGACATCACACCCTAAGATGGTGACGTCTTGGAACTTTTAGCAAGTCGTTGGGCTTGGAGAGGAAATTGCTACGCCTTTAGAGGCCATGTTTCATCATGTCAAACCTTCCTTCCTTCATCACTTGTGCCAAATGATCATCAATCATCACCACCACCATCTAACCCTAGCCCTAGGGTAACTTCAAACCCCAAGGTGTAGTGCATGGCCTCCAAAAACAAGTTGTTGGGATAGACAAGGGCTAGGAAAGGCCCTCCAAGGTGTCTTCTCTTGCATCCAAAGGAAACTTCCATATTTTAGCTACTCCCAAGGTGTGGTAATGGAATCCAACCTGTGGGATTCAATCCCCAATGAATTCCTAAGCTAGGCTTGTTCCTCCAAAATTTCCAATAAACAAGGTTCTGCAAAGACAAATGAATGCACCCTCCAAGGGTCTCAAGTAAAATATATCATATCAAGTAAAATAACACCTAATAAAATATCCAATTTAACATGTGCACCAAATATACATTTTCAAATAAAACAAGTGCTCAGAGACCCTATGAAATTGACCAAATTTATACATGGGAGGGGTGTCACAATGCCCTATTGGGTGACTAAATTCCTCAAGTAGGGGGTTCTTCCAAGGGTGATCCTCTCTAGGTTATGTAATGGATATGAGATGGAAGGGGTTAAACTTCTAGTTTTTTTGGGTTTCATGACATACAAGGGCTCGTATTGTCTCATTTATGGGCACCTTTGTTGAGGCCTAACCATGTCCATTTATAATTTTTTCTTCTTGAAGAAAATTTTTCCAATCCCTTAGTTATTTAACCATTCATTTTGTATTTTTCACCAAGTTGAAGACATGTGTGGGACTTCTACATAAGCAATAAAAACATTTCCCACACATACTCTACCTTGGTTAACATGTTTTTTATGAAGACCTTCTAGGTTGAAGTCAACAAGGGGCACTAAAAATGAAATGCATAGCCCACAAGGGCTCTACCCTGAAAGGTGATAATTGATTAATTAATTGTTATTATGGGTCCCTTTAGTTTCTTATGAGAAGAATTTCATTTCTCTTAGGGTCCTAGGGAAAACTTCTATTCGTGATGTTTTTTGCTAGAGCATTGTTCACCCTTGGTTATGGAAGGAAGCGAAGAACAAGGAAGGAAAGGTAAAAAGAGAGATTCGTGGGAGACACAGTAACTGTCACTGAGTCGAAGTGAGCAAAAGAGAAGGAAGGATGGAGAAAAGTATAGAAAAGCAAGTCGTTGGATGAGAAGATTAGGGATGATAGATCAGAAAGGAAGAAGGATTGTGGACAACTCAGCAAGCAGAAAAATCCATCATTGGATGCTTTGGAGCACCGTGAGATGAAGAAGGAAAGACATGCTGGTGAAGCCTGGAAAAAGAGGGTCAGGTTGACCTAGGGTTTTATACACCTAGGGTTTTGGTAATTAGGGTTTTTGACACCTAGGTTTTGACCTGAGGTTGTCGGTGAGGGATTGTAATATATAAATAGAGGTTGAAAGGACCTAGGTCGGGTCGATACTAGTGTTGGGTATTGATATTGATTGTTGTTGGTTAAGAGAGTATTGTACTATGAGAGAGAGGAGTGTTGAGAGTGAGATCCTTCTCATATTGTAAGATCTTCTACTGGGTGCGAAGATCAAGTCCTGCAGCTAGGTGCACAGGAAGGTCGGAGACATAAAGAAGAAGAGAGAAGATCTACTAACTAAGAGCACAAATTAGAACTATAAGCTTTACCTTAATATATCATAAGCACAATTTTGTGTATGTAGCCCTAGAGAGAGGGTGAACGACGTATATCCGGTGTTATGTCTGTGTGATTTTTGCCTGGATCTCTGTCATTGTTATATTGTTAATTGCATTATTTTGTTAGATCATATGTATGGCTGCACAGAGTAGATCTAACTAATAAAGAGATATATGAATGTTGCATTATTATTGTATTAGTTCCACTTGATATTCCCCTGGTTGTAGACATGTTTTTCCTGCAACCCCCCTCTTAGCTACTTCGGGTGAGACTGCATCTGCTTTGTAGGTGTTTCTGAAAGGGCCAATAGTTAGGGCTTGTTGGTGCGCTCTTGGAGTGAACCCTCGGTCTGCCCCTATGCCAACAAATGGTTCTGTTGTTGGGAAAAGACTTTCTGTAAAGGAATGTCAAGGTGGTTCCCATCAAAGACAGAGATTCAAAAGTGGATAGAGGATCTAGAGAAGGACTTCGCAGAATCTCAGAACAAGAAACCTAAACTGAGTACTAAAGATTGGCTACAAAGATACATTTTCACCGACATTCATGAGATCTTCTTTGGGGGAATCCACCAGGAGTTGTTTGAATGGTTGGCTAGGTTAGTTGATACCCAATTTGAGATCAGATCTAGACCTCCTGTGGTATGGACGTTGGAGTTGATTAAGAAGGTTAAGAGAGTTGACAACGTTGTATCAAGGGTTGTAGATCACTGGTTCGATAGTACCATTGGAGGGTATATCATCGAGTTTGTTGTTGACAGAACATGATATTATAGCCAAGATAAGAAATTCTTTTTCAAAGGACCTAGAGGAAAATTTTGGCACTTTCTGAAACTGAGAATCAAGATGTTGTTGCATGAAAAGAACGTCTTGAAGATACAGTAGATTGGTGAGACCTGAAAAGGCTAATGTTCAAGATCTCAGATAGTGACAGTGACACAGAAGTTGGACATATGCGTAGTGGGAAAGTATTCTAAGGGGTTCACCTTGAGAACTTGTTTAAGAAAAAATACAGAGAAGAGGGTTTCTATAGCCGATGAATAACATTCAGGTCCCACCAGAACAAAAGACGAGGAAGTTGAAGAACTTCGCCAAAGTGAGCCAGTAACCTCAGGAACTGTGCAGGTTACTAAAGTAAGTAACATTAACCCTCTTGTTGTTTGAATATCACTTAGTAGTCAGAATAGTTAGAACCACCAGAGTCCTCAGAGAACTGTTACTAGTATCTTAGCATCTACTCAAGCAAGAATTCTAGTGAGCTCTATGGCAGATGAAATGAGGCTCCCTATATTTAGAGGAGATGGATCTGAATATCTAGGTCAACATTGGCTTCTGTGTGAAGCCGTATGGAATATTAAAAGTATCACCGACGAAGCCATCAAGAGAACTCAGTTCAACACTATGCTCTGGGACCACGCACTGAGCTGGTACATGAAACTTATCCAAGGATTGGCATAGCCTAAGCCACTAAACAATATCAACAATGTGTTGGTTGTAGAGTTTAAAAATCCCAAGTCCGAGTCACAATGTATTACAGAGCTAAAAGAGATCAAACAAAAGGTAGTAGAACCCGTTTGGGAGTTCGACCAGAGATTCAAGACCCTAACAGGCCAATTAACTTTTCAGATCCCCAATGAACAAAAAAAAGAATGGCTCATCACTGCGTTGTTACCACACATCAGAGTCCCTCTAATGTACGAGAAGATTGCATCGTAGGAAGAATATTTTTAGATCGCCATGAAGCTTGATACAACACCTATATGAGAATCTAGCTCAGGCATGAGCCAGATCTTGATCCAGTTGACCAGTCTATCTCTGTAGGTTGAGGATATGAAGAAAGATAAGGGAAAGGACAAAAGAGAAGATATTTGGTGTGTAAGATGTAGATCTAAAGGTCATGATAAGGAACATTGTTCCTTATTCCATGAGTATTTTTCCTCAGAAGCGTCGAGCCCCTTGAAGCAAGTTAAGCTACTCTGGTGCGATGTATGCAGAAATAGGAATCACCCAGGTGAGTGCTATTACATGTGGAAGTATGTTCAGACACCCACAAACTTGTACTGGACATTCTGTAAATCAGTGGGGCATGATGATCGATATTGTAGAGCTTACGATCTCATGCATGAGAGGTCAAGGGACATATACAATATCCAAGGTGAATTACACCAAGAAGAAAATAATGCACAGTATCATTATCCAAGAAGAGGAAGTTTCAATCCTCGTGGTGGATACAGAGGACGAGGACGAGGAGGAGGTATGGGTCAAGGCTGAGGACAAATTATTTGTTATAACTGCACACATCCAGGACACTTAGCAAGGGATTGTCAGAATCCTTGTACAACCTGCAGTTATTGTAACTCCTTCAATCATCTCATAGAAGAATGCCTTACGGTACCGTCTAAGCTTCAGGAAAGACAAGGACCCCAAAAGAACCCACAAGTACAACTGATATATGTTTAACCTCACGAAAATGACCCTAGAGTCATTTTCATTACTCGAGGAGGCATTGCTACAGGAGAAGACAGGGAAACACAAGGAAAGAATGTAGATGACCATGGAGTGAGGAAAGTTGAGGAGAAGACTGAAGATTTTGATGCAAAGAAAGAAAGATGAATCTTTGAGGAGGCAAGAAAAGAGTTCAAAGGAGATCAAGGGTCCTCATCTAGAATGAAAATATAAATCAAAGAGTATGGCATGCCTCAGGAGTTTGATCAGTCTGCATCACCAACAGAAGAAAAAGAGGTAAGTAAATTCATGGAATTTTTGTGCACTTGTGTTAAGTTGATTTAAGATAAAAGAGTTGTACAAGAATTACAATATTTAATCAAGCAGTATGAGATAGGAAAGATAGAATTCTTACTGAATAGGGAAGTGCACCAAATTGGGAAAAGGAGAAGGAAAAATACAGAATTACACCTGAATGCCCAAATAGGAGAATATGATATAGACTATGTAGTCCTTGACTTAGGGTTGGAGGTCAATGCCATGATGAAGCAAACTTGGGCAGTGATGGGAAAACCCAAGCTGATATACTCCCCTATTAGGCTTCGCATGGGTAATCAGCAAGTTGTTAGCCCATTTGGACGATTGTAGCATGTCCCTGTGGACATCAATGGAGTTAGAACCTTTGCAGATTTTGTAGTAATTGAAATTGTTGATGACAATTACCCTTACCCTGCATTATTAGGAATTGATTGGGCCTTCGAAAATTCTACTGTTGTTGATATAAATAAGAGGCATATGACATTTGAAAGAATTGGTCTTAGGGTCACTGGACCTTTAGATCCAGATGAGGAACCTAGATACATAGAGCCTGTCAGAGAAGAAGACTACACATACGAACTAGAAAACATTTATAAACTAACAGCTAGACAGCAGGATTATATCAACCCTAATGCCGATGGGAATCTAAGCTGGTGAAGTGACAATGTGAGTTCATCATATTCAGGAGAAGTGTCAGAAAACTGGCAGAACTAGATGTATGAATTATCCACAAGGAGATGTGCTCGACTGACTAGAGAAGTTCGTTGGATTGGTACGAAAACAAGTAACTTACCTACCTTTGATGGTCTGAATCCTTTAGAATCCTTCTTGATGGAATTTGAAGAAATTGTACTAGCGCAGCAGAGGTTGTTGTCTATGGATGAGGCCTTGAAAGCTACACTAGCAAGATGGCGGGGGATGCACAAAGGAAACATCACAGACTAGACACAATGCCAAACCTTGACGACAACACAGTTTTCAGCACAAGTAGGAAGTTGCGAAGTGAGTTACATAGGTCAAAGCTTCCCAAAGGACCATGTATGAAGCTGAGAAGAGGCTTGGAGTGACATTCCTCGTGAAAATGGGTACATAGATTCATTAAAATGTTGGACACGATTGTTGGTCACTGTAATTGACTATTAACTAAACAATCAAGTGTTACATAAATTGTCAACCCAGGGTAGTCTGTTTATTTCAAAGGCAATCACACACTGTATATGCTCAATCTCAAAAAAAATCTAGAGTTGTAGTAAAAGTACATTAATCACACCTTTCCTTAAATAAACTGAAGTTCTACTTTGAATTACAGAAAAGCAACCTACCTATTGCAGAGTTCAAAGTTTAAATAAATAATTATCTGAAGAATCCTGGATTACATTAAGAAACAACAACCTAGGAAGGAAATCCTTCAAGATACTATAAAAGGAAAGACCAACTATTCTGTAATAGAGAACAAGACCCTATTCCCCAAGAAGGAATCTTCAGCACCTGTTTCCAACTATCATACTTTCATTAACTCATTACTAATCAAAATGATTGACACACACTGGAGGCTAATTATCTCATAATAGAGAACATGACCCTATTCCCCAAGCATGAATCTTCAACACCCATCTCTGATTATCACACTTTCATAAATTCATCAAACAAAATTACCAATCAGAATGATTAATAGCTACCCAAGCATGAATTATATGAAAACAATGTAACAATCAGTAAAGCAGAGTTTCAGCGAAACAAAGTTCAGTAAAATATAGTTTCAGCAAAACATAATTTAATCAATGCGTGAACATAAATAATACTAACACACTACAGAACTAATGGGTGAATCTTGTGAAGAAGGTGGGCCCTCCCTTCTCACAAGATTCCCCATAAATGAAAGGAACTAGGAAGGAATGCTCAGAATAATCTTTTATTCATCTGTCATCTGTATCATGTTACAATGTTTAAAGTGAACACGTCCTTCTCTGTAATTTCTTTCTAGCCAAAAAAGGATCTCCTCTAATGAAGATTTCCCCTTATTTAAAGAGGAGAATCCCCTCAATACAATTGATCATCAAATTACATGTGCACATATGAATCATATTCTTAGTCAGATCTAATCTTCTATACTGGAATAGGATATCCTAATCTCCCGTAACAGAATTCTATTACAATAGTTGGAATGGTGTTGGGTGAGGTGCAGTTGTTGTGGCTGGTGTAACAACTTCTTTATTTATCTTCTTGTTACTGTTGTTGTATACTGTTTCAACATCGCAAATGACAGACTGTTTCAGCAACGATATTTGCGTTCTGACTGTTTCAGCAACATGGTCTCAAGCAACAACAATGGTTAATGTTGGCTTAAATTGCGGTTGTTGTGGCCAGTGTAACAGCTCCTGCTTACTGTTGTGTGAATTGTTGTTTCAGCATCGCAGACCATAGACTATTTCAGCAATGGGGTTTGCATGCTTTTGACTGTTTCAGCAACGGGCCTTCAAGCAACAACAATAATCTGCAGTTCGAATTGTTTCAACACTGTATATTTCTGATTGATGGTTAAGTATGAGAGTAATGTAAAATTACATGTAAAACAAATTAAACATATAGAAAAGAGAAGAGACGTTATATACCTTTGGAAAGATAGGGTAAGGTGACAATGTAAGCTTAAATGTAAGTGGAAAAAGGATGTAATGGTAGTAAAAGGTGTGAACAAAAAGGTACATTATAGGGTCCTAACATCCCCCCCAACTAAAAGGTTGCATGTCCTCAGGAAACTTCAATCTGAATCAGAATCTGAATACTGACTCCGAGCATGCAAATTACTTAAGCAGTAGCTGTGGAAAGTGTTGTCTGTTGGAGCTCTGAATCCTTGAACACATTGTAGCCTTTGCCAAGTTGTTGTTTCAACTTTCTTGGGCAACTTATGATGAACTTGATATTTCTCTACTGGCATCCATAGAATAGGAAAATGAAACTGATAACCTATCCAGCTTTTAGCACATTGCTGAATGCATTTGATGTAGCTAGGTACTCGGGATATTGTTGTCTCAAGATTGGTAGGACTGAAGGGATTGTGTTCCTGTCTTTTCTCAGAAGATTGTTGCCAAAACAAGTTATTTTCTTGTAGGGAAACGATCTCTGTGGATTTAATAAACTGTTGACAATCATAAAGTATTGTTGTCTGTAGTTGTCGAATATATTGAATCATCGTTGGTTTCTTTAAAAATTGATAATACTTTGCAACAAAGCTGGCAGCGTTCTGTGGTTCTGGCCGTATCCAGAGGAGGCGGTTATTCTTGTTATGCTTGGCAGCTAGGAAGTCATTCTTCCATGTAATCTGATTGTTAATAAAGGAGGTGAGTGCCCAAATCTGGATATCATCGACAAGAGGGTTAAGGTTAAGCTGTCGGTTCTCAGGGATGGCCTCATTATGAAGATATACCTCACAGAGGAGGTGCTGATCAATAGTAGAATCTTTTGCAAAGTTTCTAACAAAATCTGATAGATTTAACACTGGATGGGGTCTGCCTTCTTTGATTGATTTAATCTAAAAAAATGTAAGTCATTCTATGAGGAAAAGAGAGTAAGTGGAGGATGGTTTCCTTGCAGCCAACAATTTTTATGCCAAGTCAAACATCAGGAGCAATTTTCCTTTTAGATCTTTATTTTGCTTCTTATGGGCATGAGATTCTTGGCGTGTTTGCTCCAAAGATTCCCAGTTTGAATAGATGTTGTTTAGCCAGAGTAGTCTGTGCTCCTACAGGATTTTGTCCTGTGTAACAACATACTCTTTTTTCCATTTGTCCATTATCGCCTGCTCATCCCATGGTTGAGTTTGTATTTCAGCATCGCAAGTGATAGGTTGAGGTAGGGTCTGAGTGGCTTGTTCCACAAGAGTATGGGTATTGATCTCGCTATGAGGGGCAGATTCATCAATAGGCAGTGTTTGTACAACTTTATTAATAAAAAAAGGGGCTTCAGATGTAGCTGTTGTTGTAGGCTAGGGTTCATTTTGAATTTTGGAAGGTCCTACTGGTTCTTGTGTAACAACAGGGTTTTCTTCTTTAACTGCAAAAGTCGTAGGTGCAGGGGAAGCTCCAAGCATTGAAATTTGAGGTACTTTGTAGCCTGCTTGATAATAAATGTCCCCACATTGACTTCACATATACTCTCTACACTGATTCTCTTTTGTATTTTCCTCTGTCATGGTCGTTATGCAAGCTAGGGTATACAATTTAAGTTCCTTATTGTAGGATTCCTTTACCATTACTAGATCTTGCTTGTAGGCTTCTAGTTTAGACCTTAGGAACTCATTTTCTTGTAAGACAGAGGCCATTGTTGGTTCTAGTTGTTGATATTTCATGGGTATAATAAGAGGGGTGACTGGTTCTTGTGTAACAGTCACAACCGCACTAGTTGGTTCTTTTGGAGCAACTACAGGATCAACTGATTCTTGTATTTAATCTTCTTGATGTAGAGAAAGTAGTGTTGCGGCACCCTTGGTATCTGATTCTTGTATTTTGGTAACAATATCAGCAGTTGGTTCTTGTGTTTCAGCTATAGCTAGTTCTTGTGTAACATCTATAGTTGGTTCTTGTGTTTCAGCTACTGAATGAGTAGTTGGTTCTTGTGTTTCAGCTACTGGATGAGTAGCTGGTTCTTATGTTTCAGCGACTGGATGAGTAGTTGGTTCTTGTGTTTCAGCTACTTGATTTAAAAGGATGATGTCACAGTAAACTGGGCCTCTGGTTCTTGTGTTTTAGTGCCCATGGGTGGAATAGGTAAAAATTCTGGAATTTGGGAGGGTGGAGGTGTACGAAATTTTAGCCAGATGGGTTGGGGGTTTAGGGCAGTGGCAGTAGTGGCTACTCTTGTTGAGGTCCTTGTTCATTTTCTTTGTAAAAAGGAGGGAAAATGAGGAATTTTCTTCTTTCATTTGTGTGAGGGTTTTTCCTAAGTGATGGGCCAGGGAGAGTTGTCTGGTTCAGAATCATCACTAAGGATATAAACGGTAGGAGTGGATGATTCTGGTAAGATGTGGGGCAGGCTTGGTATGGTAGGAAGGCTAATTGCATTAATTGGGTTTGTAGGCGGACTGTTAGGTACTTCCAAAGGATCTGGAAGGTTTTGTGGTTGTTGTTACGGAAGATTTTCAGAATGTTCAACAGCTTCTTGAGGGTCTATGGGTGGGTTGTTTAGGAGAGGGTTTTGTTGGGATTTTTTTTTTTGGATGAATAGTTGAGCAAGACGGTGATGGGTGAGGGAAAGGGCAGGATTTTTAGACTTTTTACAGTAATGTGACATATTTCTAAGACATTCGAGCAGATAGTAGGGAATATTCAACAATCTACCTTGTCATAAATGAGACAACAAGACAAAATCGTACTGGTAGACTACCTGGTATCGGCCTTCACAGGTGAGGTAGTGCTTGACAAACTCTGCAACTTTCGGCCAAGGAGGCGGCAACGAGCTAAGTCGAACACCCCGGACTTTAGGCTCAATTTGTTCCCCTGGCAAGAGAAAATCCTGTTGGGCATTAAGGATAATGTGTTTGTGGCTGAACCAGTGAATGCCAGTGATGAGGAGACCCGAAACCTGTGCTATATCATCCTCTGTGTCTAGAATCCGAACCCCTTTAACAATGGAATAATATTCCTGAAGATTTCGAGAAAATTGAAGAACCTGTTGTTGATCAAATCCCTAGAGCCTCTAAAAATAACCCAGCCAACCTACCTGTAGAAACATTTGATAGAATTTTGGATATAATTCTAACAGGGCTATCGTGGCGGGTTTGTACCATATAACAGGGCCTTCCATAGCTAACAGCTCAGTAAAATGCACCTTCAGAGAGTCAAGTAACTGCTTCTGAGCAGAGTAAGTTTTGTGGGTGAAGGCATGCAAATGGTGGTGAAAACAAACAAAAGGATGGGTAAAAAGGAATGACGGTAGTCGGTTCATGTGAAATGATGGTATAAGATTTTGATATCTCCCCCCCCTCAAGTACAACTAAAGCAATGATTTTAAGTGAGTGATAATAATGAGTCAGGATCTTCTCATTAGCCATAGTTCAATTGTATTTACATATAAAGTTTACATACCTCATATTTACCTTTGATTCGTACTTCAAACAAAATATAGTGCCTGTCCATAATAGTTCTGCAGTAGCCATGGGGGAGACTTTTGATTTATTAGAGGAATTGTATCAAGGATTTGTTTAGTTCTGAGAGAGGGTCATGGAAGGACAAAATGTAGTATGAGAGCACAAGATCTTATTGACAGGGAATGTTGAAAATTTGGTGTTTCAGCAACAGGAAAATAATAAAGAAATGTTTGCTGAAGAGTGATGTTACAAAATACTACTGAAGAAATGGTGTTTTAGCAGTGGCGACATGTTGTTGAGCAATGGTGTTTCAGAAATGGAAAAAAAGGGAGAAAAATTGTTGAACAGTGGTGTTTCAGTAATGGGAAAAGGGGGAAACATGAGGAAAAATATTGTTGGAAAGTGATGTTTCGACAATGAATAAAAGGGTGAAAAATTGTTGAACAGTGGTGTTTCAGCAATGGGGAAAAGGGGGAAAAATGAGGAAAAATATTACTGGAAAGTGATGTTTCGACAATGAGTAAAAGGGAAAACAATTGCAGAACAGTGGTGTTTCAGTAATGGGGAAAAGGGCGAAAAATTGTTGAACATTGGTGTTTCAGCAATGGGGAAAAGGACGAAAAATTGTTGAACAGTGGTGTTTCAGCAAAGGGGAAAAGGGAGAAAATTTGTTGAACAATGGTGTTTCAGCAATGGGGAAAAGGGCGAAAAATTGTTGAACAGTGGTGTTTTAGCAATGGGGAAAAAAGGCGAAAAATTGCTGAACATTGGTGTTTCAGCAATGGGGGAAAAGGTGAAAAATTGTTGAACAGTCGTGTTTCAACAATGGGGAAAAAGGGAAGTAGTGTTTCACAAAATGAATCTTGTATCTTCTTGAAGTAAGATCATCCTTTCTTGGTAGGCCTTCTCTTTGATCGAGAATCTGCAAAAAAATCAATTGTAACATGCCATTCCTTGACAGGGATTATTAGTAAAAGAAATCTAATTTAGTACTAAAGGAATTAAATTCAAAAGAATTAATTGCAATGAGGGGTAGGAGGCCCCTCTAAAAAGAGGTAAGGAGATTCTGCCACACATGTGGCCTTAAAATCTTCTTTGGAAATGGGGCGCTGGTACAGACAGATTTGATGACCATTCACAAGTAACAATGTTTTAGAGTCATCGATTGTGAGGAGCCTTACTGTTCCATTGGGGAAAAAAAAGTCCACTTCATAAGGTCCAAGCCATCTTGTACGTAGTTTCCCTTGAAATTCTTTAAACCGAGAATCATACAGTAAGGCCCAATTACCTTTTTGGAATTGCTTATGCTTGATGGTTTTGTCATGCCATTTTGATCTTTGTTGTTGAATCATAGTTGTCTGATGAATGGCATCTAGTATTTTTTTATCCAATTCATTAAGTTGTTGCAACCTGGTTGTCTGTGCATCGGTCAAATCAAGGTTGACAGCTAAAGCAGTCCTTAAGGTTTTGATTTCAAATTCCACAATAAAGACAACACTTTTTCCATAAACTAATTCATAGGGAGAGAATCCTGTAGTATTTCTCCAAGTAGTTCTGTAGGCCCATAATGCTTCAGGGAGCCCGTGAGACCAATACTTTCTATTTTCCTTCACTATTTTTGTGAGAATGGCTTCTATTATTTTATTTGTGCTTTCCACCTGTCCATTGGCTTGGGGGTGGTATGGTGTAGTCATTCTATGTTGAATATGATATTTTTGAAGGGTGGCTTCAAAACCGTGAGAAGTGAAAGGAGGTCCCCCATCTGTAACTAATTCTCTCGGCACTCCAAATCTGATAAAGATGTCTTCAAATAGAAAATCTAGAACCGCTTCTTCAATAGCTATATAGAGTGCTTTAGCTTCCACCCATTTGGTCATATAATCTGTGCAAACCACTATATAAACTTTTTGATTGGATGGGGGGTTAATGGGTCCTACAAAGTCTAAGGCCCATCTTTCAAATGGTTCAAGTACTAACTGGGGATTTAATGGAATTTCATCTCTATGATTAGGTTGGCCCATTCTTTGACAGCTATCACAGGCCCGAACATATTTCTTTGCATCTTTAAAAAGTGAGGGCCAATAATACCCCATCTTGAGAATATTATGTGTTTTTCTCTTGTCAGCAAAATGCCCTCCACAAGGGCCATCATGAAAAGATTTTAGTAGATCATAAACCTCATCTTCTCTAATGCACCTTCGGATTTCTTGATCAAGTCTTGTGTGGAAAAAACACCCACTTATCCAGCTATACCGAGCACTTTGTTGAATGATTCTTCTTTCTCTCGGTGGGATAGGTGTGGTGGTAACTTACCTGCAACCAAGTAGTTAGCGATTTTTGCATACCATGCTGAGTGAGAAGATATTGCAAATAGATATTCATCAGGAAAGGAATCATCTACTGGGGTATTATCATCAAGTGTTAGCCGAGAAAGGAAATCATCAACTACATTTCCTTTTCCTGGTCTATCTACAATTGTAATATCAAATTCTTGTAATAATAGTAACCATTTGGTGACTCGAGAATTTGTGATAGGTTTGTTCATTAAATATTTGATAGTTCATTGATCAGTATGGACAAGAGTAGAATAGCTAGTGATGTAATGTCGAAATTTATTAATAGCATAGATAACTGCTAAGAATTCCTTTTCGGTAACTGTATAGTTAAGTTCAACAGAAGTCATATTCTTGCTAATGAAGTGAATATCATAAGGGAGATGATTTTCTTCTTGTCCCAAGACAGCTCCTATTGCAGTATCTGAAGCATCAGAGGATATATGAAAGGGAAGTGTCCAATCAGGTCCTCTTAGAATAGGGGCTATAGATAACTGATGTTTAAGTGTATTAAATGCTTCCTGAAGGGTTAGTCCACTTGAATTCAACATTTTTCATCAGTAACACAAACAGAGGAGAAGTTATTTTGGAATTTTTTTTGATAAATCTTCTGTAGTATCCAGCATGTCCTAGGAAACTTCTCACCTCTGTTTGGGTTTTGGGAATAGGAAGATTTTTAATGACTTGTATCTTGGATGGATCCACTTGGATTCCTTGAGATGAAACAAAATGTCCAAGCACTATTCCTTCACTCATCATCATATGACATTTTTTTGTACTTAAGGAGAGGTGGGCTTTTATACCTCATGTAAGTACTTTCTCAAGGTTTTGTAGTGCTTCCTCAAAAGAAACACCATAAGGGGTAAACTCATCCATAAAAATTTCCATAGAGTCATTAATCATATCAGAAAAGATTCCTATAAGTGCTCTTTGAAAGGTTGTTGGCGCATTACATAGTCCAAATGGGAGGACTCTATAAGAAAAAGTTCCCCAAGGGATAGTAAAAGTGGTCTTATCTTGGTCTTGGGGTGCAATTTTGATCTGATTATACCCACTAAAACCATCTAAAAAAGAGAAAAAATTCTTCCTTGACAAACTATCTAACACCTGATCAATGAATGGTAATGGAAAGTGATATTTTTGAGTGGCCTTATTTAAGGCTCTATAGTCTACACATACTCTCCATTTCCTGTTTTTCTTAGGGACTATTACCAACGCGGAAACCCATTCACTGTCTGATATAGGATATATAAACCTTGCATTGAGCAATTTTTGAAGTTCTTCTTTAATAATTTCTCTTAAATTAGGGTTCATTCATCGTTGAGATTGGCAGATCGGTCGACAATCTTCCTTGATATATATACAATGAGTACATAATTCGGGAGAGATTCCTTTCATGTCTGTATAGTCCCATGTGAATGCTTCTTTATGTTCAAGAAGTAACTTCATTAATTGTTGTGTTTCAGCATCTGTCAAGTTGGGGTTTATGTTCAATGTTTTGCCAAGTTCAATTTCTACTGGTATACTTTTAGAAGAGATGGTGGCTGATGTTTGAGGTGGGTTTTCAGAGTTAAGGTTTTCCTGGTTATCTGACTCCAAAAGTGAAGCTAGTTGGTTATGAGTTTCTGGGGTCATGGAGGAAGGTTCACAAATAAAATTATTGATTACTTCATCCTCAGTGGCATCTTTAAGGCTTAAGGCTTGTCCAATAGTCAAGATGGGTTGAGTAGTTTGATCATTAAAGTCTACCCATAAAGAATTATCATTATTAATCAAGGGTGTAGCGTGAGAGTAGAGGGTAATATGTTTAGTCTCATATCCATTGGAAATTGTCATTGAACCTGATCTACAGCTGATAAAAGCGTCTATTGTGGCTAGCCAAGGCCTGCCCAAAATTAGAGGGTGGCCCCCCAACTTTGTTATAGGTTGTAATACCACAAAGTCAGCTAGATAATTCCAGGATTCCACTGAGATGATAAGGCCTTCAATTACTCCTTCTGGTTTGATTGTAGAACGATCAACTAATTCTAGGATGGTTGCAGTGTCTCTGATTTCATTTTTCAGTTGTAACTGTTGTGAGGTTTCCAGAGTCATAATATTGATAGCAGAGCCTAAGTCTACCAGGACTCGAGGAATTATTGTTTTTCCAATTTGTACTAAGACGGTAGGATGGCCAGTATCACCATATTTAACTAGGGAAACTTTACCTGACATTAGTGCAGACAAATCACCCATGACATGAACTGTGAGGCGATCTTTAGTTTTCCTACTAGGTTTCTTAACACAAATGTCTCGCATAGTCCTGGCATAAATTGGTACATCTCATAGTGCTTGTAATAGTGGAATTTTGACATAAATATTTTGTAATTCCCCTAGAATATTGAAAGTAGGTGGCTGAGGCGTTTTAGTTGATCCGTCAGGATTTTTCGAATGACTATGGTTGAGTTTTTTTTTAACTTAGCATGCATTAATTGACCATTGGAAAACTTAATGAAAGAGCGAGAAAAGCAAATGAATTATACAGCCATTAACATAATTGAAAATCTGAAATGCAATGAAAACAACAAACCATAATGCACAAGTTTGATAACGGAGTTCGGCAACTTTGCCTACGTCTCTGGGCCTTTTTTTCTGTGAGGGAGGCTTCTTGATTTATTTTCAAAAGCTTATTATTACATCTTTACAATTGTCGATTGGCTCCTAGACTGATCTGGTCTTGTTCGCCATGATATCTAGAATCTTGCACAACTTACGGCACCTGAAACGGATATACAGAACTCTCAGAAATCGTCCGACAGCATCTCTACCTCAACAACTTCCTTGCCTCAACTGGCTTAGACCTGGCTTTGCCTCAGCATCTCTGCTCTCCAAAACCGTCCAAAAGCTCTCAAAATCTGACCAAATGGCCTCAATATGGCCTTGGTTAAATAGTTGGGAAAGTTGGTTGCACTCTCCAACTTCCTCCCAAGAATTAGGCTTTAAAAATGTCTAATAACCCCCAATTACATTAATAAAGGGTTAAATTACATTAATTAATTTAAAAAGTGGTTGAAATAACCCACTTTAACTATATGGTAGTTTAAAAACCGGTTTAAGCCCCCAACCTGGGCGCGCGCACCTAAAATAAGGTCATATGTGGTCCATATGGCCTAGCGCTGGCCTTAACCACCCTTCCGCGCTAAACTCTTGGTCACGTTCCAACACATAGAACCATGGTGTTAATACAATCCACACCGAGTGTATACATAACCGTTAACGTTTTATAAAACGCGCACATACATGTGAGCACATGCAATAACCGTTTAATTAAACCAAAAGGGCGCGGTCACATGTTTAAAAACCCGTGGCACATTTTAATATACCCCCGCGCTATTTCAACCGGTGGGCACATGCCACATAATATGACCGAGGGTCAGGGCTAGCCCCGACCCCAACTTCCCGCCATTTTACACAATACACGATTTAAATATAATACAACTCGTATTCAAAACAAGTCACAATATGTAGTGTAACGGTTCATCGGACGGTGTTAAGGCGTTGTCGGAAAGAGGAGGTCCGGGGTTCGAATCCCCCGGGCCCCAAATACTTTTTACATAGCCCTCATTGGCTAAACCCGGGGTGCCATGTGGGAGCCTCTGATTGGTCCACGTGTCACTTGCCTATTGGTCCACATGTCAGCGCCATACGCTCTATCACCTGCCACGTCACTCGAGCCACGTCATCCGCCGTACGCCCAGTCAGCACTGTCGCATCATCCACCGTACGCCCAATCAGCACTGCCACGTCATCCACCGTACGTTCAGTCAGCACTGCCATGTCATTCGCCGTACGCTGCTGACGTCATCCCGTGCCACGTGTCACCCTTCCAGTGGTGACACGTGTCACCTCGGGATTGGTCCAACCGTACACTGAAAATGCCAAAACTGCCTGACACGTGTCACACTCTAGAGATGCCACGTGTCCTGTATGGACTTGCCACGTGTCGCACGTGTGGACATGCCACGTCATCATCCATACGGACTGTACCGACTGCACAGTCAGCAAAGTCAAAATTTTTGCCTGTTTGACTTTTCGGTCAGAATGTGATATCTTCTCCATACGGACTCCGTTTGACATAAAAATTATACCACCGGAATCAGGAAGACGAGACGGTCGCAATGGTGTTGGTTTCATCGGATTCTGAGCACTTTCATTTTTGAGCATTTTTCATGCCCTGACAGCCTTCTGAATCCGATTTCGGATCATTAGTCAAAGCTAAATGCTCAGGAAATGGTGGTTTTGTTGTTTCAGCAGCAGTGTTGAAGGATGATTATACCTCTTCAGGTACATCATGCCTTTTTGTTTCCTCTTTATCAGAAGAGGTAACGTCAACAATGATAGGTTCTACTATTTTACCAGATCATAAATGAATATCATTGCATTGCGCAGGGAAAAGAGAAAGTGTAGGATGGTTTTGAATATCAATGCACTGCACATCTTTATTATTGGGGTTAGGGTTAGGTTGTACAGGTAGTTAGGGCCTCATCATTTGATTGTTTGGTGGAGTACCTGCTGGTAAGGAGAGTGGTTGCAGAAATTGTGATTGAGGTAATTGATTTGGGAATGGGGGTTGTTTCCCTCTCCAATTTGGATTCCATTGGTTAAGGTAAGGTTGTTGTTGTGGAGGCCAAGGAGTCCACATTGATGGGTCTACAAAGGGAGGGTTAGTTTGTTGCATGGGTGGGTAATTCATCTGATTGAGGTATTGCATCTGATTATAGGGAGAGTAATTTGCGTGATTAAAAGAAGGATAGTTATTCCAACGATTAGAATATGTAAATGGCATATTAGGATTCATACCTTGTCCCCGTGGCTGCCATTGCCTTCTCTGTGTCAACAGATAGACAGCTTCATATTCTTCATCAGCTGATTGTAATGCTGCCTTGATTCCTGGTAAAGAAGGGCATTGTTGAGTTTCATGATCCTTATCATAGATCGTGCAGATTGGATTTTTGTCCAGTGGTCATTCCCTTCGTGGGTGCTTGTCTCTACATTTGGAACAAAATATGGACAGAGCTGCTTCTGCTTCGGCTTGTTTCTTTTGAATCTACATGGTATCAATTTGTGAGGCAAAAAAGCTTAACATTTCAGTTTTAAAACCCTTAAGTAAATTACCTATTTCGGCTCTTGTTGCTCCTCCACTGGCTGATTTTTGAACTATTAAAAATGTGGTATCCCTCCTATTTGATCTATTCCTTGAAGCTCCTCTTGAACATCTTTTACATAGGTTAACAATTTCATCATATGATTCTTTAGATATGTCCCCTTTTCCAAGCATATTCAGCATATCTAGATAGTCATCCCTTACTCATTTTAGTAATATTGTTTTAAGAATATCCTTACTTACATCGGGGTGACTAGATCTTTGTAGATTATACTGTAGCCTTTCTACAAAGTCCTCCAGATTTTCATCCTCTTTCTGTATCATCTTGAATAGTTCCTCTCTTTTTTCTCTTGTTCGACAATAGTCCTAGTATTTATGCAGGAATTTTTGTTTCATCTAATTCCATGTTGTGATTACATGATCTCTGAGACTCATGAACCATCTTAGTGCATTTCCTTTCAATGTTGTTGGAAATAGCTTTAATTTTTTAGCATTGGAAATGTAATCATAACTTCTCCATAATATGTCAAACTCGAAAAGGAATTCATCAGGATCCTCTGAAGATAAACCATGAAAGTTAGGTAAAGTTGAGAGTGGAATATTCTTCATGGGAGCTACCCCTCTAGGAAGATCACCAATAGAAAATCCTAAGGTGGAAAAAGAGTTTTCATCATTTACCTCTCTTTGAGGACCTGCCTACTCTTCATGATGCAGTTCTTCATTATACTCATCCATGGTTTCTTCTGTTTGTTCCCCTACTGCGCTTGCTCGATCCCCAATGTTTCTTGTTGGTTTCTTAACTGTCCCAGGACTCCAAATCTCTTTCCCTGTTTCAAATTTTGCTTGAGAGGAAGGTTGGGATTTTGGTTTCCGAGAGTTTGGTCACTGAGGAGCAACAGATATAGATTTTGATATAATTTCATCAATAAAAGTCTTTCCTCCTCCCCTTCCTCTACCCCTGCCACCTGTAGGGTCAGTTTCTTTGGGGTCTCCACGTCCTCTCATGAAATATTTATATCTGAAAGAACATAAGTTCTTTTGAAATCTATAATTGCCTTCCCCAGCAACGGTGCCAAAATGTTGGTCACTGTAATTGCTTATTAACTAAACAATCAAGTGTTACATAAACTGTCAACCCAGGGAAGTCTGTTTATTTCAAAGGCAATCACACATTGTATATGCTCAATTCAAAAGAAATCTAGAGTTGTAGTAAAAATACATTAATCACACCTTTCCTTGAACAAACTGAAGTTCTACTTTGAATTACAGAAAAGAAACCTACCTATTGCAGAGTTCAAAGTTTAAAGAAATAATTATCCAAAGAATCCTGGATTACATTAAGAAAAAACAACCTAGGAAATAAATCCTTCAAGATACTACAAAAGAAAATACCAACTATTCTATAACAGATAACATGACCCTATTCCCCAAGCATGAATCTTCAACACTTGTTTCCGACTATCACACTTTCATGAACTCATTACTAATCAAAATGATTGACACACACTAGAGGCTAATTATCTCATAACAGAGAACATGACCCTATTCCCCAAGTAGGAATATTCAAAACCCGTCTCTAATTATCACACTTTCATAAATTCATCAAACAAAATTACCAATCAGAATGATTGATAGTTACCCAAGCATGAATTATATGAAAACAATGTAACAATCAGTAAAGCAGAGTTTCAGAAAAACAGAGTTCAGTAAAGTAGAGTTTCAGCAAAATAGAATTGAATCAAGGCATGAACAGAAATAATACTAACACACTATAGAACTAATGGGTGAATCTTGTGAAGAAGGTGGGCCCTTCCTTCTCACAAGATTCCCCAGAAACAAAAGGAACTAGGAAGGAATGCTCAGAATAATATTTTATTCATCTGTCAACTGTATCATGATACAATGTCTAAAGTGAACACGTCTTTCTCTGTAATTTCTTTCTAGCCAAAAAAGGATCCCCTCTAATGATGATTTCCCCTTATTTAAAGAGGAGAATCCCCTCAATACAATTGATCATCAAATTACATGTGCACATACGAATCCTATTCTTAGTCAGATCTAATCTTCTATACTGGAATAGGATATCCTGATCTCCTATAACATAATGCTATTACAATAGTTGGAATGGTGTTGGGTGAGGTGTAGTTGTTGCGGCCGGTGTAACAACTTATTTATTTATATTCTTGTTACTGTTGTTGTATATTGTTTCAGCATCGCAAATCATAGACTGTTTCAACAACAGGATTTGCATTTTGACTGTTTCAACAGCGTGGTCTCAAGCAACAACGATGGTTAATGTTGGCTTAAGGTGCGACTGTTGTGGCCAGTGTAACAGCTCCTTCTTACTGTTGTGTGAATTGTTATTTCAACATGACAGACCACAGACTGTTTCAGCAATGGAGTTTGCGTGCTTTTGGCTATTTTAGCAACGGGCCTTCAAGCAACAACAATAATTTGCAGTTTGAATTGTTTCAGCACTACATATTTCTGATTGATGGTTAAGTATGAGAGTAATGTAAAATTACATGTAAAACAAATTAAACATATAGAAAAGAGAAGAGACGTTATATACCTTTGGAAAAATAGGGTAAGGTGATAATGTAAGATTAAATGTAAGTGGAAAAAGGATGTAATGGTAGAAAAAAGTGTGAACAAAAAGGTACATTATAGGGTCCTAACAACGATCCCTATCAACTGGTACCTTCAAGCGGAGCTACGCCTCGTCACTTCAGATTGGGAAGGTATGATCTAGAATTTTGTAACAACCTTTTTGTTTGACAACGAATTTCCTTCCGTAGACCAAACATTATAGATTGTGAGACAAAACATATTTAAGGAGGCATCTGGCCTCCCTTTGGAGAAAAAAGAGGATGAATGTATTGTGCCATTCCATAAATTGCAAGAATGTTACCACATTAATGCCGACGAAGATGATTATCTGAGGAAGGTAAACATTGTTGAGACAGAAGGCCACATGAATGTGGAAGGACCAGGAGTTGAACTTCCATTCATTGGACAACCAATCAAGATAAAGAAAGTTAATATTGGGATAGTGGAGACACTAAAGCTTGCCAATGTCATAGATTACTGGGATGTTGCTACCATTGACAAAATTATAGAATTATTGCACGACTATCATGACTTGTTTTCGACCAATTCACTGATATGAAGGGTATCAAAGGACCTATGGGAGAAATGAGAATACCTTTGAAACTAGATGCAAATCCATTCAATCAAAGAGCCTACAGATTGAATCCAAAATATAAGGAAAAAGTGAAGATTGAGCTTGACCGAATGCTGGAAGCAAGGATTATTGAACCTGTCGAAGAGTCAGAGTGGATCATCCCTATGGTTGTAAAAGACAAGAAGACAGGGGAAATCAAGATCTGTGTGGACCTCAGGAAGTTGAATTATGCCTGTCTACATGGCCCCTTCCCTACACCATTCACAGACGAAGTGTTGGATAACATGGGAGGCCAGGAAGTATATTAGTTTACAGACGACTTTTCAAGGTACCATCAGATTCGCATTGCTAGGGAGGACAGTCATAAGACTACATTTTCAACAGAGCAATGTCAAATTGATTTTAATCTGAAGAAGTGCATATTCTTCTCACCATTTGGAGTATTATTAAGTCATATTGTATGCAAGCAAGGATTGTTGGTGGACTCATCCAAAATTGCAATTATAGTTGATTTTCCACCTCCTACTTCAGTCAAACAGTTGTGCACTACGCTAGGGCATACTGGCTATTACATAAAATTTATCAAAGGATATGCTCAGATTACTGCGCCAATGGAGAAGTTATTAAAGAAAGACTCTCAGTTTGGTTGGTCAGAAGAATGCCAGCAGAGCTTCGAGACACTGAAACAAAATATGTTGACTGCACCTATTCTGATATTTCCAGATTGGAGTAAGGAATTTCATGTGCATGTTGATGCATCTTCTATTTCATTAGGAGCAATACTGTCACAACCTAGAGAAGGGGACATTGATCATCCATTAGCATTTTCCAACAAAAAGTTATCCACAGCTAAAATCAATTACACTACTACAGAGGGAGAAGGATTAGCCATGGTGTATGCATTACATAAATTCTGACACTACTTGTTGGGAGGACACTTTAAAATGTTTACTGACCACTCGACGTTGAAGTACCTAGTCAACAAGCTAGTGTTGGGGGGGCGAATATGCAGATGGATTCTCCTATTTCAAGAATATGATTTTGAGATCATAGCTAAGCCAGGAAGAATGAACAAGGGACCTGACCACCTGTCGAGGTTGGAACATGGCGAAGAACCCACCAGTTTGCAGGATACATTACCGGATGCACAAATTCTTTCCATTAAGAATATGGATGACCACTTCATAGACATAGTCCAGTTCCTGTCAACAGGAATGGCTCCAAGTGATTATACAATTTCTCAAAAGAAACAACTAGTGGTGCGCACTATAGATTTTTCACTGATAGATGGTCAGTTATATAAGATGTGACCTGATGAGATACTAAGAAGATGTGTGATGGAGGCAGAGCACCCACTGATCCACACCGAATATCATGAAGGCATCGCAGGAGGACATTACGTAGGGAAAGAAATTGCACAGAAGGTTCTGCGAGCTGGCCTTTGGTGGCCTACATTACACAAAGATGGTAAAGAGTATGCCAGAGAATGTGATGTATGCCAAATATTTGGAAGACCATCCTGAAGAGATGAAATTCCCTTAGCACTGCAGATGACCCTACAAGCATTCGAAAAATGGGCCATTGACTTCATGGGACCTATAAACACACCAGGAAAGTGCACAGGAGCAAGCTATATTATTATTGTGACAGAATAGCTGACTAGATGGGTCGAAGCCAAAGAAGGCACGGACTATAGTGCAACTACAACTGTGCATTTTATATTTGATGACATAATAACCAGGTTTGGATGACCTAAGTGTGATGTCTCGTTCCCAAGAGTAGGAAAGAAGGGAGTGACTTAGTAGTCTATATGTAACCGTAGACTATAGTCAGGCACAAACAAGGAACAAGATGGAGAAATAAGGAGGAATTGATGGCTAAACGATGAATTAAGCCAAAATACTTAGGAAAATTCACTTAAGCCTAAGTCAACAAAGAATTAGAATGAAAATGTGCTAAAGGGGGACTTAATTAATTAATTAATCACTTTAGGAGGAAAAGAACCTAGCTTAAGTGAGGCCAATTGTGAATTAGATTGGGAAAGGTATAAAGGGAGGAATTTGACCGAATTCCTCATTATGCATTGTTATGATTTGATGTTGAGAGTTCCGAGAGGAGGAGGAGAGACGACCTTATTGTTTTGTGGATTTCTAGAGGAAACCACCATCATTAATTGGTTTCAGTGTTGAGAGACACACCCTAACCCATCGGATATACCATCTAGGTATTTCATCGTACTTTTCAAGAGTATCCATTGCAGAGTGCGCAACTTAGCCAGTGAGGATGCAAGTCAATTTGAGGGTTTGGAGAGTTGCATGAGATCCGTATCCAGATTGCAGTTTCCTTCCAACCCATTTGAGATCCAGCCAGGGCACTTCTATTGAGAAATCTATTGTTATATTCTAAAGGTGGAATCTTGCATATCGACTCATTCAACCATTTAGGGAACTACTCTTCTGTACAAACATTTGGTGTTGCATGCAGAGTATCAGAGAAGATCCAGGAAAATCCTTTCGACCCATTTCCTTATTTGGCGAGATGATCGTTTTGAGCCATATAGCAACAAATTCCATTGGTGGAATCCTTTGGGGTGCATCCAGTGCCCCCAGGAGGTGTGCAAACCCCTCAGGGGTCCAAATCCAATGTCTCATAGACTAGATTTGAGATTTGACACTCACTCATTTAAGTCTAGGGGCCAGGGCACTTCTTTTGGAGTAGTTTCTAGCATATTCTAATGGACTGAACTCCAGGACGAGTTTTCCAGCTGGTAGTGGTTACCATATTTCTTTGAAATCATATATTTTCACCAATCTATCCGTGCATGCATCATATCTGCTATCATCTTCTGATCACGGGTATTTTTATGTTATTTGATTGTATTCTAGGGCTGATCCATGAGATCTGGCTGACGTTTATATTCTATATTTCTAGTAGGCTATTGTATTTCCTTGCTTGAACCGCATAATACATGATATTGGGTAGTTGATGTTCTTTACTTATGCATGCATCCTTTATATGTTATTTAAACCATAAATATGCAACATGCACATGAAATAACCAACATGCACATGCAATAACCCACATGCACCTGCAATAACCATCAAGATCTCAAACATACAACTGAAACGCATCCAGAAACCCCCAATGTATCAGATCTGCAAGACAGAATAATAGATTAGTAGAAAATATCTTGATCAACAGGATCAGGGATATTTCAATGGTATCAAAGCTTTAGTCCTGCCAGCCTGTGACTAAAGACAATGAATATAGCAGAAGAACCAGATGGCCATGAGCACATAGGTGATGTATATGTCACTTACAATAGGCACAGGGAAAGAAGGGATCGACCTAACTTTCCTCCCTTCCCTCCCAGTTCAGAGGAAGAGGAAGAGGCACACAGAGAAGCAGAGAGAAGAGCAGAGCGCGAGGCTGAGCGTGAAGCAGAGAGGAGGCTAGGTGACAGATATGAGCGACCACAGGGTAGTGGTAAGGGCCATGTGGATCCATATGTAGCCTTCATGTAGGTTGTTAGTGATACGCTAGCTATTCAGTGGACCATGTCTCAATCTTTGGCTCAGGTAGCAGATAGACTGGCTATGGTAGAAATTTCGGGCACACAAGCCCCACATGTAGCATAGGGGAACTCAAGGGCAGGTAGTAGACCCTAGTCACCCACTCGCACATACACCCCTGTGAGTAGGATTATGTGTCTGTTTTTTCCTAGTTTCCAGAGGGCACCCCTGGTAGCAACACAAATACCGATAGCATAGATATTGCCCAATCAAGCAAAGGACATTGCAGAGTATCAGAGAGAGTATGCAACATTGGCCCATGAATTCCATCAGGATATGACCTTAGTCAAGTATTATGGAATCAGACTCAGGAACCGCCCTAGAGAGTTGTAGAGGGGAGGACCATAGAAGTAGCAGTAGCAGGGGCATAACATTGACTTCATCCGAAAAGTTGGTAAGATCACCATACCTTCTTTCGACAGATCGTCCAAATGCACCGCCAGAGCTTGGGTATAGAAACTAGACACCTACTACAATCTCAACCAGATGACCGAGTTAGAGGCCATCAGTTTCACCACCCTACACTTGAAGGTTGAGGCACACGAGTGGTGGTATCAAGGATTGGTGACATTGGGTCATAATCGCATCACCTCCTACAGAGATTTCACAAAGAGACTCATGGATAGATTTGATAGGAGGGATCCAGAGATCCATTTTAGAGATCTAGCCCAGTTGAGACAAACTGGCACAATAGAGGCATTCATCTTAGAGTTTCAAAGGGTAGCAGTGGCAATGACATACATATCTGAGCCCCAATTGGTCGTGCTATTCACAGAAGGTCTCATAGAACCCTTGAGAGGATGGGTGAAGGCCTATCGGCCTCATACCTTGAAGGATGCCATTTGGCACACTAGATATTTGGTGGATTCAGTGCCAAAAACTAAACCCTTCACCAAACCCTTTGTACCACATAGAGACAAGGATTAGAAGAATCTTCTAAGGGAATGGAAGGGCAAGACCAAGTTGGATGATAATACGCGATGGGAGTTGATGAGGAAGAAGATTTTCTTCTCCTGTAGAGACCCTTGGGTCCCCTGGCACAGATGCATGGGGAAGGGATAGATCCATTATATTGAAGTGGAATCAGGCAGTGAGGAGGAGGATGAGGATTTTTAGGCACTGACAGATAGTGATTCAGATACTGAGACCACTCATGAGCCAAAGCCGCAACCAAAGAAACCTCAGATAATGGCAAGGGAACAGTCCCAGGAGGAGGCAAAACCTTGTAGAGAGATGAAAGGGGGAACCATAGCCACCCTTTCAAGAGTACCTAGGTACAACACTCTCAGGCTCAAGGGCATTATACAAGGGAAATGCATGACATCTTTAGTTGATGGTGGAGCCAACCACAACTTCATAGATGCATCCTTAATATCTAGGAGTGGGTTACACACATAGGAGTTTGAGGGATTTCACGTGGTAGTGGCTGATGGATACACGATGACATGCATAAACATGATCCTTGACCTAGAGGTCAAACTAGGCAACTACATCCTGACTGACACATTCTATGTAGTTGACCTATCAGGTACTGATGTCGTGTTAGGAGTACAATGGTTATATTCATTGGGGGAGAGTGGGTTCAACTATTAGACGTTGACCATGAGCTTTAGAGACACAAGTGGATCAAGAGTTGTACTGAGAGGCATGTCTATAGGGGCACCTCAATCAGTATCGACAAAGAGGATGGAGCAGATCTTTCATCACAATGATGTGGCTTCCACAACATAATGTTTGATCACCATGCGAAAGGACTCAGAGGGTAGGGAGCAGTACCATCCATAGATCAGAAAACTTATGTGATATTATGAGCCAATATTTGGGCCGATACCACCAAGGAGACTACCAGACAGGGGTTTTGAGCACATGATTGAGTTAGAGGCAGGGGCTACACTGGTGATTACAACACCCTATAGGCACCCCAATAAATTTAAGGATGAAATTGAGAAAGAAATCAAAGAATTGCTTGCTATGGGGCACATCAGGCCCATCATGAGTCTTTTTGCATCTTCAGTCGTCCTGGTACTAAAGAAGGATGGCACGTTATGGATGTGCATCGATTACAGAGCGCTCAACAAGAAAACAATCAAGAATCATTACCCCATTCCATGCATAGATGAGATGATGGATGAGTTACATGGGACAATATTCTTCACTAAGATTGATCTACACTCAAGATACCATCAGATATGCATCAGGGAGCAAGACATTGTGAAGAGAACATTCCATTGACATTTCAGACACTTTGAGTTCTTGGTCATGTCGTTTGGACTGACCAACACATTAGCCACTTTCCAATCTTGCATGAACCATATATTTAGAAGAAAGTTGAGGAAGTACCTTCTAGTATTGTTCGACAATATATTGATCTACAACAAGACATGGGATGAGCATTTAGCACATTTGGGGAAATTCTTGGATATTATGCAGGAATAGTCTTTATATGCCAAGGAATCCAAATGTGAATTTGGCATGAGGGAACTCCTGTACTTGGGGCATATCATCAGTGGGTAGGGAGTATAGGTTCACCAGGAAAAGATCAAGGCCATTATGGATTGGCCAATGCCCAAGAATCTCACGGAGCTGAGAGGATTCTTTGGGTTATGCAGTTACTACAGGCGGTTCATCAAGGGTTTTTCACAGTTGAGAGCACCACTCATAAACTTGACCAGGAAGGATGATTTTCATTGGATAGAGGAGTCACAACAAACATTCAATAAAATGAAGGAGTTTATGAGCACATGCTTTGTTCTATCCCTTCTAGACTTTTAGCAACCATTTGTCTTAGAGTGCAACACATCAAGGGTGGGGATTGGAGAAGTTTTGATGCAGGGGGGCCACCCCATTGTGTTTGAGAGCAGGAAACTCAACAAGATGGAGAGACTCTATCATATTTATGAAAAGGATATGCTAGCAATCATGCATGCCTTAACCAAATTCAGGCAATATCTGGTTGGAAACAGGTTTGTAGTGAAGACTGATCATAACAGTCTCAAGTATTTCCTTGATCAGAAAGACCTCAGTGAGAGGCAGCAGAAGTGGCTCTCAAAGATCCAAGCGTTTGACTTTGAAATTGAGTATGTCAAGGGAAAAAGGAATATCGTAGCAGTTGCCTTGTCCAAGAGGCCAGTAGGATGTTCTATGATGGACATTTGTACCGATTGTAAAGCTCATTTGTTGGTGGAATAGTCCAAAAACAAATTTTCTTGTGAGGTGATGGATGGACAAGTGATTGATGATATATATTGGGTTCTTAATGATGTCATTTTCTACAAGGAACAGATCTACTTGGTTCTAGAATCCACCCTGAAGGGGAAAATTCTGAAGGTATTTCATGATTTGCCTACAACAGAGCATCAATGGCACTTCAAAACATATAGGTAGATCTAGGAGAGATTCTCATGGAAGGGTCTCAAGGATGATGTGATGAAACACATACGATAGTGCACAACTTGTCAGTGGAACAAGTCCAAGCAGACACATGCCACAGGGCTACTACAACATCTACCCATTCCAGAGTAGAAATGGGAGAGCATTTCCATGGATTTCATTACAGGCCTCCCTAAGGTGCAGGGCAAGGACTGTATGTTTGTGGTGGTCGACAAACTGACCAAATTTGCACATTTCTTCGCCATACCCCCAGAATATAAGGCCACATAGGTAGCGGAGTTGTTCTTTAGGGAGGTATTCTGGTTGCATGGGTTACCCAGGAAGATAGTCAGTGGTAGGGATGGGTGCTTCATCAACACATTTTGGCAGGATCTTTTCAGATTGACAGGCACAGAGCTAGCCACGAGTACCAACTACCACCCACAGACAGATGGGCAGACAAAGATCGTCAACAAATGGGTGGAAGGGTATCTAAGGAACTATGTGGGGGGGCAGCAACACACTTGGGTGAGATGGTTACATATGGGTGAGTATTGCTACAAGACAATTTACCATATGTATATCAAGATGTCACCGTTCATGGCATTGTATGGATACGATGCACCCTCCTTTATAGAGACTGTGTTTGGGGAAAGAAAGGTCCTAGGGGGTAAGGATTGGGTGGAGAAGAGTCAAAGGATTCTTTAATCAGTAAGGGAGAACTTGCATTCAACTCAGAATTAGCAGAAGATATATGCAGACCGACATAGACTTGAGCATAGTTTTGAGGTAGGGGATTTGGTTTTTTTTCAATTATAGCCATACCGACAATCCTCCTTGAAGAGGAGTGGAGGAGAGAAGTTGAAACTGAAGTTCTATGGGCTGTACAGAGTCATCAGGAAGATAGGTGAGGTGGCATATGAGCTAGAGCTACCATAAGGTAGCAAGATTCATAGTGTATTTCACGTCTCTTGCCTTAAAAAGGATGTGGGACAATAGGTTAGCATTTCAAAGGATTTTGCACCCTTGGATGAGGAAGGTTAGTTGGAGCTAGTGCCATAGGAGATACTAGAGCAGAAAGAGCACATATTGAGGAGCCTGATCATCAGAAAGTTCTTGGTTATATGGAGGGGTCTACTAGTGGAGGATGCCACATGGGAGGGAAAGCATATCTTACAGCACCCAGGATTGATGTTGCTTGAGGACAAGCAATCTCGGGAAGGGAGGATTGTGATGTCCCATTCCCAAGAGTAGGCTAGTAGGGAGTGACTTAGTAGTCTATATGTTCCCATAGACTATATTCAAGCACAAACATGGAACAATATGGAGAAATAAGGAGGAATCGATGGCTAAACGAATTAAGCCAAAATTCTTAGGAAAATTCACTTAAGCCTAAATCAACAAAGAATTAGAATGAAAAGGTGCTAAAGGGGGACTTAAATAATTAATTAATCACTTTATGAGGAAAAGTGCCTAGCTTAAGTGAAGTCAATGGTGAATTGGATTGGGAAAGGCATAAAGGGAGGAATTTTACCTAATTCCTCATTATGCATTGTTATGATTTGATGTTGAGAGTTTCCAGAGGAGGACGAGAGCTGACATTACTGTTTTGTGGATTTCTGGAGGAAACCACCACCATTGATTGGTTTCGGTGTTGAGAGACACACCCTAGACCATCGAAGATACCATCCAGGTATTTCACCATAATTTTCAGGAGTATCCATTGCAGAGTGCGCAACTCAGCCAGTGAGGGCATAAGTAAGTTTGAGGGTTTGGAGAGATGCACGAGATCCGTATCGAGATTGTAGTTTCCTTCTAGTCCATTTGAGATCTAGCCATGGCGCTTCTATTGATCCATATACCATAATATTATGATGGTGGAATCCTTCAGATCAACTCATTCAACCATTTAGGGTGTCGCTCTTCCAGACAGATATTTGGTGTTGCATGTAGAGTATCAGAGAAGATCTGGGAAAATATTTTAGACCCATTTCCTTTTTGGCGAGATGATCATTTTGAGCCATATAGCAGCAGATTCTATTGGTGGAATCCTTTGGGGCACATTCAGTGCCCCCAAGAGGTGCGCAAACCCCCCAGGGGTCTAGATCCAGTGCCTTAGAGACCAGATTCAAGATCCGACACTCACTCATTTCAGTCTAGAGGCCAGGGATCTTCTTTTGGAGAAATTTCTAGCATATTTCAATGGAATGAACTCCCAGACGAGTTTCTGGTAGCGGTTATTGTATTTCTCTGAAATCACACATTTTCGTCGATCTATCTGTGCATGCATCAGATATTGTATCATCTTCTGGTCATGGGTATTTTTATGTTATTTGATTGTATTCCAGTGCTGATCCATGAGATCTGACTGGCGTTTATATTCTATATTTCCAGTAGGCTATTGTATTTCCTTGCTTGAACCATATAATACATGATATTGGGTAGTTGATGTTTTTTACTTCTGCATGCATCCTTTATATGTTGTTTAAACCATAAATATGCAACATGAATATGCAATAACCCACATGCACTTGCAATAACCATCAAGATCTCAAACATACAAATAAAACGCATCCAAAAATCCCTAGTGTATCAGATCTTCAAGACAAAATAATAGATGAGTAGAAAATATATTGATCAGCGGGATCAAGGATATTTCACTAATATCCTCATGAGTGATCAAGGTACACACTTCATCAATAAGATAGTGGAAGCCCTAACTCAATAATTTGCAGTCCACCATCATAAGTGTACACCTTACCACTCATAGGAAAACAGAATGGTTGAAGAATTCAACAAGATCTTGGAGACAACATTAACAAATATTTTCAACGTAAACAGGGATGACTAGGATTTAAGAGTACCAGTAGAACTCTGGGCTTATAGAACCACTTGCAAGAAACTAACAATGCAGACCCCCTTCAAGTTGGTTTATGGTTTTGAAGTTGTTGTTCCAATGGAGTACTTGGTACCAAGCTTAAGAATTGTTGCATTTATATACATGGATGATATCAACGTTGTTCATGAGAGGCTTGCATAGTTGGTTGAACTGGAAGAAGACAGATTCATTGCATGATTCCAACAAGTTCAGAAGGAATGCGAAAAGGCCTGTTAAGCCCTAATATTGTCTCATTACCCCTTAATTGGGGCATATTATATTAGTAATGTTATTTTATTTATGTTAGCTTTAGGTCATTAGTTGTAATTATACCTCCTAGCCTCCTATATATACCAAGGAGACATTTTCATTTTGAATCATCTTGTACTTGAACATTTAAGTGGGGTAAAAGGAGGTTTCCCCCTCTAAGAGGCTCATTATATGAAATTATCTCTTTTTCAAGGCGTTAAGTACTTTTCCTGAGGTTTTTCTATGCTATATTGATGTTTGGTTCTTAACATATGATATCAGAGCTCAAGGTCTTGGGGTTTTGCTGCTACATCTGAGACACCGTGGTATTTTCACTATAAATTATTTTCTACAATGTTTCAGAAGGAACGGCTTGGAGGATATTTAGTAGATGGATCAAGGTACGTTGGGATCAAAATTAAGCTCCTGAGGCATTATACTTATAGATATACAACCTATACAATATAGGGTTATGGAATCATCCTGAAATGAGTCATTGCAGAATTTTTTCTATAAAACGTTTTTGGTAACTTTTCAGGCCCTAAACTTTGGAGGCCATTTACAAAAATTAGTAAGGTATATGTGGTAAACATTTTAGCTTATGGGTCATATTAAATTTGTAGATACACCTTGTGTAAGATAAGGTATTTGACTAGTCCTATTGACTAGTCTCAAGAAGGTGTTCCAGGTAAAACAATCATAACTTCTTGTTAGAGTATCCAAATTGAGTGGGACTAGTTTCATTGGATCATGGACATTCTGTAGTATTTTGGGTGTGAGTTTCACAATTTGATATCAATTGTTTTGTGCGAGGCATGCTATACAAGTGAGATCTCCTAGAAAGGAAAAAAATCGTCAAGTTGTTAGGAAGTTACCGTAAATTCCACTTGGCACATCCAATTTTGATCAGACCTATGGCATTGCAGAGAAGAAATATCATATAACTACCTAAAAGAAAGTTTCATACCCAGAAGGGCTGAAACTTGGGAGATAGAACAAAATAAATATTGTCTAGCAGAACCGCCTCAAAATCAATATTCAAAAGTGATACTTGGCCAACATGCCACCAAAAAAGGGACCTTCTACACCAAATAAACCTCCAGAAAATCCTAATTGGACTCTTGATGAAGGTGAAGAAATCCATATGGACATAAATGGACTACAAAAGAAGATGGATTCAATGGAAGCTAAGTTGATGGATTCAATAGAAGCTAAGTTGGATACTAAGATGGATGGCTTAAAAGGGGAGATCATGGAAGTATTGAAAAATTTTGTAACAGAGAAGACACCGGAAAGTGAAAATGCATCCCATGAAATTCATGATGAGGACACAAGGAAGGTGAATCAATAATGGAGAAACTCCAACTTTGGTTTGAAGACCAACCACGTTCCTAAGATTGATATGAGGAAGTTTGATGGCAAGGACCCAATCACATGGATACTTCAGATGGAGCAATTATTTGATCTCCATAATGTGCCACATACACAAAAGGTATGAATTGCTTCTTTATATTTAGAACCTAATCAATTTGTTTGGTATCGATGGCTTTGTTCTTGGAAATCACTCGTCACTTGGACAATTTTCACAGAAGAAATGATAACACACTATGAGGATACAAGGAGCAATACCTTCAAGAACTTTTCATGAAATTTTCATTGGAAGGAAAAGAAATTGAGTTAAGAGGTATCACAGGGAAACCTGGTAAGGTGATAAGCTCTAACAACATGACAAAATTATTGAAAAAGGGGCATCAAGGCATTATTGCACAACTA
>ML778943.1:221224-264548 GCA_009831015.1 Picea engelmannii
TATATACCAAGGAGACATTTTCATTTTGAATCATCTTGTACTTGAACATTTAAGTGGGGTAAAAGGAGGTTTCTCCCTCAAAGAGGCTCATTATCTGAAATTATCTCTTTTTCAAGGCGTTGAGTACTTTTCCTGAGGTTTTTCTATGCTATATTAATGTTTGGTTCTTAACAAGGCCTATCATGACAGGAACATCAAGAAGAAGGCACTTAAGCAAGGTGATTTAGTTTTGATGTATGACAATAAGTTTATCAAACACCTGGGGAAGTTCAGAATGCATTGGCTTGGACCATATGAGGTCTCTTATGTTACATAAGGAGGAGCTACGGAACTACAAACATTGAAAGGAGATTGGAAGGAAGGATTGGTGAATGGGAATCAGCTGAAGTTGTACTATGACAACCAACTACCTCACAGATCTTAGTAAACGTAAGAAGAAAAGGGTCTAGGTGCCAGGTGTAGTTGAAACTGGGTACCAGACATAGAAAAGATAGTTTGTAGAAGGTTGGAAAGGAGGCATAAAGCATAAAGTAAGGGCCGCACTACGCACTCCAAAGTCGAAGTAAAACAAGAGGATCATAGATCAAGTTCCTCGGGACAAGTCACAAGTGAGTGTTGGGGGCCTGTTGGCCATTGGTTATGGAAGGAAACAAAGAACAATGAAGGAAAGGTAAAAAGTGAGCTTCTCGGGAGGCACAGTAACTGTCATTGAGTCGAAATGAGCAAAAGAGTAGGAAGGATGGAGTGAAGTACGGAAAATAAATCCATTGGACGAGAAGATCAAGGATGACAGATCAAAAAGGAAGAAGGATCGTGGACAACTCACCAAGTAGAAAAATCCATCATTGGATGCTTTGGAGCACCACGAGATGAAGAAGGAAGGACAGGATGGTGAAGCCCAAAAAAGGAGGGTCAGGTTGACCTAGGGTTTTAGACACCTAGGGTTTTGGTAATTAGGGTTTTTGACACCTAGGTTTTGACCTGAGGATGTCGGTGAAGGATTGTAATATATAAATAGAGGTAGAAAGGACCTAGGTCAGGTCAGTACTAGTGTTGGGTATTGATATTGATTTTTGTTGGTTAAGAGAGTATTTTACTATGAGAGAGAGGAGTGCTGAGAGTGAGAGCCTTCTGGTATTGTAAGATGTTCAACTGGGTGCTCAAGAAGGTGGGAGACAAAAAGAAGAAGAGAGAAGATTTGCTGACTAAGAGTGCAGATCAGAACTGTAAGGTTTACCTTAATATATCATAAGAACAATTATGTGGACGTAGCCCTAGAGAGAGGGTGAACCACATATATCTGGTGTTATGTGTGTGTGATTTTTTCCTAGATCTCTGTCATTATTATACTGTTAATTGCATTATTGTGTTAGATTAGATGTATGGTTGTGCAAAGTAGATCTAAATAATAAAGAGATATATGAATGTTGCATTATTATTGTATTAGTTCCACTTGATATTCCCCTGGTTATAGACATATCTGTCTTGCAACCCCCCTCTTAGCTACTTCGGGTGAGGCTACATCTTCTTCGCAGGTGTTGCCAAAAGGGCCAGTATTTAGGGCTTGTTGGTGCACTATTGGAGTGAACCCTGGGTCTGCCCCTATGCCAACAACCACCTTCAATCCCATTGGCTCCTTCTTCCCATTAAATGAGGTACATTCCCTTCTTTGGTCATAAATGCCAGACAACCTAAAATATAGGGAATATGGAGGGGAATAAGTGATGGAAGGTGGTAATTATGGTGGGGATGGTACGATAACATTTTGGGGAAACCCCCAGTTGAAATCATGTCCCTAAGGGTGGTCACTTACTAGGAAACTATGACACTTGCCCAGGTGAAATAAGGTCAGAAGCATAATTTCCAAGAAAACTTGACACAGACCCTTTCTACTTCCTTGGCACCCATGATGTGGCACCTGTAGATCCTCTCCTTGTGATTTTAACTCTTACACAAATAGACGTTAGCTCTCGATGCTATAATTCCTTGCTGATGTGACCACAGACTATGACAGTGGGACAATTCCGTTCGTGACCCCACGTTTTGGTAATTTTGCGAGTTGCTTCCTCCTTTTCCCCATCCTTGAATTAGAGAATTCTCTGGGACCAGATCTACAATCCAAGTTCCTCCCACAATAAATGGACATGATCACTTCAGGTGTTCATACTTCACGAGTCCTCTCTTCTCCCAACTCTGACTTTCTCAATTTTTGAATCAACGATGTACTGATCCAACTCCACGTGTCCTTTCTTGATGGATGACCAAGAATTACTTCGACTCTCGGCTCTTCGGGTGTTCTCCTCCTCGATTCTTCTGAAGCGTTCCTCCTCCGAAATGTACAGATCTCTACCACATGATCCTCCATATCCAATCATCTAGATTCAAATCTCTCTTCATGAAGATCCTTGTTTTCTCTCGACAAAACTTCTGAAGCTCCTTCTCCCAAACTTATCGATCTTCTTCCACATTTCTCCTCCAACGATGGACAATTTAGTTGTCTTTGGGACTTTGGTGAGTCCTCGACTTCTATTCACGATTACTGCAATTTCACCTTTCGAGACTTAGGTTTTTCTCAAACCCTTTATGCACTCCTTGCAGACTTCTGCGTAGACTCTTTTGTGACTTTGCTTGGCTTGAAAACCTCAAAGGTTCCCCATTCATTTATGTCCTTCAGTGGGCTTCTTCTTTCCCTCCTGGAAGTCTCTCGATCTACTTCCTGAGCTTGCAATGTGAACTCACAATACCTTAGGTGCACTCCTTATGCTTGGCTCCTTTCTTCAAAGGATTCTCCCACGGCCTTATGGAAATGTTTAAGGCATCTCCTTTCATTTATCGACACACTCCTTGCAAAGCCTTCCTTCACTGGAATGTTCAACAATTCTGGGCTTCTCCAACAACTTCAATTATTTTGCTTCTGTGTACGATCACACTAACTCAATGCCCTCCTGGAAAAGTGTTTTAGAGTGTTTAGTAACTCTGAACTGTGATTCTTCCCACACACTCTTTCTTTTCAAGGAACTTAACCTCCTTGAAATTTCTCCCTAAGTCTGTAAATTAATCTGGTGTTCCCTCCTGACAACTTCTCTTCTGACTCCACTGAGTTCAGACACACACTCCTTGCATTGTCTTACAGAGTTTCCAATCTTTGTTATGCCCTCCTTGTACTTAGCCTAGAGAACCAGACTTAACTCAACACACTAGCGGATAGAAAACTGTATCTCTATCCCTGCAGACAGTTTCTAGCATTCATCTACAATTAAAAACCATGTAAAATACATTCATAACACAACATACATTACACAGAAATATAAAACAAGAAAAACTGTCATTTTCTATTAATGGTGGAATGTCAAATTACAATAGTGGATTCTGAGATACAACCGAGTCTTGGCTCTCACCCCTTACAAGCCCTTACAACCAACCTTCTACTTGGAAACAATACAAATATTTATACAAGAGGGGATCAATGATCTTCCCTCACAAGATAAAATAGTGGTGTCAAATCACCATTCAAAATGCCTATCGAAAGGGCAAATTTCAATGATGGAAATCTACTCCAAATCGGATACAGATCCATTCTTCCGTCAACCACTTAATGGATACCTTATCTCCATCTTGTGAAAAAGCACGATTTGGATCTTCCATTTTGTCTTCATTAATTTTTTGGATCTCACCTTGGATTCTTGAGGGAAAATGAGAGGGCAGTGCCTCTCCTCCCTTAAATGCGCACCATGCATGAAATCTGACTGGCGCATACTGAGGTGGAATGATGCTCCTAGATCATACTCCACGGCTATGAAAATTATGAACTCCTGCTCATGAGATTTCAAGCGTGGTTGAAATCCTCTTGGATCCCAAACTTTCTCTTGGAGCTGTCTCTCAGCTCCTCTGCTTCGCTGCTTCTTCTCCTTCATCATCCCCATTTTTCATGTAGGTTTCCTCCCATTTAGCTTCTACTCGTTGACCACTTCCTCTGTCAACTTCAACATCAGATTATTTACCTCCTCGATCACCTTTTCCAACTACTCCATTGGCTGAATTTCCTTTTGCAGACTATCTTGTTTCATTCTTTCCTTGTTCATGGGTAAATCATGTTTATTTCCCAAGTCATCTTCTCCATATCTTGTGACCTTAGATTGCCACTCTGCTACAACTTTCAACCCTATAGACTTCTTGTCACTGAACTATTGTTCATCTACCCCCTCTGACATATTGATCCCTGTCAATTCCTTAATTGGTTTTGTTCCAGCTTCCACCAAATCTAACTCATGTTGGTGTATCTCCTCCACCATGGCTATCTCTTGGTAGCCACCTTCTAGTTCTAGATTTCCCAAACAATCCTCTACTGCCTTTAACTCCAATTCCCACTGAGTGAGTAACTCAAGTGATCATTCTCCTTCTGTTGGGATAGACATCAGTATGTGTTCCTCTTCTCCCATGACAGTTTTAGCTTGTTGTCTTCAGTCGCATCTGCATCATCTGTGTTAGCCTCTCCTTGGCCGCTTGGTAGAAATATCTCAAATCCTGCAATGATCAGAATGGTGCCCTTATCCTTCTCTTCTATGGTGGATTTTTTCAACTTCTCATCATCTTCATTCAGAAAGTTCACAGCTCCATAGTAATATCCATCTGAGTGAGGTCTTCGTTCTACCTCGTCTTCATCTGTCAACATCCTTTGACATGAAATCTAAACTAAGGTCATCTCTTCATCCTTTCCCACCTAGAAATCTGGGATGTCTCCTCTTCCCACCCAAAATTCTATGAGATACATTGACCCCTTCTCATTTCCCACATGGAAATCTACGAGACTCTTACCATATCTCTTTCCCTTATAACTGAGGGATTCAACATGCCTAAGCCACATTTTTAACCTTTGTTGCTTCCTTCTAGCCAACAAATTCTGAACAATCCATCTGATTGTTCTCCTCAAAGGCCATTCATACCTCCAGTGTACCTTTGATTCCTGCTTCATATTGAATGCTAGCTCCTCCATTTGTGCTCGGATTTCACTGAGCTCCTGCTCCATATTCACGTTTCTCTTCAGTGAATGGCATTTTCCTCGACCATTTTTATGACCTTCAATGGACATCTTCACCTTCTACCTACCCTCCTGGAAATTTTTCTGCTCACTATGCAACTGAGAGCATATTCAACTTCTCCTTCACATGAAATCTACAGAAAAAAAATTCCTTTGATACCAATTATGGTGATATCATACTATCTCCTTTGTCTCCTTCTTCACTTGTTGTCTACAGGAAAAATCAAGCTCTCCCTTCACCTATTGTCTACAAGAGAAAACAATCTCTTCCTTCACCTTTCTATCTATAGGTGAAATCAAAATCTCCCTTCAACTGTTGTCTAAAGGAGAAATCAAGCTCTGATACCACGTCTGGTGATGACCATCCCCTTTTCTCCCATCAAAGAGGGGCCATCATGACCTCCCAGTCTAGGATCATTCAATTCGTCGAACTGAATGGTTTGTCAAGTCTTGGTGGAATTGATTTCAAATTGACACGTGCCTTTTTTACTTCCTCGACACCCATGATGTGGTGTCTATCTCTCGATGCTAGACTTCCTCGTTGATGTGACCACGGACTATGATCATGGGCCAATTCCCTTCGCGACACTATGCTTCGGGACTTTCACGGGATTCTTCCTCCTTTTCGTGATCCCCAAATCACAAATTCTCTGGGACCATATCTACGATCCAACTTCCTCCATCAATCAACAGTCGTGATCACTTCGCGAGTCCTCTCTTCTCTTGACTCTTCCTTTCCCAATTTTTGAATTAATGATGTATTCATCCAACTCCACGTGTCCTTTCATGATGGAAAACCATGATTTAATTCGGATCTCGGCTCTTCAGGTGTTCTCCTCCTGGATTTTTCTTAAGGGTTCCTCCTTTGAAATGCATGGATCTTTGCCACGTGATCCTCCAGATCCAAAGGTTTGGATTCGAATTGCTCTTCTCGAAGATCCTTGTTTGCTCTCGATGAACCTTTTGAATCTCCTACTCCAAAAATTCTCGATCTTCTGCCACCTGTCTCCTCCGATGATGGACGATTTCACTGTCTTTGGGACTTCGATGAGTCCTCGACTTCTTTTCACACTTAGAGCAATTTCACCTTTCAAGACTTAGGCTATTCTCGAACCCTTTCTTCACTCCTTCCAGACTTTTGCACAGACTCTTTTGTGACTTTTCTCAGCTTGAAAACCTTTGAGGTTCCCTATTCCTTTACGTCGTTCAGTGGAATTCTTCTTTCCCTTATGGAAGTATCTTTCTCTACTTCCTAAGCTTGTAAGGTGAACTAACAATAACTTAGGTGCACTCCTTGTGCTTGGCTCAGTTCTTTGATGACTTCTCCCTCGGTCTTATGGAAAGGTTTAAGGCATCTCCTTTCCTTTGTTGATGCACTCCTTGCAAATCCTTCCTTCACAAAAATGTTCAAAAATTCTAGGGTTCTCCAACACCTTCAACCGTGTTGCCTCTGTGTATGCTCACACTAACTTGATGCCCTCCTGGCATAGTGTTTCAGATTTTTCAGTAAATTTGAACTGTGCTTCTTCCCACACAGTCTTTCTTTTCAAGGAAATTAACTTCCTTGAAATTTCTCCCTGAGTCTGTAAATTAATATGGTGTGCACTCTTGGAAACTTCTCTTCTGACTCTACTGAGTTTAGACAGACACTCCTTGCGTTGTCTTACAAAGTTTCTAATTTCTGTCATGCACTCCTTGCACTTATCCTAGAGAACCAAACTTAACTCAACACACTCGTAGATAGAAAATTGTATCTCTATCCCTACAGATGATTTAGAACATTCATCTACAATTCAAAAACATGTAAAATACATTCATAACACAACATCCATTACACAGAAATATAAAACAGGAAAAATTGTCATTTTCTATTAATGGTGGAATGTCAAATTACAATAGCGGAGTCCGAGATGCAACTGAGTCTTAGCTCTCTCCCCTTAAAACCCCTTACAACCAACCTTCTACTTGGAAACAATACAAATATTTATACAAGAGGGGCTCAAACAACTTCCCTCGCAAGCTAAACTAGTGGTGTCAAATCACCATTCAAAATTCCTATCGAAAGGGAAAATTACAATGATGGAAATCTGCTCCAAAATCAGATACAGATCCATTTTGTCATCAACCACTTAATGGAGACCTTATCTCCATCTTGTGCAAAAGCACTATTTTTCTCTTACAACTTGTCATCATTAATTGCCTGGATCTTGCCTTGGGTTCTAGAGGAAAAATGAGAGGGTGATGCCTCTCCTCCCTTAAATGCGCACCATGTGTGAAATATGACTGGCACGTGTTGAGGTGGAGCGATGCTCCTGCACCACACAATACCTCACTTGTACCTCATGGAGAAAGACCCATCATCTTCCAAAAAAAATTTGGTCAGGTAGATGTCATCTTAATGAACCAAATATGTATGGTGGTGAAGTGGGTCTTTATCTGTGCACGTGGACATCACAAGCCAATCTATGTCTTATAACTCCATGTATGCAACCTAAGGACATTGAGACATCATCTCCTTATTTATCCCTAGAAAATGGGGATAACAACAGAAAAAAAATTTGCACTCCTAGTAATAATGTTAATATTGAGTGCACTCTCTTCAAGGATAGGTCATGGCTTAGAATTAATCAAATTGGCACCTTGATGCCTTACGTAATCTTACAATTTTGTGATCAATTTAGGTCAATCCTTAGTGGCATGGATGTTGTTTCTGCAGTGGTCGCACAAAGGTATTTTCAAAATATATCAACCTCTTGTGAGTTGTCCCTATTCATCATAGTTATAATGCCAATATGTCCCTCTTCCACTTGTTTGTCTACCTATAAATCCTCCTCCACCTCTGCGACCTCCTCCACCTCTGCGACCTCCTCCAAACTCTTGAGGAGATTCATCTACCCTAAATATAGACTGATCCAATCTGTCTGCAAGAGCATATAGATCTCAACACTAATTGGTAGTGTCAATAGTTCACCCATAAAATTCACAATAAACTATATTCTAAACATGGGTGTATTTTTTTAGGATTGGGAAATGTTGAGGGGAATTCCCATAAAATCGGAAAATTTCACAATATTCATTATATTGACTTCCTTGATGGTTTGGGAAGGCATGGTATTGTACAAGTCCATTATGTGGAACTATAGTGGCCACTTGCACAACCTCTCTTGATGATCCTACTGGTGGGGGAGCCAAAGGGCGTGGAGGGGGTCCTCCACCCCTCAGTTTGGTACATTCCATCATTTTATGACCCTCAATGTAGTATCCAATACAACATACATGTGGGTGACCTACTCTAGGAATGGTCATCTCTTGAATCTTGTCAGTTATCACAGAAATATAGCCTTGCATTTGCGTGATATTATGGTCATCAGGTGGTCTCATCACCCACAATTTTCTAGGATATCCTGTCATCGCCTCAATTTTCATATCATGTTCTAAGGATTCCCTCAAAGTGGCTATCCTCTACTAGGTTAATGGGATTCGAGTTAATGGTAAAAGTCCCTAAATAAACCATTCTCGTTGGCAGTCTTAATGGATTTTTTTTTCCCGTTTCCCTATCACATCCTTAAATACTCAGTTATACTCCCAAGAAGACTCTCCATCTCTCTATTTAATCTCCTACAACTCGTAGAAATCCTATTTCTCTGACTATGGTAAGAGGAATTCATTTATAAATATTTGTTTCACTTGGGGTTCGGAGAAAGCCTATCCTTGATTATTTGCTAGCTCAATGGACTTTGTGTACCATTTTAATGCTTGATCCCTCAATTCGGTATGAAACTCAACTATTTTATTTGCATCCATATTTTTGCGAGACCTCCATATGGCTTCACAAAGAAGCCATTGATGTTCTACATCTTCATCTCTTTTACCCAAAAAATTTGGGTATCGAGTAAGAGACCCTACATTTTGATGCACCATTGATGGACTAGGATATCCTATTAAAATAAATTGTAAGAGTATTGGTTGTGATATAAATGAACCATTCGCCACATGACTGATACTACTACCACTTCAACTTACTAGACTTTGAGGATTAGAATTAATAGAAACTACTAAATAATTTGGTGTAGAGTTTACGAGATTTGAAGATGGCACTAATGTAACACACCCACTACGGGAGATAAGATTTTCCATATTTTTCTTTCTTCTTCATTGTCGAGGGACAAAGTTCCTGAATTCTTACAAGGTTCTGGCGTAGGCTAGGTCTTCCAATCAAGACCTTCACCCAACCGAGTCATGGGTTCTTTTGTTGAAAATCCGTTGTGTACAATTCACACACCAAGGGTAGGATTTACTTCCATGTGTCCATCGTTTGTGACCCTGGGCTAAGTCAAGAGGTTCCTTTCACATTTTGGGACTTCGGAAATAGGGAGTTCAAAATGAAAAGGAGTCGAGTCCTTCGACATCCTGAAACCCGAAATCCTATTCACACGAAGCCTGTTCCAGGATTTCACCTATCGAGACTTCGCGTACCGGGATTTTGTGATGTATGAAGATGAGGGTTCATACTCTTCGGTTTCTTGGGTGCCACAACACCGAAGCCCATATATATACTAGGCTCATTTTGGGGTTTCACGAGTCAGGAGTTTGCGATATGCGAAGACAAGAGGTTTTCCCTTGGGTATCCTGTGTGCCGAAATGCCAAAACACCAAACTCTAGCCACACTATACCATTTTGGGGTTTCTCACATCGGGATTTCGCGATATGTGAGGACGAGGGGCCTCGCATATAGGATATTCAGGTGTTGAAAGTCTGAAGCTCATGTATATATGCTATGCTCATTTCGGGGTTTCCCAAGTCGGGATTTCACGATATGTGATGACAAGAGGTCTCGCATCTGAGTTTCCTGAGAGCCAAAACTCCAAATCTCATGTATATATTCTATGATCGTTTCAGGGTTTCGCAAGTCAGGATTTCACGATGTGCAATGATAAGAGGTCATGCATCTGAGTTTCTCGGGAGCCGAAACTCTAAAATGCTGATATATATATATATATACATAACGCTAATTTCATTTCGGGGTTTCACAAGTTAGGATTTCGCAACTGTAAAATACAAGGAACTGACCCTTAGGATTCTTGGGTGTCGAAACACCGAAACATCAAAATCTAGCCTCACCATTATCATTTTGGGGTTTCGCAAGTCGGGATTTCAGGACTGGCGAGTATAAGAGACTTTCCCTTAGATATCCTAGGTGCCAAAACACTAAAATATCAAGACTTTAATCATGCTACACTATTATGGGGTTTCATACTTTAGGATTTCGCGATTGGTGAGTACAAGGGAACTGACCCTTGGGTTTCCTGGTTGCTGAAACACCAAAACATCAAGGCTTATCCCCGTTAGACCTTTTTGGGGTTTCATACTTCAGGATTTCATGATTGTTGAGTACAAGGGAACTGATCCTTGGGTTTCTCAGTTTCTGAAACACTGAAACATCAATACTTATCCCTGCTAGACCTTTTCGGGGTTTCATACTTCGCAATTTCATGATTGGCGAGTACAAGGGAACTGACCCTTGGGTTTCCTAGTTGCCGAAACACCAAAAGACTAAACTCTGAGTGAACCATTCTCACTGGTGCAAGGTCTCTAGACTTAGGCCATAAAATCCTTCAACGAATCCTTGGGTAATTATCACCAAGCTTGGGGACATGACTGAAAGACCTTCTTAACTTATCGAGCTATGAACTCTATGATAGGGGTGAGGTAAGCTTATATATTTACTTAAACGATAGTCCTTTCAAGGAACTCACTTCGGCTCAGGAATAGTGAGGCAACCTTCCCAGAAGGAGGTGCCTTCAGGGAAATCCAACCAAGACATCACGTGAGTCAAGTAAATGGGACAGATCTCCCGAGAACGGACTCAGAATCTGAACTTGTTCAATGTATATGTTTGCATATATATAAATGAACTGAATATGTCCATACAAGTATAAGCATGCATCTGTATTTTCCAATCAAACACACCAGGCAAATGCTTCTATACATAAACCATTCATAAGTGCACAACCATGAGCATGCATTCCAGAAACATTCAATTTGAAATACAGGACATAAATACTTATCAGAAAACATGAGGTGTAATGCAACTACTGATAGGGGTGGTCATTTCCACCCAACTGTAGGCTCAATAATTCTAAATGGATTTACCACTAGCCACCCTCGAGCTAGACCACAAGGCTTTGAGACTCAGTCTCTTACTTCCTGCTCATCGGAAGTCTAGGATGAAGGTTACTCTCCTTCTCCTCTACTCATGACTCATTGTATTTCCCAGAGTTCCTTTGGTTCTCCTTCCACGATTCCTATCGCGCGTGTGTGTGTCTTTCCTCTCCTCTCCACCCCCTTCCACACATCTTTACTCCCACGAGGTTGCGTGTGGCACGAATTCCCTGTCCGATGGTCAGGTCTGAGAGCTTCTACGGATGGGCAGTTCGCCCCATCCCCTCATTTACTCTTGAGGAGCCTCCTCACCTACCATCCGAGATGGTAATTCATTTCAGGGTCTGAGAGTGAGCTTTGGTTTTCTCGAGCACGTACAAACCAGTACGGTTTTGGTTCGGTGGAAGTTAACGCAGCCACTCTCGGCCCCTTCCACCACCTCTCATCAACCATCGTGGTCTCTTTTCAGCACATCCCCCTCTCAGCAGTCATGCAACATACATTCATACATCATTTACATTCCTTGGACCTTTTATACTAAGGTCCGTTAAATCAAACATTCACAATCTTTGAGTTTGCAATAGTTCTTGGCCAGTATAGTTATTTTTACAGACTGAGGGAAACAAGGTGTTACAATTCCCTCCCCCTTTTAAAGAAACATCATCCTTGATGTTCTATCTATCAATAGAACGTGTAGGTACAAAAGTAAACAAAATCGGATATGCTCGTTTCATGGCATCTTCCATTTCCCATGTGGCCTCATCTAGGCCAAAATGTTTCCACTGCACCTTGACCTATGTAATGGTTCAGTTCCAGAGCGGGGTTTCCTTTTTGTCTAGTATGCATTGAGGTTCTGGTAGGAATTCTCCCTCTGGCTCCACCTGGATCATAGACCAGTCAATTATATGATTAGAATCATGTACATGTTTCTTCAATTATGAAACATGGAAAACATTATGTGCTTTTATTGTGGGAGGAAGTGCTAGCCTATAGGATACAGGTCCCACTCTATCTAGAAATTCAAAGGGTCCACAATATCGAGGTGCCAACTTGTCACATGCTCCCATATTCAGGGAACTCTTCCTGGGCCTAACTCTGAGGTATACGTGGTCTCTCACCTTGAACTCTATTGGAATTTGCTTTTGGTCAGCGTAACTTTTCTGTCGGTTCTGAGCGGATTTTAGATTTTGTTTTATCTGAATCACTTGTTGTTCCATTTCTTTCAACATGTTAGGTCCAATAGTAACTCTATTTACGGGATTAATCCATCTGACTGGAGTATTGCACGACCTACCATAGAGGACTTTGAAAGGACTCATCTTCAGGGATTCTTGGTAGCCATTGTTGTAAGCGAATTCCACTAGTGGTAGGTAGTCTTCCCATTTTTGGGGTTGATGAATTACATGCATCTTAAGCATGTCTTCTAATATTTGATTCACCCTTTCCGTCTGTCCATTGGTTTGAGGGTGGTAGGCAGTGCTAAATAGTAACTTGGTCTCCAAACCAACGATTAGTGATTTCCAAAAGTTGGAAGTAAATTTCATGTCTCTGTCAGACACGATCTCTTTTGGAATACCATGTAGTCTGAAGATCTCCTTCATGAACAAATTGGCGATGTCTACTACCTTACAGGTCGACTTGACGGGGATAAAATGAGCGGACTTGCTCAATTTATCCACCACTACCATGATGGCGTCATTCTGTTTGGTCGAGGTTGGTAGTCCGGTGATGAAATCCATGGAGATGGTTTCCCATTTCCATTTTGGGATTGGTAGAGGTTGTAATAATCCTGCTGGGTGTCAGTGTTCTTCTTTAACCTGTTGGCATTCTATGAATTTGGCTAAGTACTCAGTTATGTCTTTCTTCAATCCAGGCCAATAGAATTGTTTCCTGGTGGCCGTGATCATCTTCTGGTATCCTGGATGACCTGTTTAGGGTCTTTTATGTAGTTCATCCATTATTAACCTCTTCAAGTCATCACAATATGGAATGTACAATCTATTTCTATAAGTTAGTAGACCTCCATCTATCATCTGGTAGCCTTCATACTTTATCCCTGTGGGTTCTTGCTTCAGATACGAGGTCACGGTCTAGAAGAATATGTTTGTTTCTTGTGCATTCTTGACTCTTTCCTTGACATCCGTCTCGCAGGTGCTTACCACTTCCAGGTGAATTATTTTCATGCTTCTACTAAGGGCATCAACCACCCTATTTTCCTTTCCCTTAATATGTTTGATTTCAAAGTCAAAATCACTGAGGAGGGCCATCCACTTAGCTTGTCTGGCATTGATCTTTGGTTGGTAAAATAGATATCGCAATCCACAGTGGTTTGTCATAAGCACAAATTTTCTTCCGAAGAGGTAATGCCTCCACATTTTCAAGGCGTACATTATGGCAGCCAGCTCTAGATCATGGGTCACATAGTTGACTTTGTGCTCATTCAATTTTTGGGATTCATAGTAGACCACACTTCCTCCTTGCATAAGGACTCCTTCGAGCCCTTCCTTATAGGCATTTGTGCATATGAGGAAATCAAATTCGGGGTCGATGATCTTCAGCATGAGTGTGTGGGTCAGTAGATGTTTCATGGTTTAAAATCTTTCTTCACATTTTTTTGTCCATGTGAATTTTGTCCCCTTCTTCTCGAGGGTAGTGATTGGACACCCAATATTGGAGAATCCTTTTATCAAAAACATTAACATATGTCAGTGTATGATAAACAATAATACACACATCCACACAATACACATTACACCAATATTTACGTGGAAACCCAATGCAGGAGAAAAACACATAATGACTTTCTTATATGTCAAAAAATTACATTCAAGGAAGCACCAAATTTTGATTCTCTAGCTCCAACTAGAAGGAGGATCTAACCCCCTAATTTCTCAGGCTCCAACCTGAAGGAAGCTACAACTCCCTAAATTCTCTGGCTCCAACCAAAAGGAGGCTACAACCCCCTATGTTCTTTGGCTATAACCGGAAGGTGGCTACAACCACCTAGTTCTCATGCTCCAACCTAAAGGAAGATTCAACTCCCTAATTCTTTGGCACGAATCGAAAGGAGGATACAACCCCCTTTCCTTGCCTTATCCGGTTGCTCTCAAATATAAATTCCAAATGTAAACAACCTATCACTTTCAATGAATCAACCAATGCCACTCTCACTCTATCATTGTCAACCTATAACCTATCAACCTATTCAACCTATCACTATCACAACAACCAGTACCATGCATTAATCATGCATCAACCTATACCTCAACATGTACCATCAACAAGTACATCAGTCGTGCACCAAACCTATATATCAACCTGTACCATCAACAAGTGCATCAACCATGCTCCAAACCTATACAAATAACTTGTCACAACATGTCAAAAGAACCTATCACAAAAACTTGTCTTGTCAATCTCATTAACTAAATCATATCTACTCACCAAGATCAATCACCAAGATAAATCTACACAATATCACCAAGATGTGCATCAACCAAGACTACTCACAAACATCAATAATATGTACCTTAATCAATATGTTCTTATAAAAGTATACCAATACATGTATGTCACATCACCCATAAACCATGTGTCAACAATACTACTAGCATTTACCAATCGTTTATCAACTATAGATCAAACTACGAATCATCAAGTTCTACCAACATCACCATATAATACACCTCATTTATGTTCCAACTCATCAAATATATTTCTCAACATGTACCCAACATGTACCTCAACCATATACCAAAGACATATGCCAATATCACCAACAAGAGTTCTCTAGTGATACATTACAATATCCATAGGTCAAATACCGTAAACCCTCACATCAAACCATGTGCCAAACCTCACTCTTGTGTAGCCTCAAGAGTATACCAATCATATACCAATAACACTAACAAAATCCTCTCGCAATGTACCATAAAATATGTCAATAAAACTTAGACATGCATCGGTAATCAGATCTTCCTCAAAACATTCATTACAACAAGGTCTATGTAGCCAATAGTGCCTCTAAACATGTATCAAGGATGTGCCTCAATAGATAAATGATATACCTCTAGCTAGCATCACCTAATCATGATACACCTCATAAACAAAGTGTCATAACCTCACTGATAAAGTACTTAGCATGACCAACAATATACCTTAACAAAAATGCCTCAATCCACACACTAAGGGTTTGTACCATGCATCCAAGATATGCCTCAAGATTATAAACCAAAAATAAACCTTATAACATCATCATACACCCTTCAAAACACACATAAAATCATACCTGTAGCTCTATTACTGACATGGAACATTAGATCTCAGATGTCCATACCTTACTTAGCTTCTGTAGCCTATTCCTAGCCTTTTCCCCAAATTTACCAGTGCCTCGCTTGTTGCACACTAGTTGACCCACAAGGATTTCTCACTAGACACCTATAGGATGACCTATGAGGAACTCAGTAATTATAATTTTTCAGAAACCCTTTCCCTCTGCAGTTCTAAAACTGTCGTCAAAATTTCTTCGCTTCCTCAACTTTGCACAACTTCAAATTTGTCAATTATACATCTTAATAACCTTTCACAAAATAGATATTCAAATAGGTTCAATAGGTTCTAATGTGAGTCCCTTTATATCTTATTTATACTCTCCAAGTGGATTCCTTTAGGGATTATCTTCTAATTGTTTTACCCAACTTCCCTCTTTTAGGGATAACCTACTTTCAACTACTTTAGCCACTTGCAACTACTTTATCCACAATTAGTAAACTCACCACTTCTTCTTGAAACTAACTTATTTTTAATTATTTTCTTATTGAAACAACTTTACCCATGATTAACTCCTAGTTACAACCAATTTGACTAGTAAACTTCTTTTAGGAGCTTCTAGAATATTTGAATTCGTTGACCTTCTAGGGGCTTCTAGATAACTCAAAGGGGTTTTCAAGTTCACAAATCCATAACTCCCTAACCGTGAGGAGTTATTTGACATACCACACATCACCATAAATTTCACGACATGTACTATCCATAAAAAATAGTCCCACTTATAGAAACATGAATATTCATATCTTAATTCCTCAATCAAAATCATGTTCCTTGACCACACCTCTAGGGATACCAAAATGTGATACCGAACATACTCAAGGGTTTACATCAATATCTAAGGGTTGATATCAATATACAATATCACTCTCCAAGGGTTGACATCAATGAAAACCAAATATCCAAACCAACTTTCCATCAACCTAAACCAACTTTCCAACATCAACTTCTTGTTGTATAAACTCATCAGACCTTCTTTCTCACAAATTATCAATATATTACTTGAAGATGTGATGATGCATCCTCTAAAAACGCACTTAAAATCCAAGTTTCCACAAAGGAAGCATGTTTTGGTGAAAAATCAAAGATAGGAGTTCTTGGAAGTTACCAACAAAGATATCGATGTAGCCTAGTAGTCTGAAAGGGAAAGAGGTCTCACCCAAAGTGTAGTCGAGACTTGTGTGTGATAAAGTGAGTCAATGTGGACACATCATCATATCTAATGCTACAGAAAGAAGATTCATACTTCAATGTGAAAATACTATATCATTAGAAGTCTAAACTAGTATATTCATATGATAATCCAAGTTACGTAGCATAAAGACAAGTCCATACATACAATATACTCATAAATAACATTGGAATGCCAAATACATAGAATGAAAGTATTGGTGCAATATAGAAATTGTAAAATCATGCACAACATAACAAAATTTCAGGTACCAAATATTATTTTATATCACCCATAGCTCAAACTCATCATACAGGAAGTACATCGAAAATTTTAATATCTTTACAACACAATTTGTATCTTGATACTCATTACATACTCAATTAGTAATACAAAAGCATAGATTATCCCCTCAAAACCCTTTACAACAACTTGTTACAATAGACTCAATACCAACAATAATAATAGCTCACAATAATGCAACAATATCTCAAAATAACTCATCAACTAATCCATTAGGAAACCCTTTCCCATTACATATTTCCCAATTTGTATCATTTCCTTGGCCTCTTCTTAATTTTGGTGTTATGCTTTCTTCATTTTTCTTTTGCTATTTTCCTTGTTTCTCTTTTCCATCACTCGAAGTTTCTAAGTTTTTATGATTACTCCTCCAACTGGCGTATGATTTGGATTTATTGTTGGCATGCTGGTAGTTAAATTTCTGCTTATCTGTAATTTTCTCTGCCACTTCTATTCTTCCTCTATGTTGTTTCACTTTTCCGCAAAACTTTGAACTTTCTGCAAAATCAGGTCCTCTTCTTAAACAAAGGGCCCAAAAAAGCATTCATCTAGGGTTCTTAGTAGAATGTTTCTTTCTTGAGGAAATGGGTTAAAATTCCATGAGAGTAAATTTGAAACCCCTACAAGAAGACCTAGAAAAATACTACAGGATTGTTAATCCCAGATACATTCCTTAACTCATTCAAACCCCTATGTAAACTGGAGAAAACAACAGTCATTGATCCGAAGTGGAGAATCAATGTCAACCAATAATGGAGGAACTAAACATTTGGGATAACTATTGTAATAGTCCCTCGAAGGAATCATTTGATCCTAGTTGGAAATGGTTTTGTTGCCTTGGTTTTCTGATTTATCCTTACCTATTATAGAGTGGAAGAGGATTAATTGGGACTTCGGACCACTAGAGTGTCCAAGACCCTTTCCTTTATGTTTCTTCCCCGGTTTCTTGATGCCCGATTAAGCAAGGTTCTAGGAACATTTTGGGCCATTTTCCCTTTGCAAAAGTTGAGTGGAAGGAGGTTTATGGAATGTTCCTATTACTTCAGAGTGATGCAAGTTGGACCAGGTTCCATCTAGTTTAGCCAATAGGAAGTGGACATGTATCATCACCTAAGTTGGTAGACCAAGGAATGGGTATGTGGCCTTTATGGGTCCTTGAACCACGGATAGATACTAATCATTGAATATGTGGGATCATAGATTTTAGCTATTTATATATTAGATAAGATCAGGAGATAGTCATCGCACTATATAAATGGACCACCATATGAGTGGAGATATGTTTTTAAGGGCCTTGGTGAAGCCTAGGATTTTGGTTCCCAATGGGGTGAGGAACATGGTGAGGTTGTCCTGGCGCCTCGTGGGGTGAGGTTCTTGGTGGGTTGAGGTGCTCTATGGGTGTGTTTTATCGGTTGGGGTATGCCTCCATGGATCATTTTAGTGGATAAATAACAAATGGGAGGGCCTTTGGTCATGTCATATGTGGGGATCCACCAGATCCTGATTCCCTGTTGGGAATGGAATCTCCTCCCATCATTTGTGTAAATTTTCTTGTCATTTATTGGTTGAGGTGTGACATGTTGAAGGATTTACATGTCCTTAAACATCAATCCACATAGAATGGTATGAGCGACATGGAGCCACGTGGGTTCCACGTGGATATGGCGAAAAAAGGCCTAAAAACTCAAAATGTCATAACTTTTGATTTTGAAGTTGGTTTTGAGTATGGTTACAATCGTTGGAAATATTTTGAAGAAAATAACTGGATTATGAGATTAGAATCAGATTTAGAGGGGCAATTAAGAAAGGTGGTTTGAGAAAATAAAAGAGGAAATTTTTACACCCCACCAGCCTAAGAAAATTTAAGGGGTTGGGTTTGTTACAAAGTGGTACTAGAGTAGAGTTAAGAATGTAGGCGTGGATGGGCCAAAGGTAAACCACATGGATTGGTTTGTATAATTATGAACTGAAAAAAATGATCCTACAATACTTAAGGAACAACACAAAAATAAAAGTATATGTGGCATTGAATGAACACATTAAGACTATGTGGCATAAGAACCTAGAATTGAACATTGGTGACAACACTTAGGTGTTGTATGGATTCTAGAAAATGATTGAACTTATTTGATAAGTTGGAATTATTTCTATCAGTATGAGTGGATTGAACCTTTTGCAATTATGATTGTTCTTTGCATAAGGGATGAGACCTTTATGGATAATTACTTGTGATTAATTAATTGATTAAGATATGCAATGGTTACTCCATTTGGAATTGCAGTGGAAGGGATCTTATAATAGCTATCCATTTATGGGTAAGTGGATGAACTTGTGGTCACAAGGGGTTGTATGGGCCCCAGATTTATGAAAGAGGACAACATAATTATGATTATGTCTATGAGACCTATCATATGAATGAATGTAATCTCTCATTAGGATTGATATTGATATCAAAGAAATGTATATGAATGATATAAAAATGTGCAAGTAGTGCACATGCATGATACAAACACACACACACACACACACACACACACACACACACACACACACACACACACACACACACAGATGCTTAAAGGTATTGTATGACTACTTGAATAAGTGAACTATGAATCAAGAATATTGTTTATCATTTTTTGGGTAGCACTATTGATTAAATAATTTGATCCTAGCTAGAAGGGTCTAATTGTTTTGTTGAATACTAACTGAGAGGCAGAGGTGTGTACCATTCCCCAGAAAGAGATAGTGTGAAATGTTGAAAAAGAAAATGAGAAAGAATGCTTAGCTGTTATGAAAGAAGGGAAAATGATTGTGATTACTTTTTTTTAAATTTTATGTAAATGGTTATGAGAAAATCATAAGTTGAAATGATTTTAAATAGATATGCATGTGTGAGTTATAAATTTGTGTGTGAAGTACATGAAAAGAAAATTGTGAATGAAATATGATAGAATAGATGCACATGTTTTAACATGTGGTTTGAATGTATGTATACCTATATTCCTTATGGAAATTGTAGGAACACAACTGAAATGATGGAGCTGATGCTAACTCATGGGTTGAGATCATTTCAGGTGATAATGGATATGCAACAAGAAATTTGCATGTTGAAGAAACCCCATGTGGGTGGACATTAGAAGGACTCTGTAAGGAGAGAAGAGATTTTCAAATTAAGGACTGTTGGAAATTAGGCAATGGGTTGTAAAAACCTATTTGTATAAGAATCTTGGATTGCATTTAAATATAATACATGTGTGAAAGACATGCAAATGAAGGATAACCATTTTTTATTTCCATATATGGTCAATGTGCATGGATGTATTGTATTGAAATTGAAATTGTAGGTTAACCTTGATGTGTTAGTGTGTTTATGCATTCAGGGAAGGAGAACTCTTTCAATGAGAAAAATTAAAGATAGACTTGAGTAATACTGCTCAATAAATGGAGTAGGTAGGCTAGAGAATAGGGCATCTTGAAGAAATAATGTGGATAAAGGGGGACACCCTTCTCACTCTAAGCTATGATTTTTTTAGCATATTTATATGCTTTAAAAGAACATTTGTGAAATAAAAGGAATTATTGAATATGCTTGAATGAATAACCTAGTTAAAGACGCAGAATGAAAATGTTATATAGGTCATGGAAATAGCTCATACATGTTGACAATTCCAAAATTGAGCAAGAGGAGCTAAAAATGGGAGAATTCCTTGACCCCTTTATTATTGTTTATTTTGTTTATCTAGGATAAGGAATTGAGGTGATGTTATGTGTAAATGTTCTAGGCACAAAAATGTTGATGGTTGTATAACAACAAAACAAAGGAAATATGTTTATGTTTTCACCAAATGAACACATTGGAGAACAATGTGGTAGAGTGTAATTAGAGATGCAAGGACATATATAATTGTTTATTTGAATATCTTATGCTACATACATAATGATTTGGCATCATAGATGATATAATTGTAGTTGTAATTATTGTATGTAGGAAATATTGGAGTTGTTGAGGGGGCAACTACCAATGTTGGACAACCTCGGGCAGAGGATAAATACAAGAAGCGTTTTGTTAAAAGATTGAAAAATGTACCTCATGAGTCCCCATGTAGCATACAATTGATAAGGTAATACCAAGAATATTGTTGGGAGCCATACATGTATAACGTTTTCATGTCAATGTGACATGATATTTGAAAGGGATTGGGTAAGGATCCCTTCTAAAATATTTTATATTTTAATGATATAATTTTAATGTTGATTGATTATTGTATGTCAGTAATACCCAAGAAGGGTAAGATTCAGGAAAAGTGGGAGGAACATATGGTAGTCAAAGATGGTTAAAATCCTTGCATGAAGTTCATGAATACATGTGTCACGAATGCATTGATTAATTGCGAAAGATTATGAATAGAAGTGATCATAAGAAACATGATGGTTAAAATACATTGAGGAGATACATGGAAGAAGGAAGGTATTAGACTACCTATTATGGAAGGTAGAGCTTCTAGTATCCCAATAGAATTTTAGAATTAGTAGAAGAAAGAAATCGGGTGGTAATGAATAATTGGCACCTTGGTTACCATCAAAGATGAGTGCATGGATGCATTTAAGTGAACATTTTAATTTTCATAATTTTGATATTATGTTATGTTGACTTGAGTTTATGATTAGATTGAGGTAGGAGACATACTCTTGTTGTGGAAATAAATGACAGTAAGTAGCCATGGGGTGATAGGTTGGATGAAATTTCCAACCTACCATGGTGGAATCACTGACATAGATGTGTGGAATTTTGGAGGCAATGCAAAGATGCATCATGTGAATGTTGCTATAGGTAATTGGCACATTGGCTTAATTACATAAGATGTTTGATTGCACAATGGGAAGATTGGTATGTTGAAATAATGCATGTGTAAGGAATGATAATTCCTTTTATTTCATATCAATAATAGATAAATATTATGCAATTGTTAGTATGCGCAAATTTAAGAATTGTTTGTGAGCCACTGCAAGTGTGCAATAAAAATATAATGTGCATGGAATGCTAACAATCTGTTTGGATGTGTGAAGGTTGATATTTGTAGGAGTATGGAATTGGATATGGAAACAAAGTAACTCCATAAGGAAGAACTATGCCTACTATTGAAAAGAGCCAAGTTGTTATGAGAAGAAAGTCTCATACTTGTGGTATCTAAGTTCCTATTAATTGCCACATTTTGTTAATTGCATAAGATGGTTGATTGCATCGTGGGAAAATTGGTATGCTGACATAATGTGTAAGGAATGATAATTCCTTTTATTTCATATCGATAATAGATAAATATGATGCAATTGTTAGTATGTGTATTTTAAGAACTATTTGTGAGCCACTGCAAGTGTGCAATGAAAACGTAATGTGCATGGAATGATAACAATATGTTTGGATTTATGAAGGTTAATATTTGCATAAATATGGTCTTTGATATGGAAGAATAGTAAGTACATAAGGAAGGTCGATGCTTATGGTTGCAAAGAGCCAAACCGTTATGAGAAGGAATTTTCATACTTATGGTATCTGAGTTCCTATTAATTTCCACATTAGCTTAATTGCATAAGATGGTTGATTGCATCATGGGAAGCTTGGTATGCTGAAATAATACATGTGTAAGGAATTATAATTCATTTTATTTCATATAAATAATAAATAAATATGATGCAATTGTTAGTATGCACAATTTTAAGAACTATTTGTGAGCCACTGCAAGTGTGCAATAAAAACATAATGTGCATGAGATGCTAACAATTTGTTTGGATGTGTGAAGGTTGAGATTTGCAAGAAGATAGTATTGGATATCGTAGCAGATTAAGTCCATAAGGAAGGTTGATGCATGTTTCCTCAAAGAGCCAAACCATTATGACAAGGAAGTCTCATACTTGTGGTATCTAAGTTTCTATATGGAACATATCTGAAAATGGATAAGTGAAATTGGAAATCTGTGGGTAGCATATTTGAATGAATTTTGACTAAAAAATGATGATAATATCTCACGATTACTATATTTTTGAATGATACAGGTGATATGACAAATATATCCTAAAGGGAAAGATGAAGGTTGTTGAGCTGGAAAAGCATGGAATAGAAATGAAATATTTATGCATGAAAATTGTTTTCATATGCATGTTGTTTGATGATTATTGTATGCGTACTACTGAAATGCTAGAAGTCTAGGAGAATACCAGACTGAGGAGAGGAGGAAGACATTGTTGAAGTGGATTAAATATGAAGGCATGGAAGGTGTTGTTGAGATGTAGAGAACATTGAGGACAATGTTCATTTTGAAGGGGGGGGGCAGAATGTAAAACCTTGTTTTCCTCGAGACTATAATCATATTTAATAATTCATGTATTTTTATTAATGAAGCATATAATTGTGTCTATGATTCATGAAAACAAAAGACATTTGACTGAGAGTGAAGCCTTGAAGTACTGGCCATGATAACATGAGTGGAACTGGTGAGGTGGAAATGGGAAATTTTAATGTGGACAAATAGAAAGCTTTCGCAAAAATCTAATATGCACTACATGAATTGAATGAATTAACCTATCCAAAAGTACCATGTTTACCATGACCACAAGGAATCTGTTAATCACATGCAAAATTGATGGTTGGAGCAATTATAACTTCCTTTAAAATTGGTACTTGGAGAAGTAAATAGTTGGCTACAATGTTAGACATAAGTACACAATAGATATTTCCCCTTCGACTTGGGATATTGACCCTGGTAGCTTGCTTCTCATAGAAGAAAGTAGGGATCCCAAGGAATGAAATGGGAGAGGGAGAAATAAATAGAGGATGTGTAGATGAGAACAAAAGCAACACGCATAGGAAAACGTTACAAGGCATGCATATGGGCTAAAGACTGAATCCCACACAATAGAAAAAAGAACAATCACACGCATAGATGAGTTTTAGACTCACAAAAAAATGGTGATGAAATGAGCAGCGGATATCATGCACATAGCTATGAGTATAAAATAAGATATAGAAATTTTTTCTAAAGAAAATAGAAATCTTTCCCAAGAATTTAATGGTCACCCTAGAATAGAGAAGACCCATATCTATACATGAGAAAAAGAGGGTTGCAATTTGGTGTTGGCTGGAAATAAACTGACACTGGTAAGGGGAGGTCGTTGAGGAACTATGTAGCAGAGAAGGAAATCCCTTGTGTAGGGGAAATCTAGGTTGGAAGGCACTTGATAAAATCGTGGAGGTCCTGAGATTAGTAGGAAGATTGAAACATCTATTGTTTCTAGTGGATTCAAGGAGAGTAACTTTCCTGATCCATTCTTTGATGTGTTGAGTCAATTGTGAGAGTCCCCTAGTGGTATCGTGTATTGGCACAAGGGTGTCTTGTTGTAGAAAGACAAAGTGCATCATAGCATATGGTTGGGTGGAAACACCTTCACCTTCAATTAGTTGGTTGGTTGGAAACAATATTGAATATATAAGTGTTTTTACTTGCAATGTATCTTGAATGCTTAATAATGGTTATAAATTGTTTCATGTTCATGTTGAATATTTGAGTTTAATAAATGATTGTTAAAATGTTGGGTTAAATGAAGTGATATAGCCTCCCTTATTTCTTAAATGTGTTAACTATGAAAGTGTATGAGGATGGATAATGTAGGCCGAAAACCCCATATTTTCCCAATTTTTGAAATGGAAAGTTTACAAGATATGGAAACATTTATTTGGGGTTCTTGGTAAAATGTTTCATATTTCTTGCTTAAGGAAATGGGTTAAAAGTTATTGGGAGTAAAGATGAAACCCCTGCCGGAAGAACTAGTGAAATACTGTGGGACTTCTAAGTACAAAGATAATCCTTAATCTATTCAAACCCCTGTGTAAACTAGAGAAAAAAATAGTCGTTGATCTAGAGTGGAGGATCGATCACGACAATTCACAAAGGAACTAAAAATTTGGGATAAGTGTTGTAATCGGTCCTAAAAGGAATCACCGGATCTTGGTTGGACATGGGTCAACCATCAGGGTTCTATGGTATATCCTTACCTATTACATAATAGAAGAGGAGTAACCATACCTCCCTACCATCATAGTTTCCAAGACCCTTTCCTTTATGTTTCTTCCCCATTTTCCCAGTTCCTAGTTGGGAAACATTCAGGGAAGGATTTTGGCTCGATTTCCCTTTGTGATCATTGATCGGAAGGAGGTTTAGGGAATGCAACTATGATGTCAGAGTGACACAAGTTAGACCATTTTTCACCTATTTTATCCAATAGGAAGTGGACATGAGTTAGTGCCTGAGTAGGTGGACCAAGGAATGGGTCTATGGCCTTTATGTGTCCTTGAGCCATGGATAGATCCCAATCACTCGATCTATGATCCGAGATATCTTGGTCATTGATCACTTAGAAAATCTCATGAGAGAGTCACTGCACTGCAAAAATAGACCACCAGATGAGTGGAGAGTTGTTTGCGAGAGCCTTGGCAAAGCCTAAGGTTCTTGTGCTTGGTGGGGTGAGGTGCCCAATGAGTTTGTACCGATGCCTGGTGGGGTGAGGTGCCTAGTGGGTTGAGGTTCCTAGTAGTTTTTTTTTTCCAAGTTGGGGTATGGTTTCAAGGATCGAACCACTAGATAAATGACAATTGAGAGGGTCTTTGGTAATGTCAGATGTGGGGATCCACCGGATCCTGGTACCATGTTGGGCATGGAACTGCCTCTTGCCATTTGTGTAAATATGCTTGTCATTTATTGGCCAGGGTGTGCCACATTGGATGGTTGATGTGTACTAACATGTCAATACACGTTGGATGGTATGAGTGACATGGAGCCATGTAGAGATGGCAGAAGAAGGCCTGGAAACTTAACAAGGTCATGACTTTCGATTATGAACTCGATTTTGAGCATGGTTGCATTCGTTGGAAAGATATTAAAGAGAATAACTGGATTATGATACCAGAATTGGATTTAGAGGGGTGATTAAGAAAGGTGGTTTGAGAAAATAAAAGATGAAATTTGTACACCCCACCATCCTAATATATTTTAGGGGGTCGGGTGTGTTACAACTTTGTAAACCATATTTCACTAGAATGGGAAAAATCAAATTAGCAACCTTTTCTACCAAATAGTAGTTTTGAAATACACCACTCCTATATATTTAGGAAAACCAACCTTCATATTGGAAAACAAAGTATGAGAAAAAGAATGAGATTTTGGTGGGGGCATGTATAATGACATTGCACTCTACAATTTCCCGCATAGAAAGTGGATCCACTTGTCCACGAGGAATATAATGTCAAAACCATGTCCAAATTATTAGTCTCGAATCCTTAATTTTGGACATACATAGTTTCCAATCAACTATTAAAAGTGATAGAACCATTTTCTTGTTTGGGAGTGCTAGAAATTACCTTACATATTGAAGTACTTAATTATCTCAGAGACGATTCAACTTATTTGGTCCTTGTTGTAGGGGCTAGTCGGCCCCACTGACTAGACTTGAAGTGGAAATTAGAGTCAACCGAATAGACAGTTACATAATGTAACCGAATAATAACAAAATGGCATACATATACATGGATATATAATAGAATGTAAGAGGTTTTTCTGAATACAATAAAAACAAATCATGGTTCTCTATCACCTTTCATGTATGTATGCATGTTTATATGTTAATCTATATAATGTTATAGTTTGTATTTCTCCATGAAAGGATATATTGATAACATTCTCACAATTTTACTCAGACTACAACATTGGTTCCATTACCCGTAGTACTGAACTCGGGAATGCATAGAAAAAACGCACATAGATGTTAACTTTAGAGGACATACGCAAAAGGTGGGAGTGTAAAATAACCAATTATATTAGAAACTACGCAAGAAGAAATCGAATGACACTAGTTGAAGCATGAGAATAATTATTTTCAGAGACACACAAATAATTTTTGGAATCCATTCCAGAAGCACTCTACAAATACCTTAGTCAATATAATGCATAGACTCACTCCCAATAAGCAGTTGATGTGTAAAATCATAAACGAAGGAAGAACAAAGTTGAACGAGTGGTTCGAAAGGATTATGAAATACTACATTGAAGAACAAGAAATCGAAGATATATATTCAGTCCAAACCATCTAGAATAAATTTTATATAGAACTTCATGACGGGTTTCTTTGTATTGTCCCATCATTACTTCACAAGTTCCTCTTAGAAAAAGGAGCTAGTGACTTCGTTGAGTATCAAACCCTCCTGAAAAATCCTCCTCCAAATTTTAATTGGAAAGAGAAACAAGATGAGCACAAACAAATCATGGAATCTAACTATAAAGACACCAGAGAAGCTTGGGAATACTTCTTAAAGAAATGATCATAAAAATAATGAACACGATCGACTTGGAGTAATTCAGGCTGACATTGGGGGGTGGGATGATCCGTGAGATGACATAAAGTTTAATTTGAAATCAAATCACACCCAAGTAAAACATGGTATAAGTCAGGAGGAATATAAATGAATCAAGTGCTAAGTTTGAATGGTGAATGTAGACCCATAAAACCTCAATAGATATACAAAAAATAAATCAATATAAGAGACAAAAGAGGTGAGAAGAGTTGCGAAATGATAGGAATCCCATAAAATCTCATAGAAAAACTATCTAAGAGAAGGATTTTGCTAGAGCAACCCTTGAGAGCACCCTGATGTCTCCTGGGAGGAGCATAAGCTTTCAATTGAGCATGGTATCTAGTGGATCCCAACAAGAAAATGACCAAGTCGATATGGAGATCGATGATTCAGAACCTAGTTTATGAATTGTACATACAATCAACAATGCTCGAACTTAGAAATAAAGAAAAATTTCCTCACATATTGTAAGACACGAGACATCAACCATCTTACAACACAAAAATTGAAAGAAATCAAGAAGAATCTAGGTGAAACCATCCATGAATACGATAAATTGTTCAAATACCTTTTAAGTCAAATTCCATATGTAATCGAGGAGAAGCTGCTTGTACGTTGGTACGTTTAAAGCCTGTTGCAAAATATCATAGCACCATTTTTCATGTACGACCTACAAACATGTGAGGAAGTACTAAAAAAAGTGCAGCAGATCGAAATGGATGATAAAGGCATGTCGAATTCAACAATCATTGAGAAACAATTAGAAGAAAAGATTGCGTAATTGCAACAATCAATTAAGAATATTTCAATCTCTCACAACAAATTATGGTGTACAATATGTTCTAGCAAAGGACAAACACAATATTACTACAAATATAATGATTCTCTCAATCATGTAGTCTGATGAATTTAATTTGAAACATTTTTTGATATATGTGAAGTTGTAACTAATCATGTTTCAAGGGACTACCCACACAACCTAAGAAACGTGTGACCAAAATGGTGTCATATATGTGAGGAAAATAACCACTCAACAAAAGAGTGTTGGTTGAATGGGAATAATCAAACAAATATTCATTCTATATACCATATGAAGACGGTCGACCAAAATGTCAGCTAAGGAAATGGCTATAGAGGAAAATTTCGAGGAGGATACAAAGGTTGCAGAAGAGGATGAGGAAATTTCAGCAGGGGACGTGGTCGGGGTCACTATTATTGTTTCGAATATTGGAAATATGATGACATTGGTCCTGACTATCCAATCAAATACAAAACTGATATCAAGCTATATAATATTCATGGAGTAGGAGACCACTCCCTTAAATATTATCTGATAGTTTTGGAAAAAGTAATGAACAAAAGAAATGTGAATCTCTTACACACTGAGCCAAAGCAGGATATTGTGAACTCAAAGAATTTCCATGTAGTAACACGCTGGAGAGCTAGTGAAGACATTTATCTAGAACCACCAAGCCGACAAAAAATAGGTAGAAACATGTACCCTGACCCAGACCAAGAAGAAAAACTAATGAGGGAAGTAATGATTTTTTCCTAAATATTGACCACAATAAAAACAACAAGGGAGGACATGCGAGTATATCAGAAATTGTGCTAGATGAATTTTTGCAACTGCTATTTAAAACAGAAATGGTCGGTTGGTCACTTGATTGACCTACTAAAAATATTAAGATAATATAAAGAAGACAAAATCCCAATCAAAACTCTACACTAGCTATCACAAAAAAGACAGAAAAACTATTTCGACCCACAAGTCGACCTTGAAATCAATAAACATATGATCAAGCAAGTCGTAGTTGAGTTCGGGTCCCAAATAAACATCCTCCCAGGATAAACATGGTTCCAAATTGGGACACCCTTTCTTTATCAAACGATGAATATTTTGAATCTAGTAGACCAGAGGTTCATCAGACCTATTGGTATGCTTAAAAGTGTAATGACATCCTTCATGGGAATCCCGATGAGAGTTGATTTTCAAGTAGTCAATCCAGTCGAAGGAATTTTGTCTTACACCACATTAGTTGGATGATTTTAGGGTCAAAGAATGAGGGCCACCATATCCCTCGAGAGAAACAAAATCAAATTAAAAGGAAGTGGCACAAAAATCATAATCCCATTAGATCCAAAAGAAGGCAAACCATGGGCCGAGACATGGGATGAAGCTCATGAATCCTGGTGACTATATCAAGTAATAAATGTGAAAAAGGATAACATTGAGCCTAATAATGAAGGAGAAATAGTATTCAGGTCCCCATTCTCAATAGGCCAAAATTAAGATACATAATTATACAATTGGAAAATGGAAAATTATTAAGCACAAGCCAAAGAATGTTGGTCCATAGAAGCAATACAAATAAGGCGATCCAAATCCTACTTATCTGTAAAATAATTACTTATTGTGGTAAAAACAAAGCGAAAAAAAACATCAACATTAATCCCAACTCACTTTCAGACAAGGAAACCCTTGTGTTTTAGTGAAAGGAACTTTTTGTCGCCACATGTTGACAAGGTTTCTAAATCAATTGGAGAGAAAGGGGGAGTTTAGATTCTGGTCGAATCATTAAAGGGTCAAGTATCTCAATGGTTCGAGACACATGAACCTCAAATCCAAACATGGAACATTGCCAACTCATACTTTTTGGAAAGATTCAGAGGAAAAAAACTATATGTAAATCTCGACATTTTGATTTTTAAACCTTAATTCGACCCGGTCAGTCACATCCAACAATGTGAAAAAAGAATACAATAAATAAGTCTACCGAGATGAAAGAGTATGGCCACATATGTTTCCAAACACACTAGATCACATACCACATAAGTGGTATAAAATTGAAGAATCATGTGGACAAACTTTCGACTCAAATGAAATCAAAAGCAATTTCTTGAAAGAATTTGAGTTTAGACATGACAAAACACTATTGAAGGATGCAGTAAGAGAAAAAAAAAATCCCAGAAAAAACAAGTCCCGAAGAGATTCATAAAAAAGGAAAATCCAAAGTTGGCATGGGCTCGAATTCAACATGTAACTTAGAATCGATGCACAATCCATATATTGTCATAGCTCATCAAATCAATATGGAAAATGTATTTTTTCTAGGACAAAGCTTTATATGTAAGAAGAGTCACCCCGAAGTTCAAAATTATGTAAAAATTGTCTACTTCGTGACCAAGGAAGAAAAAGAATAAAAAGAAGATACTAAAAATATTGACTTACCATCATGGTATAACAAAGTCATAGAAGGTTAAAATCAATTAGAAGAGTCAAAATCACATGAATGGATGGATGCAGATATCAATACCAAATAATTTGACATCTTGATCGATGATCGACCAAAAATGACGAAAGTAGGTGACTATTGGTCTGACAAGCAAACCATGGAGATAATCGACTTACTAAAACAATACCAGGACGTATTTGCATGATATTACAAATACCTCAAAGGATCGGTATAGGAGATGGGTGATATGAAAATCGACCTCATCCCCAGGGCCAAACCTATCAAAAAACGACCATACAAGTTGGCACATAAATACAATACCATTGTACAAAATGAAATCAAAGAAATGCTAGCTATTGGAATTATATACCCGATTGATAACTTGGAATGGGAAAGACCAATGGTCATTCATCCCAAGAAGAATGACCCAAAGAAACTGATAATTTGTGTCAACTTTTGGGAACTAAAAAAACTCACAGTCACTGATCCATTCCTGACACCATTTGTTGACGAAATTATCAATGAAGTCATGGGCCATGAATGCTACCCCTTCACCGATGAATTTTCTGGATACAATAAAGTACCTATAATAAAATAATATCGGGAGAAAACTGCATTTATCTCTGAGTTTGGATCATTTTCCTATAAAGTGATGTCATTTGGCCTAAAAAATGCACCAATAGTATTCTCTAGGATAGTAGTAAAGGAATTCCAAGAGTATATCTACAAAACCATGGCTATCTATTTTAATGAATGGACTATATAAAGACTAATTAAATATCATATACAAAGGCTACGAATGATGTTGGAGAGATATAGGAAAATTATTTTTTCATTAAATATCAAAAAATGCATTTTTTCCATGCTTATAGGCAGACTGTTGGGCCACATTGTATGAAAGGAAGGAATTAATGTTGACATGGCTAATATTAAAGTCATCCTCGAATTGAAACCACCAATTAACCAGAAGCAAATCAAAATCTTCCTTGAACACACTGGATACTATAGAAAGTTTATCCATCGCTACTCTGACATCACTTTCCCAATTTACGAGATATTAAAGAAAGAGGTTGAGTTTCATTCGAGCCAAGAATGTAGTATTTCTTTTGAATTATTAGAAATAAAATTGGTTGAAGAACCCATCGTAATATTTCTGGACTATTCAAGGAAATTCCATGTCCATGTGGATGCATATAATGTTTTTGTTATCTCGGTATTGGCCCAGACATATGAAGACATGGTCGACCATTCAAACACATATTCTAGTTGGAAACTAAATAAAGTAGAAGGGAATTACTCAATGGTCGAACACAAACCTTTAGCAATGATTTTTTCTCTACAAAAAATCTAATACTATCTATTAGCAAACCCTTTACATTTTTCATGGACCATAAAGAACTGAAATATCTAGTGAATAAATGAGTCGACCAAGGGGAAATTTTTCGATGCCTACTACTCTTTCAATAATTCGACTTCAAATTAGTTGTCCGAACAGGAAAGAAGAACATCAACCTTGATCATCTATCCCGATTAGAAACAGGTGAAGACCCAACCAAAATAGATGATGACTTACCAGACGTGAATTTATTCAGGGTCAAAGAAACCCCCAAAGAAGTAGAAGAAATTGCAATTTTTCTAGAAGAAGGGAAGGCACCTGAACACCTCCCAGCCAACAAATGTAACATCCTAGCAATGAAAGTTGCACCATTCACCCTTATGAATGGATTCCTTTACAAACTAGGACTTAACAATATTCTATGAAGATGTGCACTAGAACATGAACAAGAAGACATTATTAATGAAATAGACGTAGGCCCAGTGGGAGGCCACTTTCAAGATGACACAAAATCCAAGAAAATCCTTCAAGACGGTCTCCGGTGGCTGAATTTACATATACATTGTCATGAATAGATAAATCAATGTGACAAGTGTCAAATAATAGGTCAACCCTTATGGAAGAAAGAGACGCCCCTTCATTTAGTAAACCCTAGTCTACCATTCAAAATATAGACCATCGATTTTTTTGGACCTATTATCCCCATTTTGTGTGATAAGTAAGAATATTATGTCTCGAGGCCCTCAAGTTGCAAATATGGAGTGCGAAGAGACTACATGACTAGCAGTATCCATCTACACATATGAAGACCCTTCTCACCACCACAGAGGTCATAGATTTTCAAATGGCATCCACCACGCTAGCTGGATTTTGTGAGAATGGGACTTTTTACATGAGGTACAAGTCAGGTATTATGGTAAGTTTCATTTCAACACTTGAGGCATTTAAGTATGGTGTATCATAGACTGCTTTAGATTTAATGACATGCTTGGACATTATGTCTTTTTCTCTGTTTCACCTTGGTGGTTGACATTGTTCCCTAGTAAGTGGTCTTCCTTTGGAATGGGTTTTCTACTAGGAAATCCCTTGAAGAACCATTGTACAGTTCCCATCCATACTTACCACTTTTCATCACTTAAACCCCATGTTTCCTTATCTCTTGGGATTTTAGGGTGTATTGACCCAAGAAGGGGTTGTCCCTCATTCTATTAGAAGGGGTTGAAGACCCAGAGAGATTGTTGTTGGGTAAAATATAAAATCCTATATATAAACATTCCATATGCTTCGCCCAGGGATCCCCCAAGAAAGAAATGAAACAATTATATATAAGAGGGGGACCCACAAGAAAAAATAATATAATTCCTAGGGGGTTAGTTGGAGGATAGGAGGTCTCATCATGAGCCGACCTATCATGATCATGGGTATCTAGTGGTATGAAATTACCATCATCTGGCCACCAAGCCAGGGTAGTGGCTCTCATTTGCACAACTAAAAGAAAGGGGGTCTCATCACGAGTCATCCTTGTCATTTCTGCAAATTACTTTTGAGTGAAATTGTCATCTTCTAGACACCATGCCAGGACAATGTCCTTCAACTCATCCCTAAGACATGAAAGAAATAAAGAATGGAAAATTGATGGGCTTGGTAAAATTGCATTGCAAATGAAGGTACCACACACCCTCTACAAAGTCACCCATGAATGACACACTACAACCCCTTGTATGTCATGAATCCCATGCCCATTGAGTCTTTATCCTTAACCATTTCATCCACTTTAAATGGATTCCTTAACCATTTCATCCACTTTAAATGGCTTAGAGAGCGATCTCTTGGAAACACTACTTGACCTAGTAAAATATCTATCCAATAGGACACCTCGTAAACCCTCACATATCCAAGATTGGAAAGTCGCATAATGTATTTGAGAAATTACTTGTTTGAAAGAGTAATATTTGATGCACATATGTAGGTGGCTCATTTATTGACTTGATTTACTCATCATGATATTTTGACTTGAGATCCTTGGAGGGTGTGCTTGTTTGTCTTTTCATAACCTAGTTGGTGGACATTTTTGGAGGAAAAAGCCTAGCTTGGGCTTCCAGGGGGATTGAAACCCACAGGTTGGATGCCAAGGGCCCACATGTCGGATGAGAGAGGCATACCTTCATAGGCCTAGGAGACATTGTGAACAACATGACCTAGCCCTCACATGCCAAACATTTTTCTTAGGAGAGGAAAAACATCACCTTTGGAGGCATGACTTCATGTAGGGGGGCTAGGGTTTGGTGGTGAGGTTGTTATTCATTGACACAAGTACATTTTGAGGATAATGAGGCTTTTACCATGAAGAAATGACTTGGATGATTGACATGTGGCTTTTGGAAGCCTAACTGCACTCCTCCAACACCAACAACTTGCTCCTAGTGTCAAAATGTCCCCTAAAGGGATGGCGTTGTTGGGTATGTGTTATATTCTTTGCATGTGTGTGTGTGGGCACGTCAGATATGACAACTGTGTATGATGACTTTTAGCAGATTTTGATATTTTTAGCGGTTTTCTAAATTAATCTCGTATTAAGGGATTAGGGTTTTGGTATCTATGGAATACCTAAAAACATTGTATATATATTGTATGGTGAATGGTAAAATTTGATATAATGAATATAAGAAAGGTTTTCTCGGTTGAGGGTTTCTGGTATAAAATCTTTGTGTATGAGCCATTGATTAAATTTTGTTTTTCTTAAGAATCTATATGCATTTCTTTACTTCACAGGTTTAAAACTTACATGTGGTATTGGAGCTCGTTTTTGGTTTCAGAGGGACACCTTTGTTGTTGAGGGTTTGGCTCGGTCTTGATAGATCAAGTTTATCTTTTTCTATTATAAACATGGGTTTAGTGGGAGATTTTGCAGTGGAGATTTGAGTATAGAAAGAGGAATGGCGAGCTCATCTAGAATCGAGATAGATAAGTTCAACGGTAAAAAATTTGAGCTATGGAGGCTGAAGATGGAGGACGTTTTTTAGACAAATAACAATGGATCGTTGTGGATCCTGGTACACAGCCTACTAGTACACCATCTACTAGCACACATGTTACTGGTACACAACCTACCAGTACACAAACTACTAGTACACCACCTACTGGTATGTCGAAGGAAGATTGGGAGAAGTTGGAAAGAAGAGCAAGGAGTATTATTTGACTCTGCCTGGCAGATTTGGTTTTGTTGAATGTCTTGGGAGAATGTACAACCAAGAAACTATGGGATAAGTTGGGGAATTTGTATCAATCAAAGTCCCTGGTAAACAAGCTATTTCTTCAAAAGAAGTTGTATCATATTAGGATGGAATATGGAGATTCTGTGAAAGAACATCTAAATGCCTTTAATACTCTGGTAAGTCAACTTGGCTCTGTTAATATTACGATTGCAAAAGAAGATAAGTGTATTACTTTGTTATGTTCTTTGCCAGACTCTTGGGATAATCTGGTTGTAGAAATAGGTAGTACCCCTCAATCTACATTTAAGTATGAGGATGTAGTTGCATCATTGTTATCTGAAGAGATGAGGCGAAAAAGCATGGATAGTCATAGCACAGATGTTTTATTTGTAAGAGGTCATACCCAAGACAGGAATCCTGGTAAGCCTTCGAGGTGGAGATCTAAATCTCCACGTAGATCTAAGTCTCTAGAAAAATCTTTGAGGAAATTTTGGAAGTGTGGTAAAACGGGCCATTATAAGAAAGATTGCAAGTCTAAGAAGGTTGAAAAACTAAAGGGATCTGATAGTACCTCTTCCACAGAGATGAAAACCTTCACTAAATAAGGAGGTGATGTTTACCTGGCCTCTACAAGTACACATGCAAACTATGATGTATGGTTGATCGACTCAGGTGCATCATACCATATGACTCCTCACAGGGAGTGGTTCTCTGAATATGAAAAATATGATGGCGGTGATGTATTCCTAGGAGACAACTTGACAATAAGAATCATGGGATGTGGAAGGGTTAAGTTGTTGCTAAAAGATGGAAGCATTAGAACTCTCCCTAGGGTTATGCACATTCCAAAACTTGCCAGGAGCCTAATATCTGCAAACAAGTTGGATGATGCAAGAGTGCATAATATATTTGGAAAGAACACTTGCAAGATGGTACAAGGAGCAATTATGTTGATGAGGGAAGTTTGGTGTGGAACTCTATACAAGTTGTTGGGAAACACTTGTACTAATGGGTGTAACGGTTTTGTTCTCCCTGAGCAGATAAATGAAGGACAAAAGACCAATTCTGTCCCAGAAAAGAAGACCATGCTATGGCATCAAAGACTGGGGCGTATTGGAGAAAAGGGCCTTTGAACACTACACGGTAAAGGTATGGTTGAAGGTATGTGTAATTATGCTCTGGATTTTGATTTCTGTGAACATTTCATATATGGTAAACAAAATTGAGTAAGATTCCAATCTAGTGCTACAAGAGCAAAGGGGATATTAGAATTGATACACAGTGATGTGTTTGGACATGTTCATGTTCCATCCCTAGGTAAATCTGTGTATTATGTTTCATTCATAGATGATTTTTCAAGGAACACATGGATTTATTTTCTTAGAAAGAAATCTAAGGTATTTGATAAATTTAAAGAGTTTAAGGCTATGGTAGAAAATCAGATAGAGAAGAAAATAAAGGTATTGAGAAAAGATAATGGTGGAGAATTATGCAGAAATGAATTCGAAGAATTCTGTAAGAAGTGTGGTATAGAAAGGAAGAAGACTACTCCATACACTCCTCAGCGGAATGGAGTTGTAGAAAGGATGAACATGACACTGATGGAAAAAGCAAGGAGCATGCTCAATGGTGTCAGGTTAGGACAAGAATTCTGGGCAGAGGCAGTGGGTACAACATGTTACATGGTCAATCGATCACCTTCATCAGCGTTGGATGATAAAACTCCACATGAGGTATGGTCTGCAAAGAAACCCTCTCTTCAACATGTTAGAGTGTTTGGTTTTGATGTTTATGTACATGTTCCAAAGGAAAATAGGAGTAAGATGGATAAAAAGGCTAAAAAGTGTATCTTTATTGGTTATAAAGATGGTGTGAAAGGTTATAAGCTTTGGAACCCATAAACCAAGAACATTGTTTACAATCGAGATGTTTTTAGAGAGGTAAAAGATGTGTCCAAACAGGAATTCCTACCAACACAAGACGAACTTGACAAAATAGAGCTTGAGTTGGATGATGTAAAATGTGAATCATCTAAAGAAGAGGAAGCAACAGGAGAAGAAGAAGAACCTCATACCCCAGTATTGAGGAGATCATTGAGAGATAAAAGGAAACCAGAAAGGTATAGTCCACCTTATGTTCATTCCAATTTTTCTTTATCTATTACTGATGATGATCCCAAAACTATCAGGGAAGTAGTGAATTCAGATGATAGTAAATTTTGGAAGAAGGTCATGGTTGAAGAAATGGATGCCTTGGATAAGAATGAGGCATGGGATATATCTGAGTTTCCAATTGGAAGAAAATCAGTTGGTAGAAAATGGTTGTTCAAGAAGAAGTGTAATGCACAAGGTAAAGTGGAGAAATACAAATCTCAGTTAGTAGGAAAAGGTTATTCCCAGGTAGAGGGAATTGACTTTGGTGAGATTTTTTCTCCTGTTTCTAAGTTAACTTCTATTATATTTTTTTTTTATCTATTCCTATTGTTTTTTATCTTGAAGTGGAATAGATGGATGTGAAGACATCATTCCTACATGGGGATCTGAAAGAAGAAATCTACATGAAGCAGCCAGAAGGCTTTGTAGTGAAGGGAGAGAAAGAGCTAGTATGTAAGCTAAAGAAGTCACTATATGGTCTGAAGCAATCACCTAGAATGTGGTACCAAAAGTTTGACACATACATCATTGGATTGGGATTTGTAAGAAGAAGGGTTGATCACTATGTATATTCCAAGAAGGTTGGTAATCACTTCATTTATGTAGTGTTTTATGTTGATGACATGTTGTTGGTAGGAAATAACATGGATTTTATCAAGGAAGTGAAATCACAGCTATCCTCCAAATTTGACATGAAGGATCTCAGTGCCGCTATATTCATTCTGGGAATGGAGATTAAAAGAGATCGTGCAAACATGAAACTTTAGTTGAATCAGAGAAAATATGTTGAGACAATATTGCAAAGGTTTAATATGCATGGAAGTAAACTGGTCAAGGTTCCCATTCCTATAGGTGTAAAGTTATCTACATATCAGTGTCCCAAGACACAGGAAGAAGAAAAGGACATGTCCCATGTTCCATATGTCAGTGCAGTTGGGAGTTTGATGTATGCAATGGTCTATACTAGACCAGACATTGCACATGCAATGGGAGTTTTTAGCAAGTATATGTCAAAATCAGGGAAGGAGCATTGGACAATAGTAAAGAGGGTCTTTAGGTATCTGTGTGGCACTACCAGTTATGGATTGTGCTACCAAGGAAGACCAGGATTGGACATGGACATACATGGATTTTTTGATGCAGACTAGGTTGGAGATCTGGATCGTAGATGATCTACAAGTGGGTATGTGTTTAACCTATTTCGAGGAGCAATCAGCTGGATGATAAAAATACAGGTTGTAGTGCCACTCTCAACTACATAAGCTGAATACATGGCAGCCAGTCATGAAAGTAAGGAAGAAGTATGGTTACAAAGATTGTGTTCAGGTATTGGGTTAGTACAACAAGCAGTGAGATTAGATTGTGACAGTCAGAGTGCAATCTTCCTAACAAAGAATCCAGCTTATCATTCGAAGACAAAGCATATTGATGTTCAATATCACTTTGTGAGAGACATGGTTGAGGAAAATAAGATGTTTTTGGAAAAGGTTGACACTTTGAAGAATGTTGCAGATTCATTGACAAAGTCTGTGACCATAGAAAAGTTCTCCTAGTGTAGAGTAACAATGGGCATTCTTGCCTTAGATTGTTGACTATATAATCCCCTGGACCCCTGGATGCAAAGAAAACAACAAGTGGGAGAATGTTGGGTATGTGTTATATTCTTTGCATGTGTGTGTGTGGGCGTGTCAGATATGACAACTGTGTCTAACGATTTTTAGCAGATTTTTCTATTTTTAGAGGTTTTCTAAATTAATCCCGTATTAAGGGATTAGGGTTTTGGTATCTATGGAATACCTAAGAACATTGTATATATATCGTATGGTCAATGGTAAAATTCAATATAATGAATATAAGAAAGGTTTTCTCGGTTGAGGGTTTCCGGTATAAAATCTCTGTGTATGAGCCATTGATTAAATTTTGTTTTTCTTAAGAATCTATATGCATTGCTTAACTTCATAGATTTAAAACTTACATGAAATCCGCTAAAAATTGTCAGACGTGTTTGTCATATCTCGCGTGCCCACACACAACATCACCTTAACTTAGGGTTTCTTTTTGTGTAAAAGTAAATTTTAAGTGAATTGTTTAATATTATTTGTGTAAAGGGTAAAGATTAGTTTTGTTGACACCTATTATTGTGGATTACCCTAAAATTATGTGGACAAACTATTTTGGAGACATTTTGTATAAATAGAGATCGTAAGATCTCATTTCATAACATAACTCTCCCATCTTGGAGAGGTACTTGGACTGAAATTTTTGCTATATTTATTTATTTATATCTTTTTCTCTTGTGTATGGCTACTTTCTTGATTATTTGGTTGATGGAAGTGATGCACTAGCCTTGGAAGGCTCTTCTTTGCTATTGTGGTGGTTTATCTTAGCATTTTCCATGAATTGGTAAGGATTTTTTGCATTTTATTATTATTTTGTTTCAAGACAAGGTTATTTTGCTAGAGATAGGTGGGAAGTATAAGGGAATACACCCCCACCTTAGCCTACATCACTTTATGCTTAAATTTTATTGGCTTAACAAGGGTTTTCTAATAGAAGTATAAGGGCATATACCATCTTAGCCTAAACCCTAGCTAGGGATACTTGCCTTGGGGAGTAAGAGGATTTACACCCCCAAGGAGGTAGTACCTATAGATATTTATTTTCTTGACTCGATTAACCCAATCATTAAAGGATCTAGTCATCATTTTTTGCATTGGAGATATAAAATTGTTGCTTTGGGAAATGTGATTTATTTATTTATTTTGAAGTTGTTCCTAGTGGAATCAAATATATGCTATAAATTCTTTTATGAGCCACTAGGATGTTTAATTTATCCAAGTATTTATTGTTTTTGTTACAAATTTAACCTAGAGCCATCAAGGTTGTAGAAAAACCTAACCAAACTCTTCAATAACTCCTAATTTAACCATTGAAAATTGCCTAAAATATACCCACATAATCTACTAAGTACAACACATCTTTTGGAAAGTTTTGAGAAAGTTTTAGTGGTTAAATATATTTCTTTAATAAAAATTTGTTTACATCCATAAGGCTGATAAATATCACTGCAGTTAGACTTTTTATGACAACCCTTCTTTTTGTGCTAAAGTCTTGTTCTATCATTGTTGAGATAAACTAGTTTTTACTAGCTTGTTTTTTGCTTATTCAATTGGAATTTTAGCACTTATATTGAAGCCCTTATTATATTTGATCCAGAATCGGATCCAGGAGCCTGACAGAGCTAAAAAAGGCTAAAAAATGAAAGTGCTCGAAATCCAACAAAACCAACGCCATTGCATCCATCTCGTCTTCCTGATTCCGGCCATATATTTACTTCATCAAATGGGCTCCGTATGCGAAAGATATCACGTTCTGTCCGAAAACCCAAACAGGCAAAAAAAGTGGATGACTGTACAGTCCGCACAGTCCGTACAATGCCACGTGGTAGGCTGACTGTACAGGCCTTACAGTCATACAAATGACATGGCAACTTCTGGTGATGACATGTGGCAGGTGATAGGGAGTATGACAGGTACAGTTGGACCAGTCAGAGGGTGACACGTGTCACCACTGTAAGGGTGACATGTGGCACATGCTGACGTGGCATGGATGATGTCAGCAAGATGACTGGGCAGGTACGGTGATAGGTGGAAAAGTACATGGCAGGCACATGGACGAATCAACGCTCCACATGTGGTAGTTTTTGATTGGTTTTTGAGGTGCCACATGGCCCAGTCATGGGCTGCCATGTGGCACCCTGTGGTTGGCTCTCGGGTTATGTAAAATTATATGGTCTCCACCGAGGTCGAACCCCCGACCTTCCTCTGGGATATGGACTGGCAGGACCAGGCTAACCACCCGGGCCACTGTTGGTTCTTATTAGCTACATGGTAAAATATGTATTTATGTTTAATCAAATGGATATTCAGAGGGGGAAAGGGTTGGGGCTTAGCCCCAGCCCTCGACACTAACACACGACGGTGACTGCCCCATGTAACCAGGAGCGCAGGGGTTAAACCTATGCGGGAGTTTATGATAGGGCCTGGCCCTCGGATCTCAGGCGGATCCCACAAGACCAGGGGCCATCCACCAAAAAGGACATGGGGGTTAGTCTGTTAAGCCACCGATCCCATGCAAGCGCCCAATGATCAGGAGCCATCCCGGACAGGAGGCTAGCGTGTAACAGATGGAGCGCTTGGCCACATGGCCACCTCCCATATGACCGGGAGCATGCGCCAAAAGGGGTTGTGCCCTATTATTCATGAAAAGTGGATTTATTTTGCTAGAGTTTGATTTTTATTTGATATTATGCCTTTATTAATGGATTTTCTCCATTTTTGGGAGATATTTGGAATTTTTGGAACCCAAATTTTGGGAGGAAGTTGGGGATGGATAACCAACTTCAGATCTATAAAAACCTGTCCTATTTCAGGCCAAGGAAGATAGTTAGAGAAGAGTTATGCTGAAGGGAAGCCAAGCCAAAGCCATTTTTATGCAGGGAAGCTACTGAGGAGAAGACACTTGTGGGCCATTTTTGGGAGCTCCGGACATCCATTTTGTGTGTTGTTTTCTTTGCTGGGTTCTAGAGATCTGGAAGAACATGACCAGATCAATCTTGTAGCCAATTGACACTGCTTCGATTTACTTTTGAGATTTTGAACAGAAATAAGGAAGCCTCCCCCACAGAGACAAAGGCCCGGAGACGTAGGCAACGTTGTGACGAACTCCGTTATCAATTCTCGTGTGATGGTTTGTTGTTTATTACTTCATTTCAGATCTGCATATGTGTATATGGTTGTCATAATTCCTCTATTTTCCTCATTCTTTCATTAATCTTCTTAAAAGGGTTAATTAACACATGCAATTTGAAACTCAACCATAGTCATTAAAAGATCCTACGGATCAAGTGGTATCAGAGCTAGTTGACGTTTGGATTTGAGTTTTGCATGTTAACCAGGGAAAATCTACAGCGTTGTGAAGGTGAGCTTGTTGCAGAGAATAGATTAATTGGATTGAGAAAGAGAGCTTCTCACAGTGAGAATATGGCATCAGAAGAAGGGATTTCTCAGGATGAGAAAGAGTTCCAAAAAACTTTCCTTGCTATGTCGGAGATGGTGAAAGTTTTGTACGAGGATTACTTGGAAGGAAAGAGACCAGTTTTGGGTGAATCTTCAAAGGGAAAAAGTGAGAGGAAGAGGATCATCCTCAGATTCCTCCTTCACCTCCATCATCACCTCCTTCTTCTCCTTCTTCTTCAAGTTCAAGTTCTAAATCTAATAGAAAGAAAAATGTTCATAAGAATAAGAATGAAATGCCATTGTTAAAACTTGATGTCAAATTTGAGTTGCCCATATATGATGGTGAAGTAAACGCAGAAAAACTTGACAATTGGATCAGGCAGATGGAGGTTTACTGTAGTGTGCAACAGATCAAAGATGAGGCCACACAAATCAAGTTGGCATCTTTGAGACTTGCAGGTACATCTCTCATATGGTGGCAAAGTAAGTTGCAAAATGGAATGCAACAAGTGGGTAAGGGATTTCCATCATGGAAGAGTTTCATTTCTGCACTTAGGAAACAATTCTATCCTTTGGGTTATAAAGAAAAAACATTAATTGAATGACAATCTTTAAAACTAAGAAAAGGACAAACAGTGCAAGAATACACCGATGGATTTCGAAAAATGGCATTAATGTTAAATATCCCTTTGCAAACACAAGAAAATCTTATGAAGTATATAGGAGGATTACTTGCACATATTAGAAACATTGTTTTCATGTTTGGACCCACTAACCTTGATGAGGTTTCTATTCAAGCTACGTATATTGAAGCATGAAAAGAAGGTGTGTCAGGGGAATCATCGTCTTCAAGGAAAGAGGACAAGAGGAAAAGGCATGGAAAGAATGAAAATGCAGTGACGAGGAAGGAAGGAAAGCCCTCTTGCAAGCATTGCAAGAAAGAGGGACATGATGAGGACAGATGTT
>ML778943.1:264588-326714 GCA_009831015.1 Picea engelmannii
AGTTGCATCCCGAGAAGAGGCCAAAGTGGTTCAAGGAAAAGAAGGGAATGCAGACAGTGGCAACGACAACAAAACCCATAGACTTGGGATCGGATTCAGGTGATGAATCAAAGATCTCATTGGTTGGTATGACAGGTAAAATTTGTGAAGACATTGATTGTAGAAGCAACTTGTTTGATATAAGGGTAATCATGTGACACACTAAGATAGACACATTAATCGATGGTGGATCTCAATCTAATCTAATCTCAGAAGAATTGTTTAAGCAATTGGGATTAAAAACACAAACTCATCATATGCCTTACACACTTAAATGGATAAGAAATCATCATCAAATGCACATAACAAATCAATGCATAATCAAATTTGCAATTTCATCTAAGTATGTGGATGAAGTAACATGTGATGTAGTTCCATTAAGAGAATGTGGAATGGTCTTAGGTAGTCCATATTTATATGATCGTAATGCAATCTTCTACAGGACAAAGAATCAATATCAATTTACCAAAGCAGGTCAAGATTATGTGGTTCATGCTCATCACGTTAAAGAAAATAAAACACTTCAAACAATGGAACAATTAAAGAAGGCAGTGAAAGCAAGAAACAAACCAATAATTGTTTCAAATGAAGTAATTGATCTTAAGCAAGAACAAGAAATAATTGTTGAATGGAAAATCAATCATAAGTTGCTTCAAGATAAACTCATATCGTGCAAATATTACAAGTATATCAGCTCATTTGCAGTCATCTTTTTGATGCTATCATTAGTAATTTTGTCTACATGGATGATAGTGGCTTCAGTAAGATGTAACAAGGTTTAAATGGCTAACAATATACTGTCAGTTGCCATGATTGTGTTACAGTTGATCTTGATGAGACAGGTGCACAGGACAGAGTTCAGAGATAGAGGACAAGCCGGGTGGCCTATCTCGAGCTTGTTGACTGGTCAGTAACCTTTTGGGTACCAAAAGGTCTTTTAGTGGGGAGGTGTGATCCAGAATCGGATCCAGAAGCCTGACAGGGCTAAAAAAGGCTCAAAAATGAAAGTGCTCGGAATCTGACAAAACCAACGCCATTGCATCCATCTCGTCTTCCTGATTCCAGCCATATATTTACTTCATCAAATGGGCTCTATACGCGAAAGATATTGCATTATGTCTGAAAACCCAAACAGGCAAAAAAAGTGGATGACTGTACAGTCCGTACAGTGCCACGTGGTAGGCTGACTGTACAGGTCGTACGGTCATATAGATGACGTGGCAGATTCTGGTGATGACATGTGGAAGGTGACAGGGAGTAAAACGGGTACAGTTGGACCAGTCAGAGGGTGACACGTGTCACCACTGTAAGGGTGACACGTGGCACAGGCTGACTAGGCAGGTATGGTGATAGGTGGAAGAGTATATGGCAAGCACATTGATGAATCAACACTCGACAAGTGGTAGTTTTTAATTGGTTGTTGAGGTGCCACGTGGCCCAGTCATGGGCTGCCACATGGCACCCTGTGGTTGGCTCTTGGGTTATGTAAAATTATATGGTCTCCACCGGGGTTGAACCCCCAACCTTCCTCCTGGCTATGGACTAGCAGGACTGGGCTAACCACCCAGACCACTATTGGTTCTATTAGCTACATGGTAAAATATGTATTTATGTTTAATCAAATGGATATTCGGAGGGAGAAAGGGCTGGGGCTTAGCCCCAACCCTCGGCACTAACACACGACGGTGACCGCCCCATGTAACGGGGAGCGCGGAGGTTAAACCTATGTGAGATTTTATGATAGGTCCTGGCCCTCGAATCTCAGGTGGATCCCATAGGACCAGGGGCCATCCACCAAAAAGGGCGCGGGGGTTAGTCTGTTAAGCCATTGATCCCATGCAAGCGCCCAATGACCAGGAGCCAGCCCGAACAGAAGGCTAGCGCATAACAGATGGAGTGCCTAGCCACATGGCCGTGTCCCATATGACCAGGAGCGTGTGCCAAAAGGGGCTGCACCCTATTATTCATGAAAAGTGGATTTTTTTTGCTATAGTTTGGATTTTTATTTGATATTATGCCTGTATTAATGGATTTTCTCCATTTTTGGGAGATATTGGGCATTTTTGGAACCCAAATTTTGGGAGGAAGTGGGGGATGGATAACCAACTTCAGATATATAAAAATCAGTCCTGTTTGAGGCCAAGGAAGACATTTAGAGCAGAGTTATGCTAAAGGGAAGCCAAGCCAAAGCCATTTTTATGCAGGGAAGCTATTGAGGAGCAAACGCTTGCGGACCATTTCTGGGAGCTCTGGACATCCGTTTTGCGTGCCGTTTTCTTTGCTGGGTTCTAGAGATCTGGAAGAAGATGACCAGATTAGTCTTGTAGCCAATTGGCAATGCTGCAATGTACTTTGGAGCTTTTGAACAGAAATAAAGAAGCCTCCCCCACAGAGACAAAGGCCCAGAGACATAGGCAACGTTGTGTCGAACTCCGTTATCAATTCTCATGTTATGGTTTTTTGTTTATTACTTCATTTTAGATCTGCATATGTGTATATGGCTGTCATAATTCTTCTCTTTTCCTCATTCTTTCATTAAGCTTCTTAAAAGGGTTAATTAACACATGTAATTTAAAACTCAACCACAATCATTAAAAGATCCTACGGATCAATATTTTATGTGTTTATATATATCATTGATTATTGTTGCAATTAGGGACAACAATATTAACTTTCTTTTCCACCTAGCATTACTATATGCAAGTGTGGATTTTCTTTTGTCTCGGGCAGGTACGAACACCCTTTGCAAGAATCCAAAGAATTGGAAACCTTAAAACACAAAGATGAGTCATCAAATCCATCTTTCCTCTTCCATCACTGACCTTTAGGCGGGTACCTCTCTTCTTTCCCTTCCGTCCATCTCAATCCCCCTAGGGTCATCGAGATTGTCTCCCTAGAGTGACCTAGTCACCCTCGAAGTGTGAGACCTATATCGAGCTGACATCGGGTATAGTGTCCCTTAGTTGTATCTATTTTTGTGGTTCGGTCGGGATTTTCCCAACCTACAACTTGTGTGATAACAAGACCTTTCCCAAAAAGATAAAAGATAATTGGAGAAAAACACATCATTACAGTCATCGAGTACTTAAAATGGGAAGAAGCAGAGCCAATCGAGAAATGTAGAAAGGAAACAACTGCAAAATTCATATATGAAAATATAATAACTAGATTTGGCTTCTCGTTGACCATAATCAATGATCAAGGAACCCACTTCATCAATAGTTCAATTGAATTATTTATTAAGAAATTCATGATCGACCATAGAAAGACAATTACATATCATCCACAAGCTAATGGAGTTGTCTAGTAGTTTAACAAGACACTACACAAAGGTATACAAAAAATATGCGGACTTGAAAGAGATGATCGGGATGATATAGTTCCAGTAATACTATGGGCCTATAGAATAACGTATAAAAGATAAATTGGCCAGATGCCCTTCAAATTAGTATTTGGTCAAGAAGTTGTCATTCCACTACATTTATGCGCTAACACAAGTCATATAGTCTGTGTCCTAGAATTTGACCATTTCCTTAATACAAGTCAATGATTCTATCACTTAAATAAATTACAAGAAGAAAGGATGATGGCCCAACATCATCAAGAAACCCAAAAGAATCAACGAAATTCTTGGCATGATTGATATATCAAGAAAAAAGATAGAAGCAATGGAGACTTGGTACTACTATATCACAGTCGAGTAAAAGGTAAACCAAGCAAGCTAGAGATTGCATGGTTGGGTCCATATCTGGTTGAGGACATCCAACCTTTAGGAGAAGTACAATTGAAAATGCTACAAGGGAACCCTTTCAAGAAACTAGTCAACAGGGCCCATTTAAAAATATATCACACATAGAAGTCTAAATCCCTCTTGGTGAAAACCTCTATGGGGATGCTAGTAGGACCTGACTTGGTACAAAACCTTCAAGGAAAATTGAGTCAAAAGGAAAGCTAATAGAGAAAAAAAAATAGAATAAAAAAAAACAATAAAAGTAAAAGGAAGATTAAGAATATACATATGAAGAAATAAATTTAAGGAAGCAATAAACAAGTCGGTTACTAGAATTAAGTATAGGAATTGATCGACAATTACAAATGGGTGACTCACAATGCATTCGTTCACACGAGAATATTTGAAGATGAGAAGAGAAAAAAGTCCCTAGGAAGAAATCAGAGAGGAAATCCAAAAAACAAGAGCAAGTCTGGTACCCAGAAAAGATTTGCATCGGTACCTCAACAAGAAAACTAACTGATTTATTGAAAGAGAAGAACAACATTCAACATAATGAAAAACTCAGACATGCGAATTGTGATGATCAAGTGAGCGAAAAAAATATCATACAAGAAAGAATGCATACAGTACTTTAGAAAAAAAAAATATCCTCAACAAAACAAGAATGTATTCAAAAGGCTGAGCATGCATCGAATTGATAGAAAAACATAAATTGACATGGTCAAACTCTTTGACCAGAGGTCCCTAACCACCCCAAAGAATCGAATTTACCAAGCGGCACAGGTAGTTATCACTCAAGTCGATCACACACCCCGAGAAACTCAAATCCACAAAGTCAATGTGACTAAGCCACATGGATGTATTAATTCCATTAAGGAATGATAGGACAAGTGCAACCACCAGGCCACTGCTGATGCAGAAATCCACTCATACAAACAAATAGTTAATTATGATGCCGCTATCGAGACACATGACTTAATAGCCTCACTCGCAGAATTAAATTCCCCACTCCACCTCCTGCCTATAAGTTTGGATGAGGGATACGACTTTGCCTCACTTTTTTTCAAACTCGAGCACTTGCATAATCAAACCACAGAGTTCCCAATCATGCATTTGAGCCCTGAACTTGAGAAAGAGAAATATGATCCCCACAAAATCACCAAAATGTTGAGAATGAGAGGTCAGAGTGAAGATTCATTGATAGATCCAAGAACAAAGTCCAAGTTGGATACAATAGGTGCAATTGAACTGCAAGCATGCATGGAAAATATCCACAACGCCGGAATAGAAGAGATCGACTGGTCTTGGCACTGGAGAAAAATCATATCATGGGGGATGGAAGTATGTGTCTGGAAAGAAAAATCAAATTTCCTTGAGGCAGTAAGTATCTGACACTTTCAGGGCACACCTCAAGTCATAGACTTCGATGGATAGAAGGAAGAAGCTACCAAATTCCTTTTCAATTTCTACTATATTGACCATATGTGGCTATATTCCCTTCTCGGGATCACGGGAGGACTAATTCACATAATCACAGGAATTTTGCATGCGATCACCCTAGTTCCCCAAAAATTTGATAAATTGTGAAGCAAGAAATGCAGAGAGAAAGAATAGAGCAGAAATAGTATTCAGTATATTGAGAATGTAATGAGAAAGTACAATGAGAAGAATTAATGAAGTAGTAATGTGCAAAGGGAAATAGCTGAGCTAAATAGGCTCAAGCAAATCAAGAAAAGAAAGTACAGCTGACCAGGACAACTGGCAGTGTACAGTCAGCATGTTGAGGTTACATTATATTTAACACTCCCTCTTAAACTCAATAGTTACAAACATCAGCACTGATTATGCCCAAGTGTTGTCTTTGAAAATCAAAAACAGATTTTCCCAGTGGATTTGTGAAGATATCTACGAGCTGATCTCGAGAACCACAGAATTGAAGTGCAATATCACCATTATTGACTAGCTCGCGGATGAAGTGAAAGAGAGTGTCAATGTGTTTACTTTTCTTGTGAAACACGTGATTTTTGGATAGAGCAATTGCTGAAGTATTGTCACAGAAAATAGGAGTTGGATCATTTTCTGTATGTGACATATCTTTCAATATTCTTCTGAGCCACACAGCTTGACAAGAAGCTGAGGTAGCAATGACATACTCTACCTTTGTAGAAGATATTGATACAATTGGTTGTTTCTTTGATGCCCATGAGATCAGGTTCATGCCCAAGTGAAAAGCATGTCCTAAGGTGCTTTTCCTGTCATCTAGGCTGCCTACAAAATCACTATCTATGTAACTAGATAGTTGATTACTATCAGATTTAGTGTACCATAAGCCAAAATTTAGAGTTCCTAGAATATATCTAAGAATCCGTTTTGCCATTTTCCAGTGAGAATCTTTGGGGGATTCCATGAATTTGGAAACAAGGCTAGCTGCATACATAATATCAGGCATAGTTACTATAAGATACAACAAACTGCCTACTAAAATTTTGTATAGGGTAGGGTCCACTGTAGGGCCTTCATCTTTCTTACTCAATTTTCTGCCTAGGGGTATAGGGGTTTCTGCTGGATTGCATTCTTCCATGTGAAATATTTTGATAATGTCTGCTGCATACTTTTTCTGACAGACAAAAAATCCTTTGGTTGATTGATCAACCTCAATCCCCCAAAAATATTTCATGATGCCAAGATCTATCATCTCAAACTCAGATTGTATGGCATGTTTAAAATTGGTTAATTCAAGATTTCCAGTATATATCATGTCATCAACATATAAACATACAATCAAAATTTTACCGTGCTGATTAGTTTTGGTGTAGAGAGTTGGCTCATTTAGACTTCTGCTGAAACCACTTTTGATCAGATAAGTGTCAATTCTGTTGTACCAAGCTCTTGGAGCTTTCTTTAAGCCGTACAAGGCTTTGTTCAGCCGATATACTTTCGCCGACTGCTCTTCGACTTCAAATCCAGGTGGCTGATCGAAATAAACTTCTTCTTCTAAGAAACCATTTAGGAAGGTTGACTTGACATCCATCTGGTATACTTGGCATTTATGTTGGCCTGCTATGGCCAATAGAGTTCTGACAGTGTCTAACCTTGCTACTGGAGAAAAAGTTTCACCATAGTTAGTACCAGGTTGTTGTGAGAATCCTTTGGCAACAAGTCTTGCCTTGTGTTTTTCGATCTGCCCTTTTTCATTGAGTTTAGTTTTGTAAACCCACTTGACACCAATACTTTTCTTGTGACTTGGGAAATCAACAAGATCCCATGTCTTATTCTTCTCAATGGAGTCAATTTCTTGGTTCATGGCTTGAACCTAATGTGTCTCCTTAGTATCTTCTTTAAAAGATGTAGGTTGACATGACATTAATGCAAAAAGATTGTGTTGTTCAAAATCATCCAACTGCTGATGGATTTCCCTCAAACTTTGAGTTCTCTGATTTTGAATTTTAGAGGATGAGTCTCTGCTTGAGGTTGAGTTATCCTGAGGATGTTTAGATCGTCCTTGTACCTGCAATCTTGGAAGAACGGGTAGAGGTATTTGTTGTCGTGAATTTTCTGTGTTTTCAAAACTTGGCAACAAAGGATTTTGACTGTCCAATTGTTGATTTTTTGATTCATTCCAGAATTGATTTTCCATAAATTTTACATCTTTGCTGAGAATTAGTTTCTTGGAGATTGGATTGTAAAGCCTGTAGGCTTTAGATGTTTCACTATATCCAGTAAAGATACATTTCTCAGTTCTATCGTCCAATTTCTTCCTTAATTCAGAATGTATGTGAGCGTATGCTATTCATCTGAATGTCCTTAGATGTGCAACATTTAGCTTTGTCCCACTCCATGCTTCTTAAGGGACTTTCATCTTTAGACTTGTGGTTGGAGATCTATTCAAGAGATAAATTGAGCATGCTACTTCTTCAGCCCAAAAAATATTTGACAAACATTTCTCTTTGGGAAGTGTTCTTGCCATATTCATTATTGTCTGATTTTTCCTTTCAGCCACTCCATTCTGTTGTGGAGTATACCTGGCTGTTGTTTGCATGATAATGCCTTGTGATTTGTAGAAATTTACAAATTCATGGGAATTGTATTATTCTCCTCCATTAGACCTGAGTGCTTTTATATATTTTCCACTCTGTTTTTCAGCTTCTGCTTTGAATTCCTTGAAGTTTGCAAAAGTTTCAGACTTGTGTCTGAGAAAATAGATCCAGATTTTCCTGCTAAAATCATCAATAAACGTTAGAAAGTAAAAGCTACCACCTATTGACTCTATTTGCATTGGTCCACATAGGTTAGTGTCAACTAGTTTGAGATGTTGTTTGGCTTGATTGGATGACTGTGGAAAACTAGTTCTCTTATGTTTTCCAAGTATGCAAGACTCACATGGGGAATTTTGTTCTTTGAAGATGGGAAGACCTTTAACCATGGAGTGCTTCTGAAGAAGACTTAGACTCTTAAAGGGTAGATGTCCAAATCGTGTATGCCAAACCATTGTTTCATTTAGGGTGGATGCACTTTGTGCATATGGTTGAATCAAATTTGTAATTTTGAGTGTAAGGGGAAACATCCTATTCTGAGTCATGTGGATTTCAGAAATCAATTTTCTGCTTGGGATTCTGTCATATATCTTGCAAGATGCTCTCTCAAAGAGTACCTTAAAGCCATGTTCAATGAGTTGTCCTACAATTAGCATATTATGTTTCAGATATGGAACATGATAGACATTGTTTATGTCTTTCTTTTCATTTTGTTTAGTAAGAATAGGTACAGTTCCTTTGCCTTGAACTTTGACTAAGGAATCATTTCCAAGTGTAATATCAGATGAGATTGAAGAATCAATGAATGAAAGTAAATCTCTGTTACATGTCATGTGATTTCTACATCCATTTTCCAACAACCAGAGATCTTTAGATTGTTCTTCAATCTTGTGGCATGAGAGAAACATACCTTTTGAGGTTTCTCCCATATGATTTGACACATGTGCTCTGCCTGAGAGATTATTTGCTTGCTTCTTCCGACATTCAGATTCATAGTACCCATATTTTTTGCAGTAATAACATTGTATGCTTGATTTGTCATTTGATCTTCTCTCTCTACCTCTTTGAGGTTGAAAGTTCTGATTCTGGTGTTGTTGTCTGTGACCTTGGAAATTTTGATGCTGGCTCTGTTATCTGTTACCTCCATTCGAGTGTTGGTCACTTGTAGTACTCCCTCGTCCTTGGTGACCTCTGCCTCTTCCTCTACCTCTCCATTTGCTGAAGGAGAATTGAGTTTTGAAGGCATTGGCGATTGACTCATCTGTGAGATGCAGTCTGGTCTCATGCGTCACTAGGGAACCAGTCAGTTCATCTGTTGAAAAACGTGACAGATCCTTGGATTCAAGGATTGTTGTAACAACCATTTCGAATTTCTTTGGTAAACTTCTAAGGACTTTCTCAACAATGTGTTCATCAGTGATGGCTTCACCAGTCAATCTGATCTGGTTCACGATTCCCATGACTCTGGTCATGAACTGATCCACATTTTCAGACTTTGTCATTCTTAAAGTCTTGAATTGTGTCCTCAAGGTCTGCAGTTTGACTGTTTTGACCCTGCCATTGCCTTGGTAGGTTGATTTAAGGATGTCCCAGGCCTATTTTGAAGTACTAGCACCTGTGATTTTTGAGAAAATCAAATCATCCACAAAATTTTGAATCCAAAATTTAGCTTTATTTTATCTATTCCTCTGAGTTGCCTGAGCAATTCTCTGCTGGTTTGTTATGGCGGAAATGTCTGCTAGATCTGGTTCCACATATCCAAGATCCACTGGATCCCAACACTCTTGTGCTTGCAAGAATGATCTCATTCAAAGAGACCAGAAATCATAGTTTTTTCCAAGAAGAATCAGACCCTAAGTTGGTCCTAAATTGCTAGACGTCGCGATCTTTTAAAGAATTTAACAAAACAGAAAAAAAATTGGAAAAATTTGTGTGTACCTATTTCTTGCACTTAAACCAGGTCTGCTAATTTCTTGCAGTGACTTCGGAACTCTGTAATTCCAGATTTCGCGAGTTTTGACTTTACGAGTTTTGAACTTCGGGACTTCGTTATTCAAGTCCTCCGAACTCTTGTCTCTCCAACTTCCGATCGCCGAAATGCCGAAGAGATCTTAACGACCTTGGATTGGCCCTTAGTCTCCATGCAATGTGACCACGCGCTTAAATGTTAAAGAGCTATCGGCTTTTCGCGATTTGGAGAATAGCGATGTCTGTGCTGATTCTTTATACTCCGAGCTACCACGACGCTATGACCAAGGGCTTAACCCAAAGTCCTTTTCGCAACTCGCACCTTCGTGAGTTCATGGGTTGAACTCTCGTGCCCTCCTGTTTCGATCTCTCGAGACATGATAAGTCAACACTGGGTTGACTCCTCCCTTGACACTTTTCGCTATTCGCAACCTCGTAGGTTCTAGCGTCGAGCCTTCATGCTCTTATCCCATGAATCCCCGAGATGTGAGAAATCAACAGAGTGTTGACTCCTTTTTCTGGGCGACGCGTGTCTGCCTATCTATCATGTGGGCCCCACCTTAGGGATCTACCATGTGTTCCCTCGTGCCTCAGCTCTTGGCACTTCGCGACTTCTACAGTCGAAAAGAGATTTCTTCAACCTCTGAATCTCCGAATACACGATACGCGATGGGGTTCCTGATCCAATGGTCCTCTCGTTCTCTAGATCCAACTATTGTCCTTAATCCTCATGATTTCGCAACTTCCCGACTTCGTGAGTTGGGATACCCAACTCTTGGGCTCTCGCTCTGCGAACCTCTAGGTTCACGAAATCCCAAACTCCGAAATGTCGAAACTTCCCTTTGGAAACTTCAACAGTCCAGATCTTCATGTGATCTGACGGTCTAGATCCTTTTGGGATTTCGCAATTCGTTATTTCACGACTTTAGAAGTCTTGTCACTGAGTTACCCAAACCATGAATGCTGAGATGCCGAAATGAGATGGCGCTTGGATCTACTGCCACCTGTCCTTTGAGATGGATGGTTCAGGTTCTTTCTCAAAATTTTCTTTTGAGTAATTTCATGATTTCGGCATTTCGCGAATCTAGGTTTCGAGTGCAGTTTCCTTTTCTAGTCTAACTCTCGATTCTCGATTTCGCGATAGCGTTAGATCGACGGCTCACAATATTTCTTGATCCAATGGTCCAGAATGACTCAGGATTTCGCAATTCGTGAATTCTCACGACAGTCTTCTGACCTTTGCACCCTGCGATTCAGTGAAATGCCGAGATCTCGCCGTGTTTCCTCCTTGATGGATGGTCCTAAGGATTTCATGACTTCGCAAGTCGAAATTTCTCCTATGCTCTCTAGAGGACTAATCTTCGTGCACTTTCTCACAGATTTGACAACTATCGATCCTCTGTGCAAGATCTAATGGTTGTGATTCTTTCTCCTTTTCTGCGCTCTCCTCGTCACTTCTGAACTGGATTTTCGCCTCCGATCTCTTCGTAGGACGGATCTTACGGCTGAGATTTCTAGTTCTTGGCTCCTCTGATGTGTTCTTTGCTACCTTTGCAAGGATTTTCTCCTGCGGAAGAAAAATTCGTGAATCTTTCAAAGATTTGAAAGAACTTCACGAGTTCTTTGAAGCTTAATGTTCTCTGCTACAATCTTTGACGGAGGAGAGATATTTCCCAAAATTCTTTAAACAATTCTGCCTCCTGCAACAATCTTTCACAAATTTGAATGAATTTCTTTGAATTCTTCAAATGTTCCTTCCTCCTGCAGCTCTTCTTCGTGAATCTTTGACTTCTTCGTGAATCTTTGACGAATATGAAATTGTTCATGATTCTTTATAGTTTCTCTTTCTGCATTCTCTGCTTGCTCGATCCTTTGAGCGTATAGCACTCTGCTTCCTCGCGTGAGCTTCCTACGAGGATCTTTTGAGAGTATTACGGACAACTCTCCAAGCCTTGTAAAAATTCTGTGTCGCATGCTCTAATGATCCGTGTAAACTATGCGCTGTGAGGATTGTGTTTCTCTCCAGCCTATGTGAAGAGGCTTACTGCTGAAGCTCTGATACCATGATAAATTGTGAAGCAAGAAATGCAAAGAGAAAGAATAGAGTAGAAATAGTATTCAGTGTATTGAGAATGTAAGGAGAAAGTACAATGAGAAGAATTAATGTAGTAATGTGCAAAGGGAAATAGTTGAGCTAAATAGGCTCAAGCAAATCAAGAAAGCAAAGTACAGCTGAACAGGATAGCTGGCAGTGTACAGTCACCTGCTGAGGTTACATTATATTTAACAAAATTGAACCCTAATGATTGGATTCAAGCTCTCATTGAAGGAACATCAATAAAGAATATGAAAGGGTTGTTGATCAACATAGTCACAGATCTTCGCGCCAAATGGACATGCATCATAATTTCATTATGCCTAACAACAATGGGTTGAGCTTTTGACGTAAAGATTACCATGCTAGAATCTATTGGCCAAATCTTCTAGAAAAGGGCACAATTCAACTGGGCAGATCACCTAGTTGCACTAATAAAGAGAAACTGCAAAGAGTGCCAAGAAAATGGCCACACAATCAAGTTCCCTTCACTTATAATTTCTATTTCCATGAGCCGGGTATGCCCAGTCATAGAACCTTCATTTGTTTCACAAGAGACCTTAGCTATGAATATTTTTAGGGCTTTCACATCAGGAGCAGTCAGATCATCCAACTCCATTTCGGCCAACATCATGTTCAAATGTTGGGTCAACCATATAAATAATGTATCGCATAAGTTGAGATTCGAATAGAAATTTAGAAGGGAATTACCACCAAGTGTTCATATTCAACTAAGATTGAACACCACCACTCTTTGGTGTGGAGTCGTGGGAGGCTTGACCCCTGAAGAGCTAGAATACCAGCCAACAAAGCACCAAATATTCCAGGACCTAGAATACCAGCCAACAAAGTACTAAATATTCCAGGAGCTCGACCGACAACTGGGATTCCAGACCCAGATACCACCTGAGGTACTAAGTGATAATCAATCCATTCTGACATCTTTGACAGATGGAGAGAAGCAAGAAGAAATAGAAGTGGCCTTGTACACAGTCCCATTCATAGCCGATCTCGAAGCAGTCCCATTCATAGAAGCTCACATTGCAAAGGAAAATGTGGTTGACATAGAACTAGAAAAGAAGGAAAAGGAATGGTTACGAGAGCCGACCAAAGCACAGGAAGCAACAAAGCAATCCAACAAACATCTCAACTTGATCACACAGGAAACAAAGGAATATGAAGAGAAATTCGACTCAGCGTCAATCTCGGTTCAGGAGGCATCTCTAACTGACAAGATGGATTTCTTGGGACATCTAAAATGAGTACGAATCGAGGCACAACACTCCATCTAGGAATGACACATGGTCTCCCAGCACTTGTTGCACATATCCCCCACCATCTATCAGACATCATTTGAAGGGCTACCACAACCAGAGCAGTCCGGGGCTACATCGACCTACCAAAAGAACTTGCACTTTTTCAATCTTTCGGTATCCGAGTTGAACTTGCCAGCTACCAACCATCAATAGAGGACCCTAAAAGTAGTCATGGAGTGATCTGAAGAATCCCACGTACAGGCATGTGTCCACCTTAAACAGACTAATTTAAATGTAGGGATGTGTCCACCTTATTCAGATTTGCGTCCACCCGATCTCGATCTAGTCGTTGTTCTTCTTCCTGCTCCGCACCCGCGGCTGCTTGGACAAACTGTTACTGAGATGGCTGATCCACCTCATTGGATGCCCGAGATTCTTCTGAGCCTTCTGGTTGAGGTAGATCTTGAACGCCTTGAGGAGGATGCGTCAGATGCCTGCGAATAGACCGAATGTGGGTGTTGTTACAATTGACAGCCCTCAATACCATCGCTAACTCCTGGTTACGACGGAACTCCTGCTCATGGAGTTGACAGGTCAGTTGCGCATTCAAATTTCGGAGCTCCTTAATTTCTCCCTGCTTTATCCGCAATTGCTCCTGCAGTTTTCCTGTCACATAGTCCGGACACCCACATGGCTCTCTCCTTCGTCTCCACATTGTTCCACTGACAATGTCACATGCTAAATTCCTCCAATAGCCCAAGTGTCGTTTCAAACCTGATGTGAAAACAATACCTCAAATCTTGCGAATTGCCTTCGCCACCTTTTAAAAACTTGAACGATGAGATGGATAATAATTCCCTTGAAATGGAAGACGACACCATAAAAGGAAATGATGTCATCCCGGCCGAGAAGATGACGAAGGTAGACGTAATATTTTCACAATCCATAGATACTGAAGCATGTATTGAACTGGGAGGTGAAAAGATCCCACATGAAACCGGCCGCGAACACAAGCCATGAGGAGGAGAAGGAAGGTCAACGTAATATTTGCACAATCCATAGATCCTGGAGGAGGACATAATGATTCTTTTTGAAACCTTTGTTGCTTCATTCAGTATTGAGGGTTCCTTGTTCACATGACTTTTTATAACAGCTGACAGATCTATGCTGGACTCCAAACGTTGAACTTTGTCAGAGTGGGATGAGCATTTTTAGTGAGTCTCCCAAGGCCTTTTATACTTTTATAATCAGTTCTGAATATCTAATTATCACTAATCTCCACGAGTGCATATAGATCACAAGAGCCTTTGTATGATTATTGGTGGTATTCCCAAGTCCCCATGAGAATCTGGAATAAAAAGTGATTCCCCACACCTGTCGCCCCTAAGTTCATAGTTTCTTGTTTATAAACAACATATATAATGTATGTTTTGGATGATCTTCCCATGATAACTTAGCATTAATGCACTGAACACCAAATGAATTTTTTAATGGTGAATTATGATTTGATGATTTCTAACTCCTGTAAAATCTTATAAAATGTAAAATCCTATAAAATATAATGAGTTCATATTATACCATAAGTTTTTATTTGAGATAAGATAAGATAATTTTATTAATTTCAAACAAATAATGAAAATGTTGCTTAATGTGATTAAAAGGTTCATCCAATGACATAAGATATAATAAGGGATTTCAAAAGAAACTCCTAATAAATTCCATGCATAAAATACAACCAAGATAAAAAGCATATATACATGTAGAAAACATCATGTTTTGAAGGGTAATTTGATAACCAAATTCTATATTTGATTAATACTATACATAAGTTGGTTGTTGGTTCATTCAGTTAGTCTTGATTTGAAGTATGTTGCCAAATTTGAACTGACTATTTTACCAAGTGTTTATAAATTGCAGTTTTGAATTAAGAACAAAATGCTCATGAAAAGGAAAGAGTGAAAGAAAATAGAATGGATCACCACCACATTTCCACTGGGATATGGATTGTTTTAGGTTTGTTACACTTTCCATGTAACCATTCAACCCAACACCTATGAGATGGCAAGCAATATGGCCAAGGGCTTGTATAGGATGATACCAATGATTTAAACTACATGATACATAAGATCAAACAAATAAAACCAAAACCTTAAATGAAAACAACAACTACCATACATATGCATAGTCACAATCAAAGTTTGATGGTAAAGATCCTCAAGTTTGATAACCAAAAAAGTGACAAAAAAACATTGAGTTTCTTTCCAATATATTGGCTAGATTTTTGTAGCATCCACCAAGGGAGGCTATTAGATATAGAATATGAAAATAATACATTCAAGTCAAGAAAAAAGAGTTATGCCATGTAATTATGTACCAATATTTTTTTCATTTCTCTCTCCACTAACTAAGCAATAAGATTCTCATTTTCAATCTACAAATACAATAATAAATCAAACATAAACAGAGTAAAGCCCATTTTTTAGAAACTGTATCCTCTGAGAAAGATTAATATCCTATATCTATGACAAAATTTCACTTACTTAATCAAAAGAATTCAAAGAGATAGCTACATAATATCAGTTGGGACTATGTTGAGTCATTAGATTTAAGGTAAAGGAGAATCCATACTCATTTTAAAATTAGTGAAATTAGAGGAATCCATGACTCTAATAAAGAATGTTTTGATTGCTCATAAGTTAAATTGTAATGATTGTTGATAGTAATGGAAACAAGAAAAACACATCAACGGAGTATTAGTTACAATAAAATGGCATGAACGAACCATTGCTTGTGAAGTGTTGTTGGATTCACTTTTTGAGATTGTGATCTCTAAAGGAAGATGACAACCATTATGTGTGGAGCATACATCTCTCAAGATTTCTCCAAATATAAGATATGATTGATCATTATCTAAGTTTATAACATATTCAAAATCAAGATGAACCAACAATTATGTTTCCATTGCAAAGATCTGCAAAAAAACATGATGGAATATTAATAATTTTATATGGCATACTGATAATAGGTAAATAAATAGGCTTTAAACATGTAAGTGATTCTAAAACTTCAGTAAATGGAAATACCTAAATTGGATTCTCTTTCTTTCAAGAATAATTTATTCTCTATTGAATAAGGTCAACCATGTGAAGGTGGAAGCTCATCTCGCCTCTTTCCCCCCCTCACACCACTCTCAATTCCCCATACACAATCTATCTATTGTAAAATAATTGAAACTAAGATAATATTTTAAGACACAATTTTAACTCATAAAAAGTATAAAAAAAATCATATTAAAAAATAGTTTATATTAGTAAAATCGATCATCAAAATATGTTGTCATCCACATAATGTCTCCTACTATATATAACTACTTCCTACTGTAGTGCCCTATTTTGATTTTACTATTGATATAGACTAGACAATATTGTTTGAGGGATTTTTTTTACAAATGACCCAGTTATTTCACTAATATTATGATGATGGAACTTGAACTTTTAATTATATGACTGAGTTTAAATGATGATCGCTAAATTGATTTTTTTTTAGTTTATACGATATCATAGATTAATTATATGTGCATTAATATGACTCAATTGATGGTATTGATTTATATGATTTGGATAAATTGAAAATGAAAATGGTTGATACATTAACTTGCAGATGCTATTGATGCTTTACCTACTGTAACAAGAAACCACAGGGGTGCATTGATGCAGTATTTCCTCAACATTATATTGGACTTTGGATTGATTCAAGGAACCATAAAATTTATGTAATGATGTTGTATTTCAATTTTGAATTATGAAATTATTGATGTGTTGATTGTAATGTGTGCAAGCATATGGAGGATTCTTCTCAATATATCCAAATATGGGTAATGGGGCTTATGGAAGTGTACTTATTTTCACCAAGAGAGAAGGTGCATTGTTCATGTTCCCACCTATTACCACTCATATTCAATGGCTTGAGTTGAAAAACTAAGGTCCTGTTTACTTTGAGGTTGCATGTTTCTGTGAGGGTAAGCCACATATTCGGTCACTCATGAAGATTATCCCATGGGAATGAAATAAGGTGATAACCTTACTCCTCCATGAACACTAGTCTCTCAACAAAGGAAAACAAAGATGAGTTAATAGGGTCTCCATTGTTGCCTCATTTCCTCACCAAGAAAAGTTGAATACTTGAAGGGCATGTGAATCATGGTACCCTTGGCAATACCATAAGGTATTTCTTGAAGGGAATTAGATACATGGAACACTTGGTATCATTAATTAATTGTTAATTTTAATAATGAAAATAAGTTTAAATTGAAAAGTATCAAAGGGAATTATTTTAACATGCATATTTATTTAATAAGAAAAAATCATATAATTATGCATTTTACTTAGAAAACAAAGATTAATTAAATTAATGTAGTATAAATAAATTAGTATGTCATAGCATGAGAGAATATCTATTTCAATTCAAGTTTATAAGAAAATAATTACAAATTAGGAGAATGTGCATGAAATGAAAATAAGTTAATTATTAATTAACAAAAACTAATTACTAGTGCAGCCCTAAGTGAAGGAGAGGAAATAGGAACAAGAATTCTAAATTCAAATTAGGGTGTGGAAAAATAAAAGTGGATTCGACAAGCCAACTTTCAATTTCTTGCTCTGTGTACCCAGTCATACTATTGAACTTGTTTGTTGATACACCCTTCAATATTTCTACATGCTCCTCATTTTTTCCCCTTGTCACGAGAATAGAAATTGAAATCAATTTAGGATCTTGTACTTCACGAGTAATCCCTGCAAGGTCTAACTCGACCAACTTCAAATAAGCTTCCCCCTTTTTAATACTCAAAATATCAAGATCATATAGTAGCTCCTTTAAGGTTTTAATTATCTTCATCCAACATGCTTTCAATTGTTTTATACGGGTAGGAGAGGGTGAGTCCTCCTCTTTTCTTTTAAGTTCACTCATACCCGAAACCTTTAAAATAAATGTAATGACGATATATTTATAAGACCCTTCATCATTTTTAGGTCATCTTGTAGATATTCTCTAAAATTTTGAATCTTGGAACCCACAGAGACAAAGTTGTTTGCTAACTCCCATGTCTCTAAAATGAGAGACATTCTCTTCTTTATGTTTTCTCCAATATAGCATCTATCTGCAGCAAGTACAAACAGTGTTCCCTTCAACCTTAAAATTGATTATGTGGTTTTATTAGAGCTTTTCCAAGGTTGGACTCTTGAAACCAAAGTAGAAAATATAAGGGGTGGCATTAGATTACACTCCAATTCCTTAACCCTTTCTTTAAGTATGATTTTTTCAACCTCCATATAATCCACCGACATTTCTAAAGAATCGCTCGTAGCTATGTGAATTATGGTAATTCTGGAAGGTGGTATGCCACTAAGATCTAACTCCAAACAAAATTTTCCTTGAATTCTTTTATTTTCTGAATCAATTCTTTCAAAAATTATTTTTTTGGAACTTTTATCAAATAAAGCATTCTGCAAAGTGAAGGATTCCTCCTATGGAAATGCTTGTTCTTGCATTGCTATTTCGACTGCAACTTCCTTACTTTCTTGCAATCTCTATTCATTGTCAGGAAATTATATATTCTTGTTGTCAACATCTAGGTCCATATATTCAAGGATAATTTCGTTCTCAGGTACTTTTTTTTTCTAGCTCTTGTTGAGAATTTTGTATTTCTATTTTATCCTAGAGTTTATGAGATCGCTCCAACTTTCCCTTCGAAGGGATTTTTGTCACCTCCATCATTAGAATTATTAGTTGAAGTCTTATTTTTCTCTGGTGAAACTGACTGAAAAACTTTGCTTGTGTGGTGCACTTTTCTATGAAACATTAGGAGAATGAGTACTTTTTTCATTTTCCACTCTTTCCCTCTATTTATGTTGATGTGTAGTACTAGCAATAGTCTCAATATCCTTTGTTTTACTTTCGAAAGTTGGTGCTAGAAGGTATTGAATATCACCCTCCTCTTCTCTAAATAAAAATGTATTAGCAAGTTAAATGCTAAATCCAACAGATTCCATGTGATCCATAAAAATATGATTTGGGTCAAAACCCTTGATTTCTTCTGCAAATTTTAAACTATATTGGTCCAACTATACTACAAATTCATCAATTTTCGAAATACTTCTTAATAAAATTTCCCCAATTCTCCATGGAAATGGAATGAATTATTTATTCCTTTTCTCATATAAGAAATGTACCCAAATCATGTATTATCTAGCAACCTCTATGGAAAACATTCTATCTTAAATATAATAAGGGATATAAAGGGGCTTTTCATGAGAATGATAGATTCTCACCACACTATAATATTCCATTTTTTCAATGGTCCCTTTTCTATCCAGGCAAGTTGATGCTTCCAAGGTTAGTATGGATGTATTCAAACCGAAAATAAGTTTCTCGAAAGAAGATACAAATGCATTGTAATCTTTGTAAAAATGATAAGTGGCCTCTTGCTTCCATAAGGATTGGTACCACATTGGTACTAGATCAGTTCTATATTCAAATCGTCTTCCAAAACTCAAACCATTAAATACATGATAGTAAGTGATAACAAATATCAAATAGGAAGAGATATAAGATCTCTTATTTTTCTTGAAATTTGACAATTGTGCAAAGATTTCCCTAGAAATATTCTTCACCCAATCGAAGATTGCCTTCTCATGAACTATGAAATGTAAATTGTAAAGATCCAACTGAGGAATGGTTGTTGTGGATTCTTGACCTGTAACTTTGGTGAAAAACCATGTTATCTCTCAATAAGGATTTTTAAGAAAACTGACCTGAATTTATGATATGTCCTTTGGCATTGTTGTAGGATCTTCGAGATATTCCTGCAGGAGTTCTAGTCGATTATCTTTCTCGTTCAAGAAATTTATGGATTCATCTCCCTTGAAAGTGATAGTTGGCTCTTTAATCTTTAACATTCTTTTGAAAATTGATGGTAATAAATAAATAGGACATTCACCTTGAAGTTGAATCGTCCTTCGATTTTAATCAAATTTGTAAACACACGAGTAAATTATTTCTTTAAAATCAAATACCTTGGGTACACATCCAGTTAAGGAAATGCCTGATGTCCAAACAATGTTTTCAATTATTTCTAGAAATGATGAATAATACCAATACGATCTCAACCACTGCAACCTCTGGTTCTCTCCGCCAAATAAGTTTAGAGTATCCCTTCAGAATTTTTCTCTTCTTCTCATAGTCATTTTGATGAAGTTGGCAGACTCTTGTACAGTCACTATAGGACGTTAACTTCAAAGTAAATTGTTTTTTCTATAATATAGCTCAAAGATATTTTTTCAATGGAATGATTGATGTGAATTAAATGGATAATTACACTGAGAAGTGTTCCATTAATAATGGCCTTTTCAATATTTAATTAGTTGTTATCCTCCATAAAATTAGAATTAAATATCTCTTGGGGAAGGCGAAAAGGTAATGCATGTATTGAAGTGGAGGATCGGACTTGGATATCAAAAGGTAGCAGAAATATGATGAACTCGTGGTAGAGACTTAAAAAAAAAGTTAAGTATAGGACTTTATTGGACAAACATAGAGAGAAGAATATTGCAAAGTTTTGATGACCTGTGAACCCGCGGTAACATGAAAAATCGGTTAAGTGTTGGGATATCAAGAGAGTTAAGAGAATATCCTAAAAATGACTAAGTATTATATATCCATCTGTTGGACTTGTGGTCATGACAAGAAAATGAATCGTAGAAATGTTTCATACCTGCCAACCCATGGGAAAGATAAAAATGTTCTAAGTGTAGTGCAATATGAGGATTGCAGAACACAGAGTGAATTCTTGTGATAGAGAAGGAATGTAATTGAGTTAAAATAATGAGACCAACCCACATACCTTCCATTCTAGAAATAATTCAAGAAATGGCTAAGTCTTGGCACAATATGAATACGACAAAGAATACAAGTGTATTTTGAGTAAGGTGAAACTTGATAGAGATTGGTCATCAATCCATCATAAAAAATAAAAATAAAAATCTAAGTATAAGAAAATACATAAAGAAAAATACATTAACTTATATACAAGTCAAAAAGTAGGAAGGTTAGGGTAGGACACTAACATGATATCCCGCTTCAAAATCAACTTTATCCTAAAGGCTAAAGATGAGAAAATTTCTATAGGGTCATAGATGGTTCCCACGTGGCATCTTCAAGTGGCATGTATTTCCACTCAATCAATACTTCATTCACCATGGGCTAGTGTAATTGATGTTCTCTGATATCCAATAATTCTATTGGTTGAACCAAATGGATCCTTCATCATCAAGTTTTGGTAGAATGATTTTCACCTTGCACTTTGATCCCATGAATTTGTTTTAGACAATATACATGAAATGCAAGATGAATATTGGAGTGGGTTGGTAGATACATTTTGTAGGCCACTTGTCCAATGTGTTGAATGATCTCATAGGGTCCATAGAACTTTGATACTAATTTTTAAGGTTTTTTGTCTTTTAGTGATGTTTCTTTATCGGGTTGAAGTAGAAGAAATATCTAATCCCCTATTGCAAAAGAACATTTTGAGTGATTCTAGTCCTCTTGTTTATTCATTATGTTTTTATCCACAAAGAAATTTTCCTTTAGTATGTGGAGAATGGCTTCTCTAGTGTGGAGTGTGTTAGGCTTCTATATTAAAGATTTTAATGACCTGAAACACTGAATTGTCAAACCAGGGTAAGTAAACTTAGAGCTACTACACTGTATGTGCGGGTAAGATTCTAATTCCTATCTAAAAACTATTCTGAGAAGCAAACACAAAATCACTCTGAGAAACTGAATCCTAATGACTACCTTGAAACTTATCATTTGTTGTTGAATTCATCAAAAGAGAACAGTTCTATGCTTAAGTGCAGGTACTTCTATTTCTATTCTAATGTAACTTCACAAGACTATCTACCACTATCTTTAATCATCTATCATCACTATTTCTATCTAAGCCATAACAGAAAGATTATTTCCTAAAACTCTCTTAATCTAAACATCAAAAATAAATCTAAATCTATCCACAGGAAAACAAAGAAATATCCTACTTACCCTACTGGTACTGGAAGCTTCCTCTAATTCAATTGCAACTTTAACTATCCTAACAAAGCAGAGCAACCTAACTATCCTAACAAAGGAAAGTAAATTCAAACTCTAAGTTACGTTCAGATTGAAAACTGGAAACAAAGCAAACCTAGTTCATGCTCTAAACTCTACAGGAAACAACCATGCTTTCAACACTCATCAACGTAGAAAATATTAATATGCTGGAAACGATACAGTTGAAGAATAATTTAAGCAAGAGTCTGAACAAGTTCATTCCCAAACTCTAAGCTAACATGCATGCAAGTCATAAGATACTGAAATAAACTAAATCTAAGACAGAGAAAAGCAGCGACTTGAACCTGTTTGGCGGGCCCAACCAAAAGGTACAATCACCGAAAGGAAAAACCAGAACTACTCAATCATTCTATGCAAACACTGTTCATGCTTCACGCTCCATTTACTCAGAAGAAATAACTCAAATCGTATGATAGTAAAGTAACATAACGCAAAATAAGATTGTATTCAGAAATGTGTATCATAACATAACATAACCCAACGTTTCTTAGGAGTGATCTTCTGTTTATATAGATCCTCCTCAAAAATAGTTTAAAGCAACAATACATTAATTCAAACAGATCCCAGATCCGAAAATAACTCAAAATCAGTTAAAAAACGGTCTTCACATCTTCGTGCCACGCAGTGTCACGAAGTGTGAGTCATGAAGTATTACAACTCTGTTCTATAATTTCGCCTTCAATCAACATATGAGTGAAGACTCCATCTATCATTTAAATCACACTGTCTCCCACTCTGGCCATAACGCGTGGATCTTTAGCAGCTTCGTTGGTATCTCCACGGGGTGCGAGATGGTACCTGGTACTGGCAAATCCTGTTTCAAATAGAAATAGTATCTTACTCAAGCCACATTAGTTTCAATATTAATTTAAAGTATCAAAATACATAAAAATAACTTGAAACGTAAAAATACCTTGAGTAGCCCCATTGAGTGGTAAAGAGATGTCAAGTGTATCATAACAAGGCCAAAAGGGGTGGTACTGGGTATGGAAATGGAGGTCTTTGTGATATAATATAGGCAAAACATTGTCAAAATTGGAGACCAACATGCCCCCAAACTGAAGTCTTTGCCTGTCCTCAGGCAACAAAAAGTCAAAGACTGCTAGCGATCAGAGCGTTGCAGTAGCTGCAACCAACATCTGTAACTTCTCATGTTTCTTCAGGTTTCTAATTTATTTCTTGAGGACTCAGTTGATGATGATATGCTTCCTAGCAGTCTTCTGTAGTCTCCTGTTCCTCTGCAAAATTCCCTTATTCCTTTGTTTTAATCTTTCAATTTTAGACAAGAAATGATTTATCCTGGATTTCATGAGTTCATTCTCAGTTTTGATATGTCGGTCCAATATAGTGTATTCCTGTAGCTTTTCTTTCAACCTATTATTCCTGCTTTCTAGTCTAGCTACCATTGGTTTCAAGGATCGACTGGAGGAAATTTCACAGTAAGTTTCAAATGTTTTATCATGTCCTGGTTGTGGTCGAGGACTGGATGCATGAGTGAAATCGTCTGGACTTTGAGCAGGGGTGTCAACTGGATCAGAATGATGATCTGGACTGAGTTCAGGAGTGAACTCATCTGGACTTCTTTCATAGGTGTCAGCTAGATCGGTATTATGATCAGGGATGAGTTCAGGAGTGAACTCTCTATGTATCCAAGCAGGGGTATCAACTGGTACTCGAATTGGCTCATTCTGCTTAATTCCTTTGGGCGCAATAGCCTGTCGATCCACTTTATGGGTTTTTTGAATTAATTGGGATAGATTCCAAGTCATTTCAGAGGGCTCTGGAGCCTCCTCATAATCATCCACACTTTCTAACCTCTCATGTGGTGGGTAACTAGGCACAGAGTTATCCATGCCTGACAATGTGCTTTTACATTTCCGTTTTGGATTCCTCCTGGGTTTGTCAGTCAACTCTGCCAGTTCTTCCACATCAATAATGTTCACAACAGCTAGGGAGGAACTCGGGATTTAAATGTTTTCCTCTGTAGGAGTAGTGTTCTTCACAGTTTCATTATTGGTTTCCACTCCATCAGACCCATGAGCATCAAATGAATGTTCAGAATCAGGGTCTCCAGCACTGGCTTCAATTGTGATGTCAGGTATGTTCTTAGGGTCAGTACAGACTTTGGTCGGGGTTTTAACCCTCTTTTTCCTAGAGCTCAATTTTTTCTGTGGGGGAGCAGGCTTAACACTCCTATCTTTAGACTTGGCAGAGGCTAGGGTTTTTATAGTGAACATATCCCACGTTTCTTTCTTCTTGGACAGTGTAGACTTAATCAATATCTTAACAAGACCAAAATGAAATAGACTTCCTCGAAAATATTTGGCCTTTCGAACCTGTTCGGCCATCTTTTTTAAACTTTTCAACATAAAGAAGGGTATGTTCAGCAGATGATTACCTTTGAAGTGTAACAGGAGTCGAGCATGGCAAGGAAATACGATGGTATACCATCCTTCACACGTGAGGTAACGTTGGAGGATGGCTAACAATTGAGCCCACTGTGGTTCCAACCATGACCGTGATGTTCCCTCAGACCACTGTGTTTCCCGGTACTGTGGTTTAAAAAGATGTGTACAGAGATTTTTGTCAACAGGTTGACCCTTTGTCCATCTCTGACCAGTGGTGGGAAGTTGAATTGCTTCTGAAATAAATCTCTCCGTGACTTCGAACTCGAGCTCGCCCACTTTAGCGAATCCACCTTGAAAATACAGAGCAAACTGAAGCGTAATTGCATCATTATATCCATCGAATTTCTTTAGAAACGGCTCCCATCGTGCTTTCTTAAAAATATCTCTCGTTGCCTCATACTCCGAAAGGGCCTCTAAGTTTGCATATGTCTCCGGTTCATGGCAATTTTCCACCATGGTTCCACTTGATATCACAGGGAAGGTCTATAGATGAGCAGCGAAATTTGGATGAGGGCGACGAAAGAAGAGAATGTGATGAAGGAAGTAGTCGGGAGGAATAGCATAAGAGAACATTTGAATTGTCGTGGGAATCGATAGTGTGTCAGAAAATGATGATAATCGTACATGAGTGTAGAGTGTTATCATATACGAGTCATGTCGAATTCAACTCTGGTAATGTTGTGTATTTTCATGATATGAAATGTCGAGGTGGGTTGGTTCATTAGGTACAGGTCATGGGTATGATTAAACATTATGGAGTAAACAAGGCATCCTTAGTTCAAACTATTAATATGAAAATTAATACAGTAAATCAACATGAACTAAGCATACTTGAGTTAAATTACCTATCCCCATTGTTATGCAAGTCTTGTTGTAGAATTTTTCTTTTGAAGTCAAGTCTGGATCTGAAGGGCATGAAAATTGTAATGGGTCTTGTATTTCTGATGACCACTGTAGCTAATGAACTCTGTGCTGGTACTGACTGGTACTGATGAAACAATCAGGAATCTGTAGAGAAATTTGAACCAATAATATCCTGCTGAGAAAAACTTCTTGTTTATAACAACAAATTATCTGATGATGATCCCTGAACCTGGATTTTTGTTCTGTCCTGAAAAAGATCAACTGAAATCATGTCTTCAACAACTTCGAAGATTCTAACTCATGGTACAATTCTTATTTGTGTGAATGAATGTTCTGGAGTCGAACACAAACAGAAATCATCAGATTACCGACCATTAATGAATGTCGTTAACCGATGCGAGATGACCCACCAGTGATTTCAATGGGCCTCAAGGTACCTACAACACATCCTAACAAGTACGAATAGAGGTCTTGGTGTTGAGTCACCTGTAGGATCTATCAACCAAGAGACATTGGTGTATTCCCAGGGTTGTTAGCAAGGGCATCTGCCATTGAGGCATGCAGAGTCCACGGTGCTAAATAATCTCTAATCTCTGCTCCAGATAAGGTGCTGATGTCGATGGAGTGAGATTTGTTGGAAGGTGGACCTTAATGTATTCCACATCATCCAACGCGAGTGCAGATATAAATCTTGCAGACATAATTTTTGGAACAGTAATCACTTACTTGTGGATTTTATGAGCCCAAGTTAGTACATTCTCATTGCTTCCTCATGTTTGGAGAGTTTGAGGAAATGCTAAAAGAAGACTCTAAGGGGGTTTCTTTCCCATAATAATTCACTAGGTCTGGTAAAGAATAATCCTTCCTGATAAATGCCCCTTTCATACTTTAATGAGAAATCAAAGGGAGCAAACAAGCTCAAATTTATTTGTTTCAAAACAAGTCAGTTATATTGATAAGAAAATTTCATTAAATAAAATAGTCTTACCTTCTTACCTGTTGCGAGAGAGTGATAAAGTTCAGTTCTGTACTTGCTATGAAAAACTTGTAAAACTGAAAGCAAAACATCAACATATCCAAAAATAAGAAAATAAATGTTTTTATTTTTTATTTTTTATTATTATTTGAATTTTTTATTTTCTGCTAAAAATTTATTATTTACAGAATTTTTAAAACAGTATGAATGATCAAAGATCAGCAGGGGGAGAAGAATCCTCTCCCACTATCTTTAGTTCTGTTTGCTTGGCCACTTCCTGTAAGAAATCATCTTTTGACAAAGGTTTGTTGTACACTTTCAATCGATGTCCATTTACTACAAAGGAATTCTGAGAATCATATATGGTTTTAATCCTGACAGAACCATTATAAAAAATGGTTTCTACTTCATAAGGTCACAACCATCTTGTTGTAAGTTTCCCTTTGAAAGTTTTGTATTTGGAATCGAAAAGTAGTGCCCAATCCCCTGGTTGAAAATGTTATTTCTTGATGTATTTGTCATGCCATTTGTTGCGTTGACTTTGCACAAGGATGGTCCTTTGAAGAGCATCCTGCCTCATTTCTCCCAATTCATTAAGTTGCATGACTCTTTGTTTCTGTGCTTCACTCAGATCCAACCCCAACTCTGCTGCTAGGCGAAATGTATGGATCTGAAATTCTATGGGAAGGAAAATTTGCTTACCAAATACCAATTCGTAAGGAGTATGACCAGTGGTATTTCTCCATGTAGACTTGTATGCCCATAAAGCCTCTGGAAGTCTATCTTCCCAATCTTTATGATGTAAGTGTATGGTCTTGGTCAGAATTGCTTCTAGAACTTTATTTGTAGATTCCACTTTCCCATTGGCTTGTGGATGATATGGAGAGGACTTACAGTGTTTGATCCCATATTTCTCTGTGAGTTCTTTCATCAATTTGGAAGTAAATTGGGCACCTTGTTCGGTGAGAATCTCTCATGGAACAATGAAGCGGGTAAAGATATCTTCGTACATAAACTCAAACACTGATTTCTCAGTTGCTTGATATAGGGATTTCGCCTCTACCCACTTGGTCACAAAATCTGTGCACACCAAGATGTACTTCTTCTTTCTTGACATTGGAGCAATTGGCCCTACAAAATCAAGTGCCCATTTATCAAATGGTTCAATAACAACCCGTGGTTGTAAGGGAATCTCGTCTGCTGCAGTGGGCCTTCCCATCCTTTGACAACTGTCACAACTTCTCACATATTTCGTGGCATCCTTAAACAATGTCGGCCAATAGTATCCTGATTGAAAAACTTTGTATGTCGTTCTCTTGTCAGAGAAATGTCCTCCACATGGCCCATCATGACAGGCCTGAAATATATCGAGAATTTCATCTTCCCGTACACATCTCCTAATAATCATATCAGGACTTGTATAAAAGAGATCACTTCCAACCCAAGAATAGTAAGCACTTTGTTGGATAATTATTTTCTTTTGTGGTGGTGATAAGTGAGCTGGTAATCTTCCTGTAGCTAAGTAATTTGTTGTATCTGCAAACCAAGGGGTCTTAACAGTTACTACAAACAAATGTTCATCAGGAAAGTTATCATTCACTGGGACATCAGTACTATCTTGGGGAATACGAGAAATAAAATCTACAACTACATTCTCTTTCCCTGGCTGATCAACTATGGTGATGTTTAATTCTTGAAGCAGCAAAATCCATCGGGTGATTCTACCAGTAGTGACTGGTTTGTTCATCAAGAATCTGATTGCAGAGTGGTCAGTGTGTACAAAAACCTCATATCCAGTAATGTAGTGACGAAATTTGTTGATGGAATGAACTACTGCTAAAAATTCCCTCTCTGTGACTGTGTAGTTCAATTCAGGGGGGGGTAAGGTTTTTGTTGGTAAAATAGATTGCATAATTCTGTTGGTTTTATTTTTTCCCAAGCACTCCTCCTAAAGCAGTGTCTGAGGCATCAGCGGAAATATGGAAAGGAAGGGACCAATTTGGTCCTTTGAGAATAGGTTCCATGGACAATTTTTCTTTTAAATCCTCAAAAGCACTCTGACAATTATCATCCCAATAGAATTTGACATCTTTCAATAACATTTTAAACATGGGGATGGCTATTTTTGTGAAGTTTCCAATAAATCGACAGTAATAACCAGCATGTCCCAAAAATCTTCTCACATCTTTCTGGGTTTTTGGAGAGGGAAGATTAACTATCACCTCAATTTTGGCTGGGTCTACTTTAATTCCTTCAGCAGACATATGATGAACCAACATAATCCCCTTAGTTAATAGCATTTTTCATTTTTCGTGGCTGAGGGATAGATTTGATTCTTGGCAGCGAATCAAGACTTTCTCTAGGTTACTTAGGTTTTCTTCGAAGGTGTTACCATAGACAGTAAAATCGTCCATGTAAACCTCCACACAGTCATGAATCAAGTCAGCAAAGACACCAAGGATAGCTCTCTGAAATGTCGCAGGAGTGTTGCATAATCCAAAAGGCATCACTTTATAGGCATAAGTGCCCCAGGGACATGTGAATGTTGTCTTGTCCTAGTCTTCAGGAGCAATCTGGATTTGGTTGTACCCACTATATCCATCGAGGAAAGAAAAATATCTTTTTCTAGCCAAGGTATCCAAAACCTGGTCTATGAAGGGTAAAGGAAAATAGTCTTTCAGGGTTGCCTTGTTCAACTCCCTAAATTCTACACACATCCTCCATTTTCCTATCATTTTCTTGGGTGCCACAATAAGAGGTGAAACCCATTTGCTATCAGAAATTGGATAGATAAATCCAACATTTAACAATTTCTATAATTCTTCTTTTACAAAGTCTTTTAGGATTGTATTCATGTGTATTTGTGGCTATCTTACTGGGGTTATCCCTGGTTGGATATAGATGTGGTGAATGCAGGTGTCAGGGTGTACTCCCTTCATATCAGTGTATTCCCAAGCAAAAGCCCCTAACTATTCTTTCAAAAGATTCGTCAATTGTTCATGTTGACTGAGACTCAATTCAGAGTTGATGTATAGACATCTACCTGTACTAAGTTATACTGGAATGGTATATGAACTTGAGTGTTCAGAAACAGTGAAAACCATGGATGGTAAAAATGAGGAAAATAATTCACTTCGTTCCTGAAAATCCTCTCTGAAAATCTGATCATATTGAAGATAGGTTTGTGGGAACTCAACATTTTCTGTCAAAGAAAGAAATTGACTTAAAATGTCATCCTCTGTAGGTTCTTGCAGTGCATGGACCTCATCAACACAGAATAAAGATTCCTCATCATCATTCTCATAATAGGGACACTTCAACCAACATAATTCTTCTGTAACTGGCTGGGCAGGTGGAAACAAAGTAAGTTTCTGTGAAGAAATACCATTTGAGATAAACATATCCCCACCACGACATCCTATGAAATCATTGGTTGTGGCCAACCAAGGTCTCCCTAAAATGATTGGATGGCCTTTTGTGGGGTCCTTTGAATGAATAATCATGAAGTCAACAGGATATTCCCATGAATCTAAAGTCACAAGGATGTCATCATGAACTCCAGCAGGTTTTATAGTGGTTCTATCAGCAAGTTCAAGGACTGTAGGAGTAGGGCGAAGGAATTGACTTAGTTGTAATAGTTCCACTGTGTTTCTGGTCATTATATTAATGGCTACACCTAGATAGACTAAAGTATTAATAATAGAAACATTGTTGATAGTCACTGAAACTATTGGGTTCCCTGGGTTGGCATACTTTACAATTTTAGGTGTTTCAGAAATATAATTTGATAATTGTCCTACTCGATGTATTATGGGTGGATCTTTCTGTTTTTGACCTGGTTTCTTAATGCAGAGTTCTTTGATGGTTTTGGCATAGATGGGAACATCTTTTATTTCTTGCAATAATGGAATCTTGACACAGACATTTCTTAGTTCATTCATGATGTCAAACTCAGATTGGACAATCGGTTTTTCAATGAGAAACCTTTCAGGAAAAGGAGGCACTTGGGGAACCTGAGTTTGTGTGTTATGCTGTGATTCAGATTCTTTTTGTTTTGGAATGATGACATCTTTCAGAGGTGTCTCATTTGATAAATTATCCATAGACTCATCTTCATGTTCTTCGATAATTACCTTTGGTGCTGTTTTTGTTATGGGCTGAATTTTATTTAAAATATTTCTAGATCTCGGTTGTTCTTCTTGTATAGAAATAGGGTTTATGTTGTAAGTTGGATAGTTCTGGAAATCAGCATTATGGAGTGGTAGGGGTGGTCTGTGGTTCGGATTTGGAATGGGTTGAGCGAGAAAAATGGTAGGACGTGGTGGATTTTGAGGCTGCTGAGGGTTTTGTTGAATGGGTGGTAACGGAGGTGGAGTAAAACCATGCAATAATTGTTTCATATTTGGAGGATATTGCGTACATGGGTTCTGAGGAATTGGTACCGCATGTTGCTGTTGGTTATTTCCAAAGTTCGGATCTCTCCATCCCTGGTACCAAGGTTGAGCAGGGACATTTTTTGAAGGCCAATTTGGCCAGTTCCAAGGATGTTGTTGTTGAGAGAAGGGTGGATAATAGCTGGAAGATTGTGGGGATGGTTCTTGATATGCATTTTCATTTGGATTTCTAGGTTGCCAAGGCCTCTTAGGTGCAGATGGGGTCCCTGGAGCTTCCCCTCCCTTGAGTATGGCTTGCAACCCAGGTAAGGATGGGAAATCTTCCGTTTTATGATTTTCAGTACATATTGCACATACAGGAACATTGTCCAAAGGACATTCTCGTAAAGGATGCCTTTTTCTGTATTTTGGGAAAAATATGCTTAGGACAGGGTTTTCCTCTTCCTGCATTCTCTTAATCTTCAAAGTGTCTAATTGAGAGCCAATTGTTCCTAAAATGTATGTTTTAAAATTTTCCAAAAGGTTTCCCAATTCAACTCTAGTAACTCCACCAGATGTGGATGTTTTGGTATTTTTATTGACCGGTTCTCTCACACTTCTTGCAGTTTTCCCTTTACTTCTTGAGTAAGTTCTACAAAGTTCACTGATTGCTTCAAAGTTTTTTTGATAAATGTCTACTGAAGCCATTAAATTGAGAGTATCAATATATTCTTCTAAAACTCCTTTTAAGAAAAGAGTCTTAATTGCTTCATCCTGGAGATCATTATATTTAGATTTTTGAAGGGTATAGGTAAATCTTTCTAGAAAATCCTCAAGGCTTTCTTCATCTTGCTGTTGCATTTTGAAGATGTCATTTCGAGAATCCTTGGTTCTGCAATAGTCCTGGTACTTCTTTAAAAAATTTGCCTTCATATCTTCCCAAGATCTAATGCTGTATTCTCCCAAACTCATGAACCAACGTAATGCAAAATCTTTTAGGGTGGCAGGAAATAATTTCAGTTTGTGTGCATCCTGGAGATAGTTATAACTTCTGCACAGGATGTTGAACTAAAAAAGAAAGACATCTGGGTCTTCACTATTTTTCCCATGGAAGGTTGGTAGTGCTGAAAGTGGGATATTTTTCATATTGACATCCTGGACTAAATCCAAAATAGGAAATCCAAAGGTGGTTTCTGGTGTTAACTCATTCTCTTCTTGTTCTTCACCTTCATTTTCAATATGAAGTTCCCCATGTAAGTCTCTCCCTCTTTCTCCCATGGTAAAAGGATTACCAAGAATTGTTTATGCAATCCGATCTTTCTTTGGTGAGGGTGTGAAATCCCACCTTTTTGGATTCTTTTTGTCAGAAGTGTTATCTCGTATTGGTCCTTTTGAGGATCCTATGGCCTTTGATTCCACAGTTGTAGTTGTTATCTATGAAACTACAGAGTTAGGGTTCCCGAGAAGAGCTCGTATTTTCTCTGGATCAACTGTGTCATCTAGGTTTGGATCATCAGGATTTTGAGTTTGTTGATGTATGGTGTTTCCTAGTTCTAGGTTTTGTTCTATGGTTTCCTCAGCCAGAATTTCAGTCTCAGTTTCTATCGCTTTTTGGGTGGAGGTTTCTTCTTTTTGTTGTTTTATATTTCTCATAAATCTACCTCTATGATCTCTATTTCTCATGAAGTCATGCTAAATGGAAGGAAAAGAAACTAAGATTGAGTTTCAGAGTACCTGTGATAACTGATATGTCAGTTTTCACCCCTTTGTTTCCATAGCTCCTCTTACTATCAACCTACTAACATACCACACCAAACTAAGTGCATTATAAAACTAATCAAGACAACTATCTAACTTACCTTTTAAACAATTCCCTGACAACAACGCCAAAAATGTCAGGCTTCTATATTAAAGATTTAAATGACTTGAAACACTGAATTGTCAAACTAGGGTAAGTAAACTTAGAGCTACTACACTGTATGTGCGGGTAAGATTCTAATTCATATCTAAAAACTATTCTGAGAAGCAAACACAAACTCACTCTGAGAAACTGAATCCTAATGACTACCTTGAAACTTATCATTTGCTGTTGAATTCATCAAAAGAGAACAATTCTATGCTTAAGTGTAGGTACTTCTATTTCTATTCTAATGTAACTTCACAGGACTATCTACCACTATCTTTAATCATCTATCATCACTATTTCTATCTAAGCCATAACAGAAAGATTATTTCCTAAAACTCTCTTAATCTAAACATCGAAAATAAATCTAAATCTATCCACAGGAAAACAAAGAAATATCCTACTTACCCTACTGGTACCGGAAGATTCCTCTAATTCAATTGCAACTTTAACTATCCTAACAAAGAAGAGCAACCTAACTATCCTAACAAAGAAAAGTAAATTCAAACTCTAAGTTACATTCAGATTCAAAACTGGAAACAAAGCAAACCTAGTTCATGCTCTAAACTCTACAGGAATCAACCATGCTTTCAACACTCATCAACGTAGAAAATATTAATGTGCTGGAAACGATACAGTTGAAGAATAATTTAAGAAAGAGTCTGAAAAAGTTAATTCCCAAACTCTAAGATAACATGCATGCAAGTCATAAGATACTGAAAAGTAACTAAATCTAAGATAGAGAAAAGTAGCGACTTGAACCTGTTTGGCGGGCCCAACCAAAAGGTACAATCACCGAAAGGAAAAACTAGAACTACTCAATCATTCTATGCAAACATTGTTCATGCTTCACCCTCCATTTACTCAGAAAAAATAACTCAAATCGTATGATAGTAAAGTAACATAACGCAAAAGAAGATTGTATTCAGAAATGTGTATCATAACATAACATAACCCAACGTTTCTTGAGAGTGATCTTCTATCTATATAGATCCTCCTCAAAAATAGTTTAAAGAAACAATACATTAATTCAAACGGATCCCGGATCCAAAAATAACTCGAAATCAGTTAAAAAACGGTCTTCACATCTTCGTGCCACGCAGTGTCACAAAGTGTGAGTCATGAAGTATTACAACTATGTTCTATAATTTCGCCTTCAATCATCATATGAGTGATGACTCCATCTATCATGTAAATCGCACTGTCTCCCATTCTAGCCATAACGCGCGGATCTTTAGCAGCTTCGTTGGTATCTCCACGGGGTGCGAGATGGTACCTGGTACTGGCAAATCCTGTTTCAAATAGAAATAGTATCTAACTCAAGCTAGATTAGTTTCAATATTAATTTAAAGTATCAAAATACATAAAAATAACTTGAAACGGAAAAATACCTTGAGTAGCCCCATTGAGTGGTAAAGAGATGTCAAGTGTATCATAACAAGGCCAAAAGGGGTGGCACTGGGTATGGAAATGGAGGTCTTTGTGGTATAATATAGGTAAAACATAGTCAAAATTGGAGACCAACGGAGTGTGTGATTTGTTGCTTGAACCTTAGAAGTTCCTAGTAAATATGGAGTTCTTGACAATGGTTTTTGGCCATAAACTACTTCATATGGTGTCATTTTAGTAGCTCCATGATAAAAGGTATTGTACCACCATTCCTCCATGGAAATACATTATTCCCATTGGTGTGATTTTTCATAGGAGAAGCATCTCAAATAGGTTTCTAGAAATGTGTTGACCACTTCAATTTGACCATCTATTTGGTGGTGATATGTAGTGCTCGTTTTTATCTAGACACCTCGTAGTTTAAATAGTTCAAGCCAAAATTTGCTAGTGAAGGTAGGCTCTCAATAACATATTTGGAGAGACAATCAACTACCACCATGATCACAAATTTGTTTGCTTCCCTTGGAAGTCCCACTATAAAATCCATAGTGATGTCGACCCATAAGTGAGTTGGGATCAATAGCAGTTGTAGTACCCCTAATTTATTTACTATAACCCCTTTGTTTCTTTGACGGGTGTAACATGTGGCCAAAAAATCCTAGATGTTAGTTTTAATCCCTTCACAAAAGAATGAACACTTAGTTCATTCATTTGTTTTATGAAATCCATAGTGGCCTATTGTAGGTGATGAATGCAATTCCTCTAAATTTTTTTGTTTTAATGAAGAATTATTTACTAGAAACGTGTGTCCTTTGTATCACAATGTATCTAGATACCATGTATACCCCTTAGGAGGATTGGGATATTCCTGAAGCACGTGTATGAGTTATATGATAGTGTTATCTATCAACCATTCTTGAAAGGATTCCTCAACCCATCCTGGAATGGGTAAAGATAAGGTGAAAAGGGATTTGTCATCCTCAAATTGTTGGGATAAGGCATTAACTACCACATTTTATTTAGATTTCTTATAGAAAATATCACAGTCATACCCTAGCAGATTCATGGCCCACTTATGTTTCTTTGGTGAGGATAACCTTTGTTCAAGAAAGTACTTTAGACTATGATGTTCATTCTTGATCTGGAAATGTTTCTCAATGAGGTATGGGTGTCAGGTCTCTGTAGCATGCAGGACGGCCATAATATCTTTCTCATATGTGGATTTACATAAATTATGGTCTCATAAATACGTATTGGTGAATTCCAAGGGTTCCCCTCTTACATCAATACTTCTCTAAGACCTCTACTCAATGAATCACATTCTAAGAAAAAAATATTCGTAAAATATAGCACAACTAATACTAGAGTTGGGAACATGACATATTTTAAAGATGAGAAGGTATATTCTTTATCCTTATTCCAAATAAAGGAATTTGATTTTAGTAGAAAGGATAAATGAGCTATAATTTTTCCATAATTTTTCAAAAAATTCATGTAGTACCTTATAAGTCTTAAGAATCCACACAATCTCTTAATTGTTTTAGGATGGGGCCAATCTTGCATAGTTGTGACTTTCTTGGGATCAACTCGTACTCCATCCTCGCTTACAATGTGACCCAATTATTCAACCTTTGAATCCCCAAAATAACATTTGGATTTTTTTTTACAAATAAATGGTGGTCCTGTAGGAGTTGCAAGGCTCTATCAACATGCTCGATGTGATATTCCTATGTTTTTTTGTAGATCAAAATATCATCAAAGAATACTAGCACACAATTGCAAAGGAATGGTTGAAATATTTCATTCATGAGGCTATGGAAGGTTGATGGATTATTGCAAAGGGAAAAATGAATCACTAAAATCTCATAATGACCTTGATTGTATGAAAACTTGTCTTATGGATGTATGTCTCTTTCATATTGATATGGTGGTACTCATAACACAGATCAAGTTTAGTGAAAAACTTGGCTCCATGAAGCTCATACACAAGGTCATCAATAATTGGGATAGGAAATTTGTCCTTGATCATCAACTTATTAAGAGCCCAAAAATTAGGACACATGATCCAAGTAAATTCTTTTATTAATACCATGATCATTGGTGATGAGTAAGGGCTAGTACTAGTATGTGTGTCTCCTTCCTCCAAAAATTACTTAATTATATTTTCAATTGAATTTTTATGTGAAAAAGGATGCCTATAAGGATGCACATTGGATGGTTGAATTCCTGGAATGAGGAGAATACCATGGTCATGGTCCCCATGTGAAGGTGGTAAATCTTTTGGTGTTTAAAAGACCTATTTATGCTTAGAGAGAACCAACTGCAAATCAAGGTGAAACTTTGGTGGTGTGGTGTTGACTACCTATATGGCCCAAAATTGCACAATAACACCTAAGTGGCCTTTATTCAACAAATTATCCATACAATGAGACCAGGTTATAATTTCAAGGGAACCCGATGTAATTTGAGGGTATGTTTCTACCCTTCATGCATAAAGATCATGTACAATTATTTAAAATCCATGATGACTGGTCCTAAAGTGCATAACCATTTTTCCCCAAGAACAATATCACAACCACCCATTTCTATGGAGAACATGTGATTATTGAGATGATACTCACCCATTTGTATTTTCACATTTTTAAATCTCCCCCCCACATTTCATCATGTCATCATTAGAAATCATAGTTTGAAAATTAGATATGGGACATACATAACAATGGGTGTCTTGTGCCACTCTCGTATGGATAAAATTGTGGTTTCTATGACTATGAATCAACACAATCCCTTTACAGTGCTTGATGTAACCAATTAACTTCAAGGTTTGTGGTGTCAAGAAACCCGATAGGGCATGGAGAAAAAATTGATGTTCCTTAGAAGGCACTTGGAAGGGGGATTCATATTCCATGGTTGGGTAGTGTCTTACAAATATGGTTCAAGAGTATCTTAAATAGCAATATCCTATGATTATTCATGTGGAGATACATCCGTTTGAGATAATTTTTGTTCTTTACATTTATTCCCTTTGAATTATTTCTCATCACAATTATAGAAAATATGGAGGCATTGATGTTCTTCCATCTCTTTAGGAGATAACTTGTGGATGTTGATTGGCTGCGAGTTGGAGGAGTTGGGGGTAGTTTAGATCAAGAGGTTAGGATCAGTGGTGAATAAAGGTGTCTTGGTTTGTGCATTGATCACTATCTCAGTGTCTTTAACTCTATCACAAGCTTCCAATTGTGTTTATGGGCATTACATCTTGATGTGTTCTTTAATTGTGTCCTTGACACTACTGATGAAAAATTGTTTAAAAATATATATCAAAGTATCCCTCTGTGTATTTCCAATTTGTAAAAGGAGGTATTATATTTCATAACTATTACTATTTGGTGTGATTTTACTAGGCATCACAAATTGTGAGTGTCACACTCAAAATTATCATAAAGTACTTGTAGAAACTGGGTCGAGCCAATGCAGCCTTTATAATCCTTCCTATACCATTTCCACCACTGCCAACGTTGAGAATCCAAATATAAGAAACCCATGTTTAGTTTGTGTAGGTCATAAATAATGTCACAGAGAGAGAAATAATGTTCCATTTATGTAACTCTACCTAAGGGATTCAACCCATCAATTTCGTTCATGTCAACCTTTGGAAAATAGTTCCATGAATTATCATCCTAAAAGTGTGGGTGTTAATTATCTTTGAAACATGTGTGAAAAATATACTTCAAGGGAAGTAAATTCCTCTTTGGTTGGATCAATGTTCGGATCTCCTACCTAGATATTCAATTAGTCACCTAATAGTTTCAAGATGCCATGTTGTTTTCTCATTGTCTCCTTAACAAGTTCAAGTGAATTCACAATGTTAGTTTCTTTGTATTCTAGTTGTATGCACTAAGAAATTTGGGTCTATTGTTGGTTATGAGCTAGTGGGGCCTATTGTTGGTTCTTTGAGTTGGTCATGTTATGAGTTTGAATCATCGGACAACCAAAGATTTTGTGGATGTTTTATCCTCCACTTATCTCACTATGAATAATAGCTTGAAAGGAGTCTTTCGAGATATACCCCAAATCATTGTATTGACAAGTCCACCCAAAAAGAGTTATTTAAGAGGTATATGTAACACACCCAACACCCTAAGTACCTTTTTAAGGAATGGGATATTAAATTTTCTCTTTTCTTCAATTTTTTGAAATCCTCATCTAGAGGATACGATAATCTTTAGCTCATCAAGAGCTTCCCAACGACTATATCCATGCCCAAAACTAAGCTTTGGATTAGAAGTTACAACTTTCCAAAGCTTTTGGGGTTTCATTCATTGAATTCATCTTTAGTGCCACATGGTTCCTCATCACTTTTTTCATCCAACATGGCACTATTGTGGCATCTTCCACCTAACCCATCTAACTCATATTGTATTACTGAGAGGGGAGGTGAATAAGTAATAGAGAAATTCAATCATTTTTAACCACAATATGCAAGTGTTATATCAATGTAGCATTATCATCCAATAGTTTCCAAGTAAATAAGCAATGAACAAATGATAAATCATACACATACACAGTACACCAGTGTTTTTACATGGAAACCCAAAGCGGGAGAAAACCACATAACGATTTTTCTTATATGTCTTTAAGAATTACATTCATTGGAAGCACCAAATTCCTTTGTTTTCCAGTTGAAATTGGAAGGAGGATCCAACCCCCTAATTTCTCAGGCTACAACCCGAGGGAAGCTCCAACTCCCCAATTCTTTGGATACAACCAGAAGGAGGCTACGACCCCCTATGTTCTTCAACTACAACTGGAAGGTGGATACAACCACTTTTCCTTGCCTCGTCCTACCACCCTGACGTAGAAGTAAAATTATGGAACCACTATCACACTATCACTGTGAGATATACCACCGTAAAAAACTATACCAATCAACCTATAATCAACATATACCTTAAACAAGTGCATCAACCATGCATCAACATGTACCAAACAACCTGTAATCAACATGTACCATAAACAAGTGCATCAACCATGCACCAACCTGTACATCAAACTGTACCATCAATGAGTGCATCAACCATGCACAAAATATGTACCAATCATGCATCGAATACACATAAACTATGACTCATCAGGATGTACCAACATCATCAACTATACACCTCATGTATGTGCCAACTCATCAACAACTTGTCTCAACCATGTACCCAACATGTACCTCAACCAAAATCCCTCATCAATTTCATCATCCAAATCTGATTTGTAACTCTGTAATAGACCTGGTGTATATAATCACATAGCTACAAACCTTCCTTAACTTTAACAACAAGAGACTAACATTTTCATCAAACTTTACTTTAGTCTCACATGACTAATTTTCGATTAGTCAAAATCCCTAACTTGCAATAATCATGACTATGTACCTGTAATGAATAAAGATATGAAAATGGTACACAATGTTCTTTAGTGTGTTGTATGAAATTCATCCATATTTCACTACTTGGAACCTCTCAAAAAAGGAGTTATAGAAAAAATGGCACGCGTTGTTGAATTAAGGCTTATTCTAGAGAGCACAGTTGTAGAGCATGCCCCGCACAGAATATTTGTTATATGGATATGAAAATTATACAAATAATATTATAGACTATACTATAACAAATACATTTGGTCTTACTGAATTTGCATCTGTTATGAAGAAGTTATAATGTTTTTACCCGAAACACCTGTTTTAGACTAGTCTCAGGACCAACCACAAACACTATTTTCCACGGCGTGTAACTCCAAAAACACAACAACCCACAAAATCGAATTTGTATCAAAGCAACTTGGATATGTTTCCTCAATGGCCTCCCAATTTCACGGTCTGAATCATTCTATAAAAAATGTTATTGTGAAAATGGCGAGATGACCTGTAAATAACATACCTTAAAAAGAATCATCAAAATAATTTATCCTCCCTTGAATTTTGGCCTTCTTTACTTCACCTTCCCTCTGAAATTAGTATTAGATATCCTTTGGTTACCTCATTCACCCATAGATATTCAATATTCTCAAGTGTGATTAAAATGAGAGAGCCTTTCCTCTTATTTCTACTTTCTTGTAGCTTCCTCAAGGAGTTACCTTTTAACCATCTTAACCCACTTTCCTTATTTTAGGGTTAACCCACTTCTAACCACTTGTCAACTTAGTAATTTATCCATTAAATTTATTATTTAAATAATTTATTTTGTATTCACTCTGACTTATAGTACACTCATCACTTCACTTTATTATTTTCCTTCCAAAATCTCTTAAACCACTTTGACTACTTTGACCTTTTGGGGCTTCTAGATGACTCATCAGGGTTCTCCAAATTCACATAGCCATAACTCTCTAACCGTGAGGAGTTATGTGACATTCCACATACCACTAGAAATGGCACGAAATGTACTATCCATATAGAATATTCTTACCTGAAAATATATCAAAACGCATACCATTATCCATCAATCAAACTTGGGTCCATTACCCAAAAATTTCTCCAACTTCACATGGCCATAACTCTCTAACCGTGAGGAGTTATGTGACGTTCCACATACCACTGAAAATGGAATGAAATTTACTATCCATATTTAATAGTATTACAAATATATAAAAACTCATACCAATATCCATCAAAAAAACTTGGGTCCATTACCCAAACCATTGTGCTACCAGAATTCACTACCAAACATTCTTCAAGGGTTGACATCAATGACAACCAACCCAATTAATCAAAAATATCCCCCTTTGGCATTGATGGAAACACTCTGATGAAATATTGAAGTCATGTCATGCAATACATAATTCATATCACTCATGCTCTCCCTTTGTTTATTGCTCCCCCTGGAACCATGAATCTATGCTCTACATCTGATAAATCTCTCCCCCTTTGTCATCAATAGAAAAGGTATCTTTTCATGTGGGGTTGCTCCCCCTAACTGAACTATTGTTACACATTATTTTGGTCATATTATTGATCCATTGAGAACATCTGTGCATGTTCCCAAAATATCCTGTGTTCATGAGGAAAGTGACTAACTTTCTCTTCTTAAAAACCCTGTTAAGGAAGGTCATCCCAGGCTGCATCATAAGTAGGGTGCGACAATGTTATAACCCTAAATTGCACCACACATGCTTACCTGGAATCAGGCCAACTCATATCCCTTCTTTTCCAAAACACTACTGAACAACTCTTTGAAAACCCTCTTGAATAAAGGCCCACATGCCCTAACTCATTACTACACGCGTGTACACACTGGCTGACTCAAAACAACCCGCATGGACAGACAAAAGCATGAAAAAAGGAAAGTTGCCAACGGAACAAAAAGCTATGGGTGAGTTAACTGAAACTCTCGGCCATGCATGGCCGAGGGTTCGTCCAAATACCTAGCTCCTTCTAGCCTATAAAAGAAGGGGTAGGGTACCATTTGGAGGAGGAAAAATATAGCAAAGAAACTCTGCCCATTTACATATTCCATTGTCCCAACCCTTTAGCCTTTCCTAATGTGAAAGGAGATTTAAAGAAAAGAAGTTGAAGGACATAAGAAGAGGAGCCCAGGATCAAGTTCAAGGAGTGGTGGCCAGTCTCAACTTTTGTAAGTTGAATCATTTTAACTAATAAAGAGAATGCTTTTCCCATCCCAATTCATGAACTTTTTATGGTTTGATTAGTTTATGTTTGATTTCTAAGCCGTTAGTATATAAGTAGCATGCATGCATAGTTCTTTCTCGTCTTGAATGTAGGTCATCTTTGGAAAGAGCATTGCGAACAAGTAATCAAGCACAAGGGAGGATCGACATCAAATGTCGGTAATGAGGTAGGTTGATCTTTCCATGGATTTACTAAGAAAAGGGGATTTAAATCAAGGGATGAAGGTAGAGAGTAATTTCTATTTGGTCATATCTGCATGCAAAGTTTGAACTCTATTTGGTAGTTCATAGGGTGTTTTTCCCCAACAACAGAATTGGTGACCATACTGGGGAGATTAACTCTTTAGGGTTCCTGGAATTTTATTTAGTTTTTGGGTAGTTTAAAGACTACTTTTCCTTGCCTGTCTTTTCTCTCCGTTTCTGTAAAGTCTGAGCTAGCAGGGAGTCTGGTTTTCCATACTAGATTTCCCTAACTTTTGCTTCACTGTATTTTTTGGGACCCACAGAGGTACACGCGGCCTGCACAAGGCCTGCACGCGTGTACTCGTGCCCTATCCTCTTACAGACCACATGTGACTGCTAGTTGTATAGGTAGCAGTAGCATGTAGGAGTTCATAGAACCTTAGAGGCAATCCTCCTCTTCCCTATCAGAATCACATATTCTCAGGGGGTTTTCTGGAATCCTATCCAAGTCTTGTTTGCTAACAGTCCTATCTTAGATTGTTTTAGCCTTATTATTTTTTCCTTGCATTATTTTTTTTTCTGTTAGAAAGCATATCCAAGCCTTCAAGGGATCCTGGTTGTCAATATCAGTGCTCTCTTCCTGGTTTCGTCTGTTTTTTTTCATTTTTTCTTAGGGTTTAGATATACATGCGGCATGTACAAGGTCAGCCCATGTGTACATGCTCTCTGTCTCTGTTTAGTGCACGTTGGCACGCGTGTTGTTTGAGTAACAGTCACGTTCTTGTAAAGGCTACTTTTTGTTAAGGGGGAGGAAGTCATCCTCTCCTTTGATAAGAAGTATTCCTCTCAGGTGTTTGAATCTCTGTTTGAATAGTCAGTAGTTTAGAATTATTTTCACCCTTAGCTTGCTTTTTCTCATTTAAAACGTTGTCAGAAAAATAATTTATTTTTTTATGGTTTTTAGACAAGCGTGAGAGTCATTGTTTTTACAATTGCTATTATGTGATTTTTATAATCTGATTCTTTGTGATCTGCGCTTTAAGCCAGAATTTTTTTTCTTGTTTTTTTTCTTGTCGGTATTTTCCCTTTTTTTCTTTATTAGCACTTAAATAAATAAATAAAAATCTCTTTTCATTTTCTTCTTTGGTTGAAGAGTGTGTTTCTGCATCATTAGCTAGGGAAAAGTCCTTTTCATAAGTTTTTGCAGTTCACTTAGATCATAAGTAGCTCATAGTCGAGTGAAATTCCTTTGAGTTTGTTGTCCAAAATCTTAGAAAAGTTTAAAATCTTTCTTTTGAAAAGTTGTTGAAATTTTGCATTCAGTAAAAGTTTTGTTTCCATCTTTTTTATTCATTTTTTTGCTTTTGTCTTTTACACATCATCAGTTTCACCCTCATACCCCTTGACGTAAGACAAATCCATAAAAGTAATGATAAACTTAAAATCTACTAGACTTTTATGTTTGTAGGGTTCACAAACTAGTTCAGGACTAGGGCCTTGGATTAGGTTGGAGAGGAAACTCTTCAAGGCCATTTTAAATCAAACATTGGAGTATGATATAGGGAATTTCTAAGTCCAGTTTCATGGAAGTTATCTGGGACCCCCCTCTAACACAAGGGATAAACACGAGGTCATGTGCGGAAAGGTAGCGGAGATAACCCCTCCAATGCCAGACCAATCATAGTGGAGAACACATATAGAGGGCTTGTTTTGGGATTCTGTCATTTGCATTTTCCACATGCCTTCGTGGGTCTCGAATCCATTCAAGGTCCTCAGTTGTCTTCTGGACCATTTTCTCTCGATACCCTATTCATTGTGGTCTACCCGACTTTCGACTGTACCCGCCTGGTGACTGTTCGCGTGCTAGGAACCTAGTTGCCAATCTTCGTTAGGGACATACATAGGTGACTGTGGGGGTATACTGCAGTACCTAGGATAGATATTGGGCCACACTTTGTAGAGTATATCTGGAGGGTACTTCCGTGTTCGAGTTGCACTTGCACTAGTAATTTTCTCTAGTGTTGGTTGTTGTAACTGTTTTTCCAATTAATTTAGTGTTTGCTCGTCTTATCTTCTAGGGACATTTTTCTTAGTGTGTGTTACTTTTGAGCACTTAGACTACCTTAGAGTGTCTTTGATCTTCTCACACAGTGGAGGATCCTGAGCTTCACTGGTCACGAAGGCTTCTTGGCCTACCGCCGGTTACACTGGAGCCACCCCCGCCCCCATTAAGGTGGAAGCTAGACCAACAATGTTCTTTTGAAGCGATCGGGTCACAAACCATTGTGCCCGAACAACCCCTGGAGGAATCGACCATTTTAGACCTTGAAGCAACCACTCTTGGCTCGTTTGAATCCCCAATCACTGATCTCTCAGCAACTTTCATTGTACCAATTCAATTTTACGAGCACTAGACAATATCGCACACAGCAATGGCAACAAATGTTGTTACTCCTTCTGGGAATTCTTCAATTCCCACCACAGTTGTCACCACAAGAGAGTCATCTCCTAACCTACTGTCATCGGTCTGAGACACCATGGTCTCAACTGCAATTACTTCTCACAGTGGTCCGAACCCATCTTTGGTGGCAGCCACAACCCCTTTCACACCTAATGCGACAGGCCCTCTGTTTTCATACGATATGTCTAGTTCAGGTACACATCATATACTGTCCTACTCCACTTTACAGACTTTGGGTCTGGGGGCAGGGAGCTCTAGTGCTCCTCTGCAAGGTCACTTGGGGGGCACTCTTGTCCCTTTTAACACTTTTCCTTACGTAGGAGGTCATATCCCTCCTTTGTCCCCTTCACTCGGTGGTTTGCATTAGCAATCCATCGGGCAACCTACACACAATAGTTTATTTGGAGCGGGGAGTCAAGGACCACCTTCGCATAGTATGTCGGTAGGTTCGACACCATTTTCTTGGAACAAAACGTTTGGTAACAACACCTTCTCGTCAACCACTTTCCCAGCTGGGGGCAACCCCATTTTTGGACAATCTACTCCTAGGTAGGGTACTATTCTTACACAAGGGGAAAACTTAGCAGGAGCTTGGAATCTAGGGCAAGGATTCGTTCCCTCCTCCAGAATGCCAATCTGGGGTAATTCTTTCCACAATCAATGGAACCCTGGACAAACTACTATGCCTATCCCCATGAGACCGGCATGGGGTAATCCTTCCCAAAGTCCTTCGAATACAATGCATGCCCAACAATCCATGTCTTATTTGAGAAATCAGTTGATGATGTCTCCACAGATGCAAAATCCTTACGCTGGCCAGGGCCATGGTTTCTACTAGAACCCGGGCCAGCAGCCAAAATTTTCCTAGCAACCTGGTGCCAGTCAAACTCCAGGACCCTTTTCCCTAGGTTATCAACAACAACCCAAACTACCTTTCATGGCGACTTTACACTTTCCATATTTGACAAGGTTTTTGAATGACCCTATTTGTCACGATCTGCGTTGGCCTCCTATGCCGATGAAGTTGCCTTCAGACATTCCAAAGTTCGAAACCAAGACTAATGAATATCCAGGAGATCATGTGACTACCTTTTATCTTTGGTGCTCATCTAACTCATTAAAATATGACTCCTTCCAGTTGTGATTATTTCAATGTACTCTCATTGGGAGTGTTGCGAAATGGTACATTGAGCTCGATCACTCAAGATATTCTTGTTTTGGCGAATTGGCAATGGATTTTCTTAACCATTTCTAGTTACCTGTGAGATACGACGTTGGCACAGATCTTCTCACTAATTTCAAACAGACAACAACGGACCATATCTCTGATCACATCTGAGAATGGAGATGCTGGAAGAGTTTAATCAAAGTACCAGTCCCACTAGCATTCCTTCTTGAGTGGTTCCTTAAGTCTTTGGTCCCACAGTTATCCAAAGACGTCGCGACATCCAGAGTTTTATCTGAAGAAGATGCCATCATGAGGGCTCAATATTTTGAGCTCATCTATTCTCAGTCCGGTTTAATATACAACATCTTGCCAGATGCGCCATGTTCAATACTAGATAAAACTAGACAGAGAGCTGGACCACATGCCAATGGTATTGTCGGTTCAACACAAACCAAGCCCGTTGAGCAATTGACAAAGCAGTTGCAACAATTATCCATACAACACACAGTGGCCAGCCAAACTACTTCTTTGGCTGCTCCCCCTACCCAAACGTTGGAGGTACACACAGGGCAGTCAACTAACCCAATGGCCCCTCAACAACCTGAAGGGAAGAAAAAACAATGAAATAAGAGTAAGGGGGATAAAAAACCCAATGATAATACTGGCAGGGACAACACTGAAAAATAAAAGGTGCGGTATCCATGCAACTTGTGTGTGGAAGACCACCCGACCCATCTATGTCCTCGACTTCCAGAGGCCCAAAAATTTGTCACGCAGCAACAACAGGCAGTGTTGACAAACCCATTTCAACATGGGAAAAACCTAACTCAGCCTCTGCAAGTATAGAAGGGGGTAGCTAGGAAAACTTCCCACCTCCGAACAACCCCTTGTTTGCAAAATTATATATGGTTAGGGGTGATGCTTTCATATCAACTAGAGCACATGATTATAGTAAACCAAGTGCTTCTAAGAAAGGCAAAGAAGCTAACCTCCCATCTTTTCCTTTACAGATTGAGAAGATGTTGGGAGAAACAATGACACACATTCCAAAAGGTTCATTTAAAAAGGATTCTCATAACCCAAATGCAAGGGCTGCCCAGAACTACTCTGTGGTGGAGGATTTATCACAAACCCCTTGTGCGATGTCTTCTTTGCAGGTCCTCCAAAGTTTCCCTTCTCAAGGGAAAGCTTTGTTAACCGCTTTGGGATCTACTGAGACTCGTAATCCGGGTACCATCATGTTAGATACAACCAAATTAAAACCTCATCTGCCTTACCATGTAGCGTTTCATATAGTAGTGGCTTACCCCACAAAAACTTTTACACGGAATATCTTCCACATGGTGGTCGACGAGGGCACCTCGACATGCGTTATATTGTTGGCATGTTGGAAGGCCATTGGCTAGCCCATTTTGTCTCCATCACCTACTCTCCTCACTGCTTTCGACGATCGTTCGTTCCAGCTACATGGCATCGTTCCTTCCTTCCCCATGCAGTTAGGAGGGAAGACCATGTGTGTCAAAGTAGAGGTAATCGATGCTCCCCTCGAATATAACCTCTTGTTAGGATGGAGTTGGACTTATGTTATGCAAGTTGTGGTTGCTACAGTTTTATGGGTCATGTTGTTTCCACACGAGGGTCGAATAGTGACCATCAATCAATTGTCTTTCTCAAGACCTGACCGGGCTTTGGGGGTATCCACAGTCCCGATGATTGATAATCCTCAACCAGGTGTCATCAACATAGGAGTTGGTTTGTGCCCATCCTTGATGGGTACCTTTGATTACCCACCTCCTCAGGGCAATATCAAATTTATATCTAATTACCATAAGGTTGAGATTTTTCAAGTTTTGTCATTCCACACGACTTACTTCGAGGATCCATGGATTCTTCCTTCCTCATTGGCCACGATGGATGAGACAGGGCACTCAGGCATGTCCATGTCCTTGTCTGTTGCTGAAGTAGCGTACTCTTTAGTCCAACAAGCTTTAGCTAACATCGATCTGACTCCTTCACAAGAGTTAGATCCGCTTCTAGAGCCTATTTGGGCTCAGGGTTCTCTCGCTAAAATCAATTCGTGAGACTTAGCCTTACCTTTAGATGAAGTAGTAATCAAAGCAATGACTAGTCTGGACAAACCTTGGGAAGATCTTCATCACAAATCATATTTTCTCCTAGAGTTAAACCAAATTGAAGCAGGAGAATTCACCGTGACCATGACGGGAGGTCAACTGTGTCCTATTCATCTCTTAGCTACACATGAAATTTATGCTGAGGGAAATATGGTGACTATCGATGAAACTATACCAATCAACATCTCTCGAAACCCTGGCATCTTGGAGAACGTCTTCGTCGGAGTGGATTTCTCTCCCGAAGAGATTCAAATCTACACAGATCTTTTCAAGGAATTCCGCGATGTTTTCGCCTGGTCCTATGAGGAAATGCCAGGTATCGATCCAAAAATAGTTGAACATGAAATCATAACATATCCTGATGCCAAGCCTGTTCGACAGAAACTACATCCAGTTAATCCCAAGAAAGCAATAGCCATCAAGATTGAGGTTGATAAATTGCTAAAGGCGGGTTTTATCTATCCTATCCATTTGACTCAATGGGTGTCGAATCCTATGCCAGTCAATAAAAAACAAGGCACGATTCATGTATGTACCAATTTCCATGATTTGAACAAGTCATGTCCCAAAGATAATTTTCCAACACCATTCATCGACCAGATCATTGATGAATGTGATGGTTGTGAAGCCTTTTCTTTCATGGACGGTTTTTCGAGATATAATCAAACCCAAAGACCAACACAAAACGACATTCATTTGTTTGTGGGGTACATTCGCATATCGTAAAATACCTTTTGGTCTTAAAAATGTTGGCGCCACCTTCCAGCGGGCCATGTCTTTTTCTTTTCATGATCTCAATCATATAGTCGAGGCCTATCTAGATGATTTAGCATCACGATCTCGCAAGAGAACAGATCATCCTACACACCTTAGAATAATCTTTGAATGTTGTCGCTACTTTAGGATTCACTTGAATCCAAACAAGTGCAGCTTCTGCGTAATGTCAGGACGTTTGCTAGGTTTCATTGTATCAACAACAGGGATCATGGTCGATCCTCTCAAGGTGGAGGCAATAATCCAGTTTCGCCCACCACGTACAATCCTACAACTTTAGAGTCTACAAGGCAAGGCAAACTTCTTACGACGATTCTTCGCCAACTATGCCGAAATCACCAAGGGCTTTATGCGTTTACTAAAAAAAGACGTTCCTTCCAGTACATGTTGACATGACGGGTTATAGGTGGAAAAATCAGTAGATGGATAGTCATCCTCCAGGAATTTGACTTAGACTTCATTTCAGCAAAGTCCAAAAAGTCATTGGTCTTCGCAGAGCTTAGTTTAGAACTTTCAGTTGAGTCAGGTGACGTTGTGCCTGAAGAATCGCCTATCCGGGGAGATATGTTTTTGATCACATCTTCAGATCCTTGGTACAGAGATATACTTATCTATCTCCAGACTTTGAAGTGCCCCACTTCTGCTTTCCATGATGAGCGTCGGCGTATACGCCATCAGGTTAATAATTATCTCATACTCAATGATACGTTGTATCAGAAAGGTGTAGATTGCATCTTATGTCGATGTCTCACACATGAGAAGGCAGTCATTGTGCTCAACGATTGCCATACTGGAGCTTGTGGCAGTCATTTGTCTGGGTTGGCAACAACCCAAAAGATTTTACGAGTAGATTACTTATGGCCGACACTTATCAAAGATTGTATAGAATCAATCAAGAAGTGCCATATGTGCCAAGTCTTCTCTCAGAAGATGAGGGCACATCCCGCTCCTATGTTTCCTATCATCATAGTTGGTCCCTTCACCAAGTGGGGGATTGATTACACTACTTGCAACCCCCCGTCAGCAAGGGGGCACTGCTATATCATTGTAGGTTTAAAGATGATGGAGAGACTACAACTCTCTTTTTATTCAACCAGATCATAGCAAGGTTTGACATCCCGAGAGAGATTGTTACTGACCATGGAAGTCACTTTCAGAACCAAATGATGACCGAATTAACATCAAATCTTGGGTTACGGCAAGAGCATTCATCACCCTACTACCCCCAAGACAATGGGCAGGTGGAAGCTGTAAACAAAACTCTTAAGACTATTCTACAACGAACTATCAACTCAGCCAAGTCAAATTGGCATTTGATGTTATACTCGGCATTATGGGTGTACCGAACATCTGTTAAGACTGCAACCGGTTTCTCACCTTTTCAACTTGTTTATGGGTTGGAGGTAGTCTTGCCCATCGAATGTCAGATCCCATCTATAAAATTGGAAGTACAATTATTGCCAAACACTTCTCCACTTGAAGAATGGTTAGTACACCTTAAACAGCTCAATGAATAACATCTTGATGCGACCTTGGCTAACAAGGCTCACAAACATAAGGTCAAGTGTCAGTATGATAGGTCCGTTCATCCTCAGGTTTTCTCTGAAGGTGACCTTGTCCTGGTCTATGACCAAGATAAGGACCCCCTGGGGGCAGGAAAATTCAAACCCATGTGGTTCAGACCCTTCATCATAAAAGAGGTATTAAAAAAGGGCGCTTATCATCTAGTTGATTTTGAAGGGAATTCTTTGGAGGAACCTAGAAATGGGTTGTACCTCAAGAAGTATTACTCATAGGCAGGTCACTATGGATAACTTTTTGTAACATATGTATAGTCTTTATACTATTACTTTTTAGTTTCTTGTAAGTGTTATGGACATGTCATTGATGTTATCTTTCATCAATATGGCAGATGTCAAGTGATTCCGAGGTGTTCGTTGGGTATGCAGATGGTGCTAGTCAGCACACTCGGAGGCTTGCCTCTGCAACTTGGGTAATCTTTACACCTCAGGGCCAGTTGTTATCTTCCGGAGGTATATGCTTAGGTGACACCACAAATAATGTCGCTGAGTATAGCGTAGTTATTTAGTTTCTTCCTGACACCTCGTCATTGGGTATCTCTCATCTCCGGGTCTCTCTTAACACTCAACTGGTTGTGTCACAACTAAACAGAGTATACCGGGTTCATGATCCAACTTTACACCGATGATTCCTTAGGGCACGTCTCTTAGAGTGAAACTTTGATTATATTACATATTTTCATGTTCCTAGGAGATTAAACCAAATTACAGATACTCTAGGTAATCAAATTTTAGATTGGCATCTTGCACACATATGAAAGAACATCGACATAAGCATGTAAATACATTTTTGCACATGTGATCCATAAGACACAAAAGATAAAAAAACCATATATAACATCATAAAGCAACCAGAGTACATAGATGGACGCAAGCACCTAAAAAATGGGACTAATAACGAGTCACGGGGCTTATGCCCTCAAAAAATATATACAACTAGTGCTCGTGGCAGGTAAAAATTCTAAATAGGTTCAGGGCCTATGGGCCCTGTTATAATAGTTCACAGCATGGGCTAAACGCTTAAACAATCGGACCGATGTCCGAGGTGCCCCCACTACATGAGGCTGCATGGATGGCGGCAGGTCTTCTATCTCTGCCATCGAGACTGTGCAAGTGAGTGCAGTGAAGTTCCGCTCAACTCATCTAAGGACCCTCTCAGCCTCCTCATCTGGGAGGTTCCCTGCTACTGCTACTCCCCCAGCGGCAGTAGTTGCGGCTTCTGGCCGAGGACGACACATGTTTCGTGCATAATCGGTAGGTCGCATGGGAACCACATCTGCATGCAAAAAACGTATACCCGTCAAATACTCTGGCATACAAAAAAATGATATATATAACAAAAATGACATAAAAATTACATATGAAAACAAAAAAAAAAGCTACAAATGTGGAGACTTACCAATCTCCCCTCGCTCCTAACCAGGAGGTACGGCTATCTCAGGATCTCTAGAAAAATCTATCCCTACATATGGGTAATCCTCGATCAAAGGGATCTATCATGATAGCCAAGAAAATAAGTCATCATCAAAGGACTCATTGGTCCTTCCACCACCCTGTGATGGCAGTAATACTTCCCATCTACACACTGCAGGGAAAGAGGCCTGATGTCCTCGTACTACTTCCTGAGGACTAAAGCTCAGAACTCTCTCAAAGAAAAATGAACACAAAATCATCTCGAACTCGAAGTTCCTTTGTGTCCGTTGTCGACAATCTGGCAATTGCCTCTTAATGCACTCGATCAGTGTGGTACTCCAATCAAAAATCTATGCATTCAAGCACTGCATAGCATAGTTCATCTATGCGCGAGATGCCTAATGCAAGTCCGTTGAACCGGTAATCCGTCCAATTAGTAATAATATCACCTGTAGAGATAGGTTAGTGATCTTACTGATGGGTACCTGGGAGCCCACATGATCAGTCCTAGCCTCACAGTGCTTGGCTATCAATTTTGATATCTCACTCGGTCCCACAGGAAATGTCCTGAAGTTGACTGGTTCCCCTCTCCTTGAGAGGGCAGTCAAAAAATAGATATCCTCGGTGGTGGGCACCAGTGATTTCCCCTCTAGCATAAAGGCCTCTACATTAGGGTGACAATAGTCAATCAAGGCATTCAGTAGCCTTGTTTGCGCTCGCATAAATAGACACAAGAATAACTTCAGTAAACCACATTGCATCAACATGGCCATGACATTCGGATCTCTTGCAACCAACTCACTGATTGCTTCATGCTCCCTTTCCCTCCACTGGACATACATCCTGCCAACACAACAAAGTTCAGGAGGGTCAGTACTTGCCCTTTAATTCTTTTTTACTACAAAATGGGGGTCCACGTGAGATGTAGAGGCAACAGTCGCATGTACACACAGGCAGCCTTTACTCTGCTCAAGTGTACACACAGTCTGTCTAGAGACAACCCACGTGTACCTAGGGTCGACCTTTTAAAGGTCGACGCCCACCCAAAAAATGAAAGCCAATGCAAAATTGAAGAATTGAATAGCTAGATAAGGGAGTTTGTACTTACTTGGTCCAAGTGGAAGTTCGTTTCTTCCACTGTAGCTCCTGGAATCACTGTTTTTAGCAAAGGGGGTCTTTTGGCTCCAAAGTCAATTTCCAAATCAGCAATAGTGATAATGAGCTGCCAGCTTCAATTTATAGACTTTTTGGCCTCTTTTTGTCAATTTTTGGGCCTCCCTTATCAGTTTCTTTATACCAAAAACCATTTAGAGTGATTAAGGAGTTATATGGGAGGGATTTGATCGGGTATTGGGGCACTTTTTTTGAGTTTTGAGAAAATTTTGACGGTCCATAATTTTTTTTCCAAGAATCAACTTGAGCATATAGGTTAGGTTACTACCCCGACTTTTGCATCTCGTTGTATTTTTCCTCTACTATAGGATCGATCCCATCAGGTTGTGACATGGAACCATCATATATGCTTTAGAAGTGTCACAACTTAGCGGTAGAGCTTACCAGAACATGGATTCCCTAGGTAGGTCCTTCTTGCATTATGGTGTCCATGCCGTTTCTAAAACACTGTAGGCTTGGGAGTCCGTATAGTCTTTCCTGAATATGAGTTTGAGCCTCATTTGCATGATTCTTCTTCACTCTTTGTCTCACCCTCAGGACTCCCAAAAATAATGGGTCTCCTTTTAAGCCCTTTTCAGACCCCCTAAACATGAAAAGATTGCCGAGCGATCTTGTGGCCTTTCACACTTGTTAAACTAAAATTTGAAGTCACGTCTGTTCGGTGGTAGTTTACCCCTTTTTCGGTCCGGACGGTCAACTGTATGAACAAAGGTATACTCTATAGAACTTTTGTTCTTTAGAAGAGTACTCTCAGGTATAATTTTATCCCTTTTTTGGGCCTGAGAGACTAAACTTACGAAAAGGAAACCCCCATGGAGTCCATAGTTAAGCTCTTTTCAGACTCCCTAAAATTGAAAAGATCGTCGAGTGACCTTATTCTTTCACACTCATTAAATTGGTCCAGAAGAATATTCATTATGGAGTCCATAGTTAAGTTTTTTTCAGACTCCTTAAAAGTGAAAAAATGGCTGAGTGATCTTGTCCTTGTCACACTCGTTAAAATGGTTCTAAATTGACGTCTAATTGGTGCTAGTTTACCCCTTTTTCAAACCGACTAGACTATCTTCGAAAAAGGTACCCCAGTGGAGTCTCCTTTTATGATTTTTCAGACTCTCAAACTATGAAAAACCACTGAGATTACCTTCTCTAGGCTTGTTAAACTTACATCAAAGGATGTTACCATTGTGTGTTTTATCAACCGCCTTTGCATACCTTATCTACCAGCCTTTTGATAGTTTTCTTCTGTGTTTTAACACCTTTGGCCGCCAGAGGATTTTTCCCAAGTATCATTTTACTAGAACATCAGTCTTGTCCTTGTGCCTTGAGCTTGTATGTTTGCAATACTCGTTCCTCCATTGTAACGTAATATTCCTTTATTCTTTTTCCACAATTATTGAAAAGAACAAAAAAATCAAATATACCCCAAAAAGAGGAAGGGAAAAGTATTTTCTTTATTGGCAGCATAATGAGTCACCCTTGGATAAAGCACATCTGTCCATTTGTTCATCAGACTATGGGATGTAGCACGACCTTAGGAAGATTTTCTTTCTATATAGAGTTGTTTCCTCCACCATTTGGTTATTCTTCCAAACATATGCAGAGTTTGCGTTGCCTCTTGCTTCATAGACTTATGATTAACATACATGATGCCTGATTCTCATCACTTGTCATGCTATTGTCCAAGGAAATTTTGTCACTAAGCCTGAGTTGGCCCCTCTGCAATATGTCTCTTGTTCGCATACCTGACCATCCTGAACATCCAATCAAGTCCTTGTTCGAAATCATTGAAGCCTTCAGTCTGATCATCAAAATTATCAACTACATGACTAATGAGCTGTCGAAGACCTCTGGGTAGTGCATTCATACAACCATATTACACTCCTACCCAATTTTTGAAGATTTTGAAGCTGTTTCTCGAGCTCTGAAGATCTCATATCCAACCATTAGGATGAATCATCTTCTGGAAGATGTATACTCTATATGTATATCTTTTAGATTTCGAGATGTAGCTCCGCTGTGTATTGTTCGCGGCTACTCTTTATAGTTATTTGACATGTATCTACAATGTATTTGATTGGTATCCATGGTTCTATTTTTATCTCGAGCATGGGTATGCCCACCTCTGTGAGACATTTCTTATTTTGCAGATGGCACCTCCCAGTTCTCGATCCTTGGGCTCAATCGTTCAGCACATCAGTAAAGATTGGTAATGTATTTCTGCCATTAGATGCTCTTCTAACCTCACACATTAGGGGGCATCTGTTATAACCCTAAATTGCACCACACATGCTTACCTGGCATCAGGCCAATTCATATCCCTTCTTTGCCAAAACACTGCTAAACAACTCTTTGAAAATCCTCTTGAATAAAGGCCCACGTGCCCTAACTCATTACTGCACACGTGTACATGTTGGCTGACTCAAAACAACCAGCATGGATAGACAGAAGAATAAAAAAAGGAAAGTTTCCGACGGAACAAAAAGCTATGGGTGATTTAACTGAAACTCCCAGCCATGCATGGTCGAGGGTTCGTCCAAATACCTAGCTCCTTCTAGCCTATAAAAGAAGGGGTAGGGGTACCATTTGGAGGAGGAAAAATATAGCAAAGAAACTCTGCCCATTTACGTATTCCATTGTCCCAACCCTTTAGCCTTTCCAAATGCCAAAGGATATTTAAAGCAAAGTAGTTGAAGGACAGAAGAAGAGGAGCCCATGATCAAGTTCAAGGAGCGGTGGTCGGTCTCAACTTTTGTAAGTTGACTCATTTTAAGTAATAAAGAGAATTCTTTTCCTGTCCCAATTCATGAACTTTTTATGGTTTGATTAGTTTATGTTTGATTTCTAACCCGTTAGTATATAAGTAGCATGCATGCATAATTGTTGCTCGTCTTGAATGCAGGTTAGCTTTGGAAGGAGCATTGCGAACAAGTAATCAAGCACAACGGAGGATCGACATCAAACACCGGTAACGAGGTAGGTTGATCTTTCCATGCATTTACTAAGAAAAGGGGATTTAAATCAAGGGATGAAGGTAGAGAGTAATTTCTATTCGGTCATATCTGCATGCAAAGTCTGAACTCTATTTGCTAGTCCGTAGGGTGTTTTCCCCCAACAACAGACGATGCCTTGTCGTTTCATCCTATCCTAAAATTGGTTTGAGATGTCTCTACATGCTTCTCTAAAGCTAGGTTGTGACAATGTCAAAAGACTAAGAAAAATTCGAGCTTCACGAAAGTTATAGAAATGGATCTTCTAGAAGATGAGGTGGCATCTATATGGTTGGAATCGTACTCGCTTCTATTATTTGGTGGGATCATCCTAATCTATTTAAACATCTCTCTTTCCATTATATAAAGAGTTATTTCTCATGGAAAAGGTTAAGAAAGAGAGTAAGGTTAATGAGGGTTGAATTGGCTAAGATTGCATGGAGAATTTTGCATTGGATCATTCTTGAGAGCCTCATTTCAGTTCATCAAGTCATTGTGGTTCTTCTTCATTCAAGTTTGGAGGAAGCGTGTGTGTTGGAGAAAAGGGTGATCGGAAGGGGACCTTGAAACATCAAGGATTTGGTTATAATCTCCACTTTCAATTTAATATAATACATTGCTATGTTTCCTTCCCATAAAACTTAACTTGTTTTATTGTATGATTCCTTGATCACATGCATAGGTTCTTGTTGAGTATGCTATACTATTTTCACTTTGGTTTTCTTGTGTTCCCTTGCAGATCCAATATCACAAGAGCACTAGAGTAGATCTAGGATGACAACGACAAGAGGAAGCGATATTTAAACGATATGTTTTCCATCTCTTTCTAGATAGTAAACTCAATGATTAGAGCTTAGGGAAAGCGTCATATTTGGTCTGTTTTGTTCTAGATCTAGGTGGATCTAGAGATATATGTTTATGTTTTCATTTACCGATAAGTCCCATAAAAAAATTGGTGATCATACCGGGGAAACGACCTCCTTTTGATTTTTTTCTTCCCATTTTCCTTTAGCCCGCCTTCCTCTGATAATTTTCATTCTCTGAGTCTGTGGGTAATCCATCTAGACTCCTTGGGTTTAGAAGTTCCTTTATATTTTTTGTCTTTCTTCCAAGTTTTCCAAATTTATAGAGATCGTCACATTGCACCATACTGATAGCCTGCGAAGACCCTAAGACATCACCCTCTTCTTAGCCAATCCAGTGCAACAATGTCGCACTATGCTCTGCTAATGGCTTATGATGACCCTTGCTCGTCGCACTATGTCCCATGTCCAGCCTACGACAACTCTTGTAGATTTTGATGGAGTGAGTCATTCTATATTTTGCCACACATATTTGTCTTAGAATCCTGGGGTGAACTTCCTATGCCCATGTTTGATTGATCCTTGACTTTAAAGCTTGATTCTAGTCGGTTTTCAGTGATTGAAAGTCTTTCTTTCTCATTTTTTAAGTTTTTTTCTTTTTCTCATTGTCACAAGGATATAATCTCGGATCTTCATCTAGGTGCTTGTTTGACAAAGCATATTTGGTTTTTTTGAGTTTTGGATTCATAATGTTTGTCAGATTGTTTTCTGATTGAGAAACACTTTTTCTTGCTTATGTTAAAAGGTTTTCTTGTCTTTTCGTTTTCATTTGTACTACGAATTTGATTTGGGAATTGTGTTGAGAATGTCTTGATTTTCTTCGATTACATTTTCTTTCTGTTATCACACCTATGATTTTTTCGTGGAAAGGAAGAAATGAATTCATTTATTCTTTTAGTAATCTCTTATAAGTAAATTTTTACATTTAGAATATTTATAAAGAGAAGAAATTGGAAAATATGTAGTTCATGATTATTTGGAATTGTGTTCGTTTGGAATTAAGAAATTGCAATTGGTAGCTTGTTGTACTTAAAAATAAATACCTTCTCCCTACTATAACTAGAGTTCATTGAATTTAAAATTGAACATTCATCTCTTCTTGCATGTTATTGGGTCAAGGTCACAACATCAACAATTTCATTTCCATTTCCCTTTTTGAGTAAGCAACAACCTCTAAAACATAAACATAAATTTAAAATTTATTAGTAACTTTTATTTTTTAGGGATCTTTTTCACCAACATTAGCTAGGATAGCACTTTAGAATAGGTTGTAAGGCTCACTCTCCAAAGAATCAAAACACACTAGAGTATCTTGTGGTAAGGAGAGTTCAAACACAATTTCTACATTTTGTCCTGGGAAGCCCTTCTCACACAAGGGTCAAACCTAAGGTCGCATTAACATTAGTAGATTTACTCACACTGCTTTGTTGGTCTTTGTGTAAAGATTACATGTATTATGGGGATCGCTTGAAGGTATACCCACAATGATGAGTGGAATCCTTTCGAGTTTATTTCGGGATAGATACCCCGCCTTTGCATATGGATCAGACTGTCGATTGCTTCCCTGGGCATCACTATTGTAGTTGGTAACCTTAGTAGCCTATCTCTTTAGGGCATTTACACAAGTTGACTATGGAGGGAAAGTCTTCACAGTACATGGAATCGACATTGGCCAAAATTGTTGGATTACTGAGAGGGGGGGTGAATCAGTAATAGAGAAATGTAATCCCTTTTAACCATATAATCCAAGTGTTATATCAATGAATCATTATCATCCAATAACTACAGAGTAAATAAGCAATGAAAAAATGAACAATCATACACATACATAGTACACTAGTGTTTTACGTGGAAACCCTAATTGGGAGAAAACCACATAATGTTTTTTCTTATATGTCTTGAAGAATTACATTCATTGGAAGCACCAACTTCCTTTGTTTTCTAGCTGCAAATGGAAGGAGGCTCCAACCCCCTAGTTTCTCATGATACAACCTGAGGGAAGCTCCAACTCCCCAATTCTCTGGCTACAACCAGAAGGAGGCTACAACCCCCAATGTTCTTTGGCTACAACCAGAAGGTGGCTACAACCACCTGTCCTTGCCCCGTCCTACCACCCTGAAGTAGAAGTAGAAGGATGGTGTTGGAAATGTTTAAAAGGTTATCATTGATGGCAAGTAAAACAATGAATATGGCATGAATATAGGAAGAATGTAACAGATGGGCACCAGAAGTATTTTGGGAAGAAGTTGCAGAACAACCTCGATAAGATCATAAGAGATAGTGCAGAGGATGTTTGGTATGTTTTACAGGTAGCATAAGCTTGTCATTGATGGCAAGTACAGCAGTAATGATGGCTTGAGTACAATAGTGATGATCAACAGGAAAATAGAAGATAAGTCTAGGAAGATCGAATGATCGAAGGCAACACAACAGTGATAAAATGATTGAAGGTCCAAGCAACATTTATGATTATTGAAAGCATTTCTGATCGTTGGATCCCATCCAAAATTTCCAACAGCCCGATGGCCGTCAGATCTGAATGAAGTCAAAATGAGCGCGCAGATCTGGAGGATAGATCTTAGGTGTTAGATCTGAGCATAGGGTCTGACCACCGTTGGATCGAGGAAAACCTGCACGATCTTTAAAAGTGCAAGGAGTAGAGGGCTCACAAATCCCGAAAGTAGGAGGACCGTCCATCTCAAGGGGTTATGTGGACCGTTGATCCGAATCCCTATTAGAGTTTCGGGGATCGAGAGTTAGATATGTCAAAGAATATTGACCTAAAGAATATCGAAATTGTGATGTGTGAAATCCCGACTGAATCTGAACCATCAGATCAAGATGTGATCTAGACCATCGACCAGACTCATGTCAGCAGAGCACGTCAGCTAGGAACACATGGCATAACCAGGTAATGACAAGTGTCAGACTGATTCAACATGCCAAGCACATGTAAGTCATGAATCAGGATGACATGTGGTAGTTATTTAACACATGTGATGTCAGCAGACTTACACCCTGTCGGAGTTTCGAGGATCGCGTGTTGGAGATGTCAAAGAAACAATGCAACAGGAATCACGATTTCGTGATATGAAAAATCGTGACTTCAATCATAGCCGTTGAGTCAAGATCAAATCTAAACCATTGATTCCAGTCCATGTCGGAGTTTCGAGGATCGAGTGTTGAAGTTGTCAAAGAACATTCACCATAGGAATCCCGATTTCGCGATATGCAAAATCACGATGTAATCTGAGCCGTCATATCAAGATTTGATCTGGACTGTTGATTCCAGTCAATGGAGAGACATCGAGGATTGAGAGTTGTACGTGTCAAAGATTATTGACATCAGGAATCCTGATATCGCGATATGAAAAATCATGATTTAATCGCAGCCGTTGAATAGAGATCAGATCTAGACCATTGATCAAACTCCATATCGGAGTTTCGCGAATCGCGACATAGAGAGGCAAAGAACCCAATGCATCAAGAATGATGAAATCATGAAATCATGATTCAATCGTAGCCATTGAATCAAGATTAGATCTGGACCATGAAATCACATGACATGTGGCAAGTGATCAAAATTTCCCTGACTTGGGGTCAATGGAGCATAGTGTCAAAAATAACGAAATGAGAAATCGTGAAAGTGCTTTTTGCATAGGCGCTTGGTTATGACCATAGTCATATTGGGGAAGGAGCTAGTGTAGAAAAGTTCTGTATGGGATTTTCAGAGATTGTAACATGGAGAAGTCATAGACTCTCAACATTAGGAGTCACGAAATCACAAAATGCGCATTATGCATAAGGTTGTGGTCACAGCCCTTGGACACATCAGTGAGAGATGGAGGAAAGAGATAAAGCAACCATGCTCGTTTTCGGGGATTACAACTTGGAGAGGAAATAACACAATGCAATAGGAGCAGTCGAAACCCAATTTAAAGGCAACATTAATAAAGCTCATCCAATGGCGTAGATTATCCTGAAGGATATCTGAGGGCTACTATAGCATGACACAATGAAACTGCTAGAAACCATTGATGGTTTCTACCAGAGGATGCAAAGACACTTCGGGATGACTGACATAGGAGGTGACGAGTCTCTGAGAGGAATGAAGATGTTCATGGAGGTGATTGACAACTGATGAGCATTGAGGCCTATAACTAAAACAGAGAAGGTGAGTTCGACTGTCATAGAGAAGACAAAAAGTCTCAAACTGCCAAAGAGGCTAAGGAATCGTAGTATAACATACAGTGATGATGGACACGTGGGGCGAACCACCAGAGAAGCTAAAGAGTCATGATGATGATCAGACAGATCACTCAAGAGGTGAAGGATAACGGCGTGGAGTCACCATGCATAGGCATTGCAAACATTGCATGCACAAGGTGCACAGAAGCTATAAATACATGGTACAGAGAAGAGATGGGGTTGTTGTTGCTGTTGGAGTTTGTTGTGGTTGTTGTTGGTGAAGGTGATTCATGTGTGAAGAGGGAGGAGAGTGCAGTAGTTGAATAGCACAGAAGAGGAACTATGAAGTTAATGGACATGGCACATAGAGCATAAAAAACGAAAGAACAGACAACACAAGTAATGTGTGCAGAAAGGTAATGAGGCAGACAGAGCAACGAAATGTAGCAGAATAGTGATGAATATGGTAAGCCATTTTTAAACATCTTATCACTGTAATAAGTTTCATTAGCAAAGATTAATATTTCAGGGTGGTTGGGAGGATCTTGGGAGGACTGGTGTCCTCAAAGGTTCAAGTAGGTGCTTGAAAACAGGGAGTTGGTGCTTCCTTCTAGTTGGTGCTAGAGAAACCAGAGAGTTGGTGCTTCCTTCTAGTTGGTGCTAGATAAACCAGAGAGTTGATGCTTCCTTCTAGTTGGTGCTAGAGAAACCAGGGAGTTGGTGCTCCCTTCTAGTTGGTTCTAGAGAAACCAGGGAGTTGGTGCTTTCTTCTAGTGGGTGCTAGAGAAAACAGAGATTTGGTGCTCTCAGCAGGTTGCAGTTTGAAAAACAGAGGTTGTAGCCTCATTATGAGTTGGTGCTCATATGTATGATAATGTAAAGAATGTAACTATTACTTATCATATAAAGAAAAAGAGGTTTTTACCCTGTATGTGTTTCCTCGGGAAATATCTATCTCTGTGTCTCATATATGTGTGACTGATGTTGAATGTGCCATTGTTTATTTCATGACATTAATGTGATCATCATTCAGTGTTTCTGCAAAGAGTTTGAAAGAATCATAATTGTTTAAGAACAGTAACAACTGATTCACCCCCCTCTCTCAGTTGTCCAACAATTGGTCTTAGAGTCGGACCCTTTTATCTAAGGGCAGATCCTAGAGCTTAAACATGTCAAGCCATGAAGTAAATTCAACCAATAAGGCCCCTCTATTCAATGGAACAAACTTTTCCTTCTAGAAAGTTAGAATGAGAACCTACATAATGGATTTAGGTGCAGATGTCTGGGATGTGGTAGATACTGGTTATGTAAAGCCAGTTGTGCTAGCTAA
>ML778943.1:328017-341207 GCA_009831015.1 Picea engelmannii
TCTAATTTTGGTCACAAAGCTGTAAATTGTTCCTTAAGACTTAGACATGAGAAATTAAGATTTCAAAGGAATAAATACTTCCCACAACAAAGAATGATACAGTCAAGTAATAATCCTTCATGGACTGCAAATTGCCAAATTAATTCTGGACACATACATCTAAAGAGGCCAAGAAATAATCAATAATCAATAAGTAGGCAACACTGCAACAACAAGTTTAACTTATTGAATAATGAGGTTGAATGCTACACTTGACATAACTTTGGACATAAATATATTGAGTGTCGGTTAAGGAACTATGAACCAGATTTGAAATCCCCTATGTTTACACCCAATTCGTCACTTGGTGAGAAAATAAAGGGTGCTTACATGCCCTGTTGGGTCTTGCAAAGCATGATAGCTGTAGAGGAAAGGGTTAGAGAAAATAAAACAAAACTATAAGCAAGAATTAAATTAAAACAAACTAAAACTATGAGCATATGGATAAAGAAATAACAAACACAAAAAGACCAATATCACCAATGCTTTTAGGCTGATCAATTGATGAAATCAAATCACAATGAAGAAAGGGGACTATGAGTCCATTCTTCCTCCAAAGGAAGGCTCTTGTGTCCTCACAAACTTGCTCTCCTTACAATGAGAAAATGAGAATGATGGTGAAAGAACTCCAAGCACATCCACTCAATGGAGAGGTGAATGGCTCTATGAAATGGTGCCAATGTGTTATTNTCAAAGAATGAGTCCTTAACAATCTTAGCAGCATAACAATACATGAAATTCCTTGAGAAAATGATGTTTCTTCATGGATTTTTATAGCATAGCATTGGGTGATTATGTAACTCCTTTGAGGTGTGAAAAGGGGCTCTTTAGGGCTTAATTAGGTCTTTGACCAACCTACCATGCGGATTCAACTCAGATTTGGGAGTCAAATCAACTTGGGAGCTGATCCATAAGTGGTTGGGAGGCCGACCAAATCCATAAATGCGCCGTTTAGCAGGTGCGCGGGTTTTTGCGCCAACAGTCGCGCATCGTGCGTGCATGCGTGCATTGTATGTTCCTGTTTCGCGCATATGCACACGCACCCATCTTCTGTAAAGAGCCCTTCATTTTTTGGTTACTTTGTATAGTTTTTGACCCTTTTGCAATGCTGTGAAATTAATTCAATGCCATGAATGAATTCATTCTTGTTTTGACGATGATGAATTCTTGTCGCCATGTGCGGATGAAATTTCAGTGATAACAGATGCCCCCTAATGGATGAGGTTAGGAGCATACGTATAGCCAAAATCCATCAATGTTTCTTCTACTGAGAATGTTGTTGTAAGAGAGAGCAATAGTGAGACTGGTGAGAGCAATCATTTGGAAGAGAAAGGGGACAGTAGAACCTGACCTTCCTGAAAGTGCGTAAAATATACAACTGTGTACAAACGAGGCGGGCATGCCCCATGCTCCTGTGATGTAACTTTGAAACAAAAAAATGACTGAAGTGTTGGTGTAGACAACTGCAGCGCCCTCGGGGGTAGTAATGATAAAGGCAGGAGACAATTCTGCAAAGGAACATACTCTGAATAATAGGTAATGGTCGCAATAAGAAGCAGCGACGATGATGCGGGCATTGATGGCCCTACCAAGTTCAGAGGTCTTCGGTAAATGGTAAAAATAACTGCAATAGTCACAAAGTAAGACCCACCGTAACATGAGCAAGTGTTTGCGTCGAATGTTATGGGGGCCAATGACAGCAGGGAGCCATGGTGTTTCCCCCTGTGCCATCCGAGATTCCTCATTAAATAGAGAATTGAGAATCAAGATACTGTCTCCCTTCTGGAACATTATGCTGATGTCGACAAAAGGGGGACGCGACTTCCAAAAGCAAAGGGCTTCATGGAATCTACTGAGGTGAGGAAGTAGCAGAGGTACATAGACGAAGTCAAAAAGTGGGAATACTCAAGACTTCCCTTGGTTGGAGGATGGATGAGAGGAAAAGTGGCCGCAACCATGTAACAAGGTCGAGTGTCAGGGGGACGACAAGACTAGTGATAAGTTGTGCCAGAGGCAGGACAAGGTGAACAAATTCAGAGGGTAGAGACAAATGACCTGTATAGTGCTCTAAAGTTATGGACGATGCCGACTAGGGGAGATGAGAAGCAATGCTCCAACCAAGGGTGACATGGGTTGCGTGTGGCAAAAAAAAGGAAGCAAGTCGCCAACGGTGACGAAAAAAGAAAATGTAATGATTGGAAATAAAGGCGTTTGTACAATAAATAATGAATAATTTTTGGGAAAAATGTACAAATACAGAAACGTGTGCCCCAGTGTGAAATGAGTGCCCCAGGAAGGGCAAAAATTTCTTGGAAAACAGATGAAGGGTGGGGGGCCCCATTGGTGAGTTTTTGTATGAGGTAGGTGAAATGAAGATAGGTTCACAGATGGGCAAACTGATGGTGGATGAAATGGAGGGTTCATGATCCTGCGGAGGTGCAGGTAAGAAATAGAACCATAAAGAGATAATCTGGGATTCCGTGGGGAAAGCTAGCAAGATGAAGAGAAGGAGTATGTGGCTGATTTGTGACATGATGAAATACTATTGGGACTCCCATCCCTAAAGGGTAATGAAGAACAACATGAGTGTCAAAAGTGTCAAAAGGTGCTATGAATGGGACAACTCATGTGGGTGACAATGCTACCGGGGTACAGTACTGAAGATGCAAAATGGAGGTATGGGTACTGCAGAGCTGGGAAAGAGGCTCCTAAAGGCCAATATCAGTGGGTGTGACTGGAAATGTAAATGCAATACACCGGGAAAGACTACATGCCAGTGATGAATATATATACCTGAAGGGATGATGTTGATGACCAATGAGCAAGTACCTGCGCACATAACAACAAAATACCCAAAGTGAAAAATATCTGAAGAGAATCAAAGATATGAGCATGTATTTGACAAATGTGACAATGCGCATGCGTACCTGACCATGATATGAAAAAAAAAGGCGCCCGGGGGGCTCAGAATGAAAAGTGACCCAGGGATAGCTATGAGCATAGAGCTGACATTGCTCACAACGTTTCACGGCGTGAATGCAATCGTGAAACAAGGTAGGCCAAAAGTAACCTGCTCGGATAATCTTCTGAACTGTGGAGATACCCGAAAGATGTCCCCCACATGTTCCGCTATGGCATTCATTTAAAACTTTTTCGGCCTCCTCAATAGTCAGGAAACGATGAAGAATGGTGTTGACGCCCCGCCGATATAGGATGTCTCCGATGAGGAGATAGCAGGGGGGCTGATGGCGAATATGACGACGATCATCTCGTGACAAGTGGTTACCGAACTTTTGAGTTCGTAGGTAGACAAGAAGGTCACCATACCAAGGGTCATCGAAAGTGATGTGAAAGAGATGTTCGTCAGGAAAGTTGGTGTTGATGGGGGCACTGGTGATGTTAGAGGGAAGGGCCGTGACAAGTTCGGCGAGAACGAGGGGCTTCTTACTCTTAAGTGTTGAGAACTCGAGGTCGTATTCCTGGAGGATAACGATCCATCGAGCGAATTTTTCGTTAACTTGTCGACGGCTGAGCAAGTACTGTATAGGGTTGGAATCTGTGATGACCTTCATGGTGCGAAGCAAAATGTAATGGCGTAGTTTCTGGACTGCGAGGAAAACTGCGAGGGCTAGTTTCTCTTCGTGTTTGTACTTCAAAGGGTGGTCCCGAGAGGTTCTTACTAACATAGTAAATGACGTGTTCACGATTGTCATCTCCGAGCTGGACGAGGACGCCGACTACTGATACAGCTGATGATGATACGTAGAGGATGTAGTCGCGATTGTAGTCAGGTGCACTAATCAAAGGTGCATTTGAAACTGCTGCTTTCAGATCATCAAAGGACTGTTGGGCATAGTCGTCCCAGTGAAAAGGGATGTCGTGACGTAGTAAGCGAAGGAAACCATGTGCGCGGATGGCGTAATTTGGGACAAAGCACCGAAGAAAGTTAGCTTTGCCCTGAATACTCTGAAGTTGCCATAAATTCTGAGGAGGTGGAATTTCGGTGATAGATTTGACTTTGAGGGGGGTGATGGTAATACCGCTTTGGGAATCGATAAAACCGAGGAGTCGCCCGACGGTGACGCAAAACACGCACTTGAGAGGGTTCAAGCGAATGTTGTACTGACGACACCGTTGAAAGATGATTCGTAAATCATCAAGATGTTGGGTGTGTTTCTTGGAGCGAGCTGTGAGTTCGTCTAAGTAGGCAAGGATGATTTCAACCAGATCGTGAAATATGTATGTCATGGCCCGCTGAAAGGTTGTGCCAACATTTTTTAAGACGAAAGGCATGACACGATATGAAAAGGTACCCCATGGGGTAATGAATGCAGTTTTATACTGATCTGCTGGATGGATTTGGATTTGGTTATACCCAGAAGCCGTCCATAAAGGAGAGAGCCTCGTGGCCGGCGCAGTCATTGATAATTTGATCGATAAATGGCATTGGAAAGTTGTCTTTGGGACATGCATTATTGATATCACAAAAGTCTATACAGACGCGAATAGTGCCCTATTTTTTGTCGATGGGTACAGGGTTGGAAACCCATGAAGTATAAGCGATGGGGTAAATAAACGTGGAAGTATGTAATTTGTCAATTTCGGCTTTGATAGCCGCTACTTTGGCTAGGTGTAGCAGTCATTGTTTTTGGTGAACAGGTGTGATGTCAGGCCAAGTGTCAATGCGATGTTTGACAATGGATGGGTCGAGGCTAGGCATCTTCGTGTATGACTAGGCGAAAATATCCCAGTATTCCTGGAAGAGGGCTTTATATGCGGCAATTTCCTGAGGAGTGCAAGCAGCTCCAATGATGATGTCTTCGACGACGCCATTTTTAATGGAAATGTCGATTTTGATGCTGGGGGAAATGTTGGCCATGTTACCTTATTCAAAAGTGTCAGGGGCAGGAATGGGATTGTTGAACCAATCGATAGGCCCGGATGGGATAAAATCTTTGGTTTCAACTGTGTACACGGGGTTTTGATTAGGAGGTATGAGGGCTTCCTGTGGAAGGAAGAGTGCACGATGATGTAGTACGTCCCAGGGAGAGTCTGGGATGTGTATCTCTTCCAGTATTTCCTCATCGCTGTGAAAACGGTGGGAATATAAGGGGTCATGAGGAGTGATCTCGGTGCTAGCGTGATTGCCCCCTGCTGGAGAAGCAAGGGGAGTGATGCGAGAAGATGATGAGGGTTCACTCATCATGAACCATATATTGAAGTACTGAGGAGTACCTGTGGTGGTTGGGTGGAGAGTGTCCCCGGAGGAATGAACAGGAGAGTTGGGGGGATTACGGGTTAAATCCTCAGAGATGTCATTAAAGAACCACAGAGACATTGGGAGTGCCTCGGGCTCAGGAGAAATGACCTGAAGACCTTCGAGTGGCGAAGTAATGTCAATTGTTGTCTCTGCGGGTTAGTGAAGCAGGGTCAATTGACGTTGCCTGTATGCAAGGATCATCGGAAACTGGTATGTAAAGTGAGTTAATGAATCGTAGAGAGAGCAAGGGCATCTCCTCCGTTCATTAACTGAAGTAGTGACATAGCGAATGTCAGTGATATTTGTTGAAGAGGACGTTGCAGGGTGGGGGTTGGTATGGAAGTTCTGGCGTATAGCCGCTAATGTCTGCCGAAAGTGTGGCAGTGTTGGGCAATGATGAGTGTAATGGCCATACTCTGAACATATAGCACAAGCGTATTTGGTCCTCAACCCTTTACTACTGGAAGGGTTGGTGGTAGTAGTGGTACTAACAGTAGTGATGGGTGTGGTTGGAGTTGGATTGGGGGGAATCAAATTCTGTAATTCAGGTAGTGATGGGCAAGTATTGGTTTGGTGGCCCTATTTCTCACAGAGTGCGCAAGGTGGTGGGATGCATGGAGGAAGGGGAGCGGTGGGCTCCTTCTTCTTCCGTCTGCCCCCAGCTGGAGCAGGGGGGGTTGGGAGTATGGGGGTAGTGGGGGTGAGGACGGGAATTTTCATGGGAGGTCCTTCCTGTGGGGGAAGGGATGGTCGGGGGACCATCTATGGTGGGTGTAAATACCAAACAGGGATTACTAGCACCATATTTGGTAGTGTGAGCGTTGCGGCTACCTGAAAAGCTTCGATACCTGGTGGAGGGTAGAAGAAGGGAATTTGGGTGAGGGGTTGGGGGAGTGTCTCTAAAATGGGACTATGCCCCTGAGGGGATGTGGATTCGTGGACGGTTGGGGTCGACGAGTGTGCAGGAGGCTCCGACTAGAGTGGTTCTGCGACTATTGAGATGTCAGAAATGACGGAAGCCTCCTGAGGAGGAAATGTATCCTCCATATGAGTTCCGTTAGATGAGATGACGCATACTCGATTAGGGGGAAGGAGTGGTGGTGCTCCATGATACATCCATAGCAAGGATGGATCTTTAAAAATCCTAGGACCCATCTTGATGAGTGGATATGCGTCTTTGTTTGTGTGGATGAGAGGAAGAATGTTATCGAGGTTGGCAGAGGGGTTAGGCTCGTAATGTGAGACTTGGTCGATGGTCACAATATTTCCGTTGTGGGGGAACATGATTGTCTGAAAGATGGAAGATGCCACTGCCTTCATAGCATACATGTAGCTACGTTCGAACAAGATATTGTAATCGAGTGGGGCGTCGATAACTTCGATATCAATGAGAATGGTTTTGCCTCCGAGTTCAACGGGGACATTTTGGAAGAGCCCTTCAGGAGATGATGGTATCCCGTCGTAAGCTCGTAATGTGATGGCTGAGGGTATGAGTTCCGGGGAGCCAAGTTTTTTCCATACTGTTTTGGACATGATGCATGTAGATGCACATTCATCGATGATACACCGATGAACTGTGATGTTTCGTATTTTTACTGGTAGTTGAATAGCGACCAAGGCGGGAAGACGAGGTTCGCTATTGTCAAGATCAAAGGTGATGAGTCGAGTATCTGCAGGGTCAACTGCCCCCAAGGTGGAAAGTAGAGAATTTCGTTGTGTAGGGAAAGTCTCGAGGACTTCCAAGACTGACATGGCAGCCGGGGATTGTGCTAAGTCATCTACCAAACTATAATTATGAGTTTCCCTAGCCTGTGGGTTGTGAACATTTCTGCGCAAGGGGATGCGAGGGATGCGTAATGGTGGTTCAGTGGAAGGGCGAGGGATCACCAATGGGGGTCCCGTTGGTGTAGGGTTTGTCTCTGGAGAGATAGGAGTAGACTCAGCTGGTGTCTGATACTGACAATTCCGTGTTTGTAGAAGGATTTCTTCCTCACTGGTGAGGAGAATTGTACGCTCTACTGGGTTGCTAGGGTTGTGATATTGGCCCACCTGAGGTGGTTGGTGTTGTGTATCATATTGGGTGTTTATCACACCTTGATGTGGAATGGGATTTTGCAATACGGCGGGAGGTGGTTGCTGCACATATTGTTGTGGTGCCTGCTGAGGGGCATTTTGTGCAGGCGAAGGGGGAAGGCTACCTGAGTCCTTCAACCATTTGAAATCGGCGATTTGGGGGCAATGGTGATTGTAATGACCAAACTCACCACAAAGTGCACAAGGGAAGATAGTTTTAACATTGTTACGCCCTTGGCGTTTGTTGTTATTGCCCCCTTGGGGGTTTTGGTTCCCTTGGTTCGGGTTGCCCCCAGTGGGTTGGTGTTGTGGGGGTTGATTCCCACCTTGACCAGGGTTGTTGTTGTTCCTGTTTCATCCTTTCTTCTTGGAATTGTTTGATGGATTGGTTGGGTTGGCTGTATTTAATTTTTCAAAATTATGGTATTGTTGAGCAGCAGAGGGTTGAACAAAATTTACCCCCGCATGTGGATGAGGGGGAGCCATCGGTTGTGGAGGACCAGAAAAGGGGAAGTATGGGTTTTGCGGTGGTACCGATCCATAAGGCACATATGAAGGGATTGTTCCTTCACTAGTACTATAAGTTGATGTTGAGGGAGTACCACAGGTTGTGGGAATAGGTGGATGTATGGGAGGTGTCGGTGGTGGTCCACTGATGAGTGGAGGTATATCAACAGGGTATGGTTGTTGATAAGGCGGTGGGGGGTAATAAGGAGTGCCCCCATATGCCATTGGGTATTGAGGTGTTCCATACATCGATGGTGGTTGGGGTTGTGGGCCATGGTGTGTGGTGGCACCTATGAGCCCGTCTGCTGAGTGAGACATCCCAGGTTTGTCTTGGCCAAATGGTATGGGTTTTGGAAGATCAGGAAGTATTGTGTATAGGTATCTTGACTGTGCATAAATGAGGTCATATTGTTGGGCCTTACTGATGGCTTCCTCTTCGAACTGAGGGAAGGTGGAAGTGACATCCTTTCCAAAGAGGGCGACAAGTGATCTAAGAAACCAGTCGAGGCACTGTTGCTTGGTGGTTTCTGCTTTACATAAACTACGTTGCCTACACCACTCATGAATGTGGTCGGCGATGTGGGTGGCTAAGGTCTGTTTGAAGTTAGACAGTAGTTCTAGACCATTGTCATGGCAGATGGGTAATTGGAAGAAGGTAGAAAATGCTTTGGCCAATGACTCAAAGGTCGTATGTGACCCTGATTTTTCTTCGACATACCATTTAGCTGATGGGTCGGTAAGTGTGCGTTGAAATAATCGCAGTGTGACGGAATCATCCATAATGCTATTGGAAGAACACCATAGATGAAAGGTCATGACATGGTTGGCGGGGTCATCCCCTTCCTTTCCTTCAAACTTTGGTATTTCTGAAGGAAGTTTTGTTGTCATTGCAGGCCATGTGGCGTCATGCAATATAGGATCATTGGTGAGCTTGGTGAGATCCGATATGTTGAGAGAGGCCAAGTATGGCATATGTAGTGGTGGGGGAGGGTTAGCTCCAGCCATGTTGTGTTGTGAACCTAACACTTTATGGGGACTAGGTGGGTTGGTGCTCCCTCCTTGAGAGGAAGTGGGTACCCCGCTTCCGTGTAAAGGAGAGCGAATGAACGGATGACCTTTGGAAGTAGATCCAAGTAAGGTATAACTAAGCAAAGCTGATACTAAGATGGTATCACTCACAGGAGTGTGTGACAGAGGTATCGATGAGTGGGTACGACCAGATACTCCCCCTAAGATAGGAGGGAGGTTGAGCAAGCGTCGTGAACGACAGGGGTTCTGTGGTTCCCCTATGATGTCAGACTAAATGTGTGAAATGTGTGCAACAAGTGGTGAGAGAAATATAGAAAACAACAAAGCCTTTGCGCTGAATGTTTTACACAATATATATATCCAAATCAAACTGTAATCAAATGTGCATCATACATAACATGAGAAAGAAGCATATATATGGTAAGTGGGTTTTGTCCGTGTGGGGGAATCAAAAGAAAGAAAATGCTCGTGTCCTAGAAGACGTAACATCCTTCATCTCAAAATAGCACTGGACCTTCCAATAGCTCTCAACAGTGGGGTCTGAAGTCACCGGAAGAGAAACTAGTGAAGAATGAAACAACTGGTTATAATGAGGGGTAGAGGGGGCATATCCCGAAAGAAATGGCGATACTTCCCAATAGCCACACAAAATCCAATCAAGGTGCAATTGCAACCCACAATTGCCACCTGGGTAGATGTCCTAAAGTTGGTTACTAGGTACCTCGGTCAAAGTGCGACATTTAGATTTTCGACCTAAGAAATGGGTCACAGGCTGGATCCCGTCCAAGAGGTGGGTGCCTCAAGGGGGGACGCACAGAACAAACGGACCTCGGCCTTCGAGCCTTCACGGGCATCTCCTTTCCTTATGGTGATTGGAACACTGGACTTGGAGGATTTTTAAGTTCCCTATTTGTCAACTTCTATGTTTTATCAATGTGAGAACCAGATAACGGGGAGTTATTTGGATGCCTATCCCCGAAATCCTACCTAGAGTAAAATATTCTTTTGGAACCTCCTGTGGAGGAAAACTTAGTGAGTTTTTAGAAATATTTTAGATGATGTTGTTTTGTGAGGCTGGGGGTGAAAACCAACCTTGTTTGATTAACAAGGGGAGTGGATAGTCCCGTCAAGAAAAGATGGGGTATTTTCGGAATCCCTTTTGAGGAAACTTACTTGGACCGCCATGTTTTCGAGAAGAATCTATGTGAGTGAGAAGTGACTTTTGTGTGTGAGTGAAAGTGCGCCAACTTTAGTTAATTAGATATCACCTTGCTGCATGTGGACATCGCTTGGTCCTTACAAGAGTTTGATTACCTAATTAGCTAGATGTCTTTGGTACAACCTTGCGGAATTCAAAAGCCCTAGGAAACTAGCATTTGGACATGTGGTCCATTACTATCCTTTAACTCCCTATGTGTGAGTTAATCTACAAAAAGCATGAAACTATCCTAGATTGAACATGTGGGCATGTGTGGGCCCGTTACAAACCTCTTAAACTCTCCTAGTTTTTTGATCTAAGAAAGAAAAATTCCAACCACTATCCTACTTTTGTGACATGTGGGCATGTATGGGCCCGTTACAAGAATGTGTTTGAAAACTGAAGCTAAGAGGGGTCCCAAAAAGGGCCTTTGTCCTCTCCTAAAGGTTTTGAATTTTGTTAAGGGAGATGAGATTGTTTTCGCAATCTTTTTCTGTTTCTCAAGATCACTTGAAGGCACAAGAGAAGAGCACACTCAAGGATTGTTACTTCAATTTCTAGTCCCAAATGTGAATTAGGTGTGATTAAGTATGATTGTCCAACTTAGAATATAAATCAAAGAAAGCCATCCATGTGGCAAAAAGAAAATAAGGGAAAATGATTTTTATCCACCTAAGTGCCTATGTTTGTTTGACTATCCCCTTTATAAGTTGAGGGGTCTAAGTGGTGCAGTATTTAGAGCATGCATAACATCATTCTTAAGAAGGAAAGTGACTTTCCCCACATCCCAAGACCTTAAAATGTAAAATTTAGTGCAGATGCGCAGCCTCTAGTGTAGATAGGTGCACGCAGAGTGCTGATGCGCGAACCAAATCAAGAGAATAGGTGCATGTGCACAGAAATAGACTGCGGCAAAGGCGCATGCACGCATGATGCACATCTGTGGGGTGAAATAACTGCGCGCCTGTGTGGAAAACGACCGAGAGAGAAAATCTAGATGGATTTCTCTCAATTCTCCCTTGAATTGACTGCTTAGTAGGTCGACAGAGGCCGGTTTGTGCACCTCCAAGTTAATGAAAGCAAAAGGAAAGAAAAATAAACCCAAATGAGGAAGGAATTGATACCTATATCCCCAGTATGGTCGCCAATTTGTTTACACCCAATTCGTCACTTGGTGAGCAAATAAAGGGTGCTTACGTGCCTTGTTGGGTCTTGCAGAGCATGACAACTATAGAGGAAAGGGTTAGAGAAAAAAAAACAAAACTATAAGCAAGAATTAAATTAAAACAAACTAAAACTATGAGCATATGGATAAAGAAATAACAAACACAAAAAGACCAATATCACCAATGTTTTTAGGCTGATCAATTGATGAAATCAAAGCACAATGAAGAAAGGGGACTATGAGTCCCTTCTTCCTCCAAAGGAAGGCTCTTGTGTCCTCACAAACTTGCTCTCCTTACAATGAGAAAATGAGAATGATGGTGAAAGAAATCCAAGCACATCCACTCAATGGAGAGGTGAATGGCTCTATGAAATGGTGCCAATGTGTTATTGTCAAAGAATGACTCCTTAACAATCTTAGCAGTATAACAATACATGAAATTCTTTGAGAAAATGATGTTTCTTCATGGCTTTTTATAACATAGCATTGGGTGATTATGTAACTCCTTTGAGGTGCGAAAAGGGGCTCTTTAGGGCTTAATTAGGTCTTTGACCAGCCTACCATGCAGATTCATCTCAGATTTGGGAGTCAAATCAACTTGGGAGCTGATCCATAAGTGGTTGGGAGGCCGACCAAATCCATAAATGCACCGTTTAGTAGGTGCGCGGGTTTTTGCGCCAACAGTCGCGCATCGTGCACGCATGCGCTCATTGTATGTTCCTGTTCCGCGCATATGCACGCGCACCCATCTTCTGTAAAGTGCCCTTCAATTTTTGGTTACTTTTTATAGTTTTTGACCCTTTTGCAATGCTGTGAAATTAATTCAATGCCATGAATGACTTCATTCCTATTTTGACGATGTTGAGTTCTTGTCGCCATGTGTGGACGAAATTTCAGTGATAACACCCTACTGAAAATGTCAAGTTTTGGAAGAAGAAGAAAAGTAACAAGTGTGGATTAGTATTGTCTGTTCAACGAAAAATGAACCCTTGGTATATAGATAGTGGATGATCCAAACACATGATGGGAGACAAAGGAAAGTTTCTATCTCTAAGTGAAAGCAAATCAGGAAGTGTAACCTTTGGAAATGATGATCTAGGGAAAATAAAAGGCAAAGGGATGGTGAGCCTAAGTAATGGAAAAGGAAAAGCCCAAGATGTTCTACTTGTGGATGGGCTGAAGCATAACCTACTCAGTGTAAGTCAAATGTGTGACAGAGGATGCGAGGTGTTGTTCACGTCCAAGGACTGCAAGATAAAGTCTGTAAACTCAGGACAAGTGGTGGCCAAAGGCATAAGGATAGAAAATAATGTATACGTGCGGAAAGAAAATAGAGAAGAATGTCATCTAAGTAAACATGATGAAGGCTGGTTATGGCATAAGAGACTTGGACATCTAAACTTTGAACACTTAATCAAACTCAAAAACCTCGAGGCAGTAAAAGATCTTCCAAGAATATCAAAGCCCCAAGATTTAGTGTGTAAACCCTGTCAAGTAGGGAAGCAAAACAGGACACAGTTTAAGTCCAAGAGCTTCACTTCAACAGAGAAGCCACTCCAACTAGTTCATATGGACTTATGTGGACCATCAAGACAGGAAGGCATAGGAAACGAAAACTACTTCATCCAGATTATCGATGACTACTCCAGACTTACTTGGGTTGCTTTTCTCAAAGAAAAAGCCGAAGCATTTGAGAAGTTTAAGATATTTAAGGCTTTAACTGAGACTCAAACAGGGAAGAGGTTAAAGGCAATAAGATCAGATCGGGGAGGAGATTTTATGTCAAGAGACTTCAAGGAATTCTGCGATGAGCATGGGATCAAGAGAGAATACACAATACCAAGAACTCCACAACAAAATAGAGTAGTTGAGAGGCAAAACAGAACAGTGCAGGAAATGGCCAGGTCAATGATGAATGA
>ML778943.1:341257-375630 GCA_009831015.1 Picea engelmannii
GCTCACCTCAGACCACAAAGTGACAAAACACCTTATGAATTATGGTTTGGAAGACCTGCCTCAATCAAACACTTCAGAGTCTTTGGGAGTAAATGCTACATAAAGAATAATGATGAAAACCTCAACAAATATGATGACAGGGCAGATGAAGGTATTTTCTCAGGGTATGGTACAAACAGTAAAGGATACAGATGATATAATAAGAGGCTGCATAAAATGGTTGACTGTATTGATGTAAAAATTGATGAAGGAATCCCAGCAAGAGAGGTGTACGGTAATGAGTCTTCTACAGAAGACACGGCTAAAGATGAAGATGAACAGGTCCAAGAATCAGAAAGTGAATACTCTGAATCAGATCAAGACTCAGACACTCAGACAGACTCAAATCAGCAGTCAACTACAAATTCCTCCTCTAGAATCATTCAAAAGAATCATCCTGCAAGTCAAATAATTGGAGAAAAAGACAAAGGGGTACAAACCAGGAGAAATCCAATCAAAACCACCGAAAAATCTCATATAGCTCTCATATCCATGCTGGAACCCAAGAATTTTAATGAAGCCAGCACAGATGATCACTGGGTTAAGGCAATGAACGAAGAACTTGATCAGATTGAGAAAAACAATACATGGGAGATGGTTCAAAGACCCGAAGGTAAAAACGTCATTGACTCCAAATGGATCTTTAAGAATAAGTTGAATGAGCAAGGACAAGTTATCAGGAACAAAGCGAGGTTAGTCGGTAAAGGCTATGCTCAGATAGAAGGACTGGATTTTGATGAAACATTTGCGCTCGTAGAAATATTAGAAGCTATCAGAATGTTTCTTGCCTATGCTTGTCATAAAAGGTTTAAAGTCTACCAAATGGATGTCATGTCAGCCTTTCTCAATGGAGATTTAAGTGAAAAAGTCTATATGGAACAACCAGAGGGTTTCAAATTGTCTAATAACCCTGACTTAGTATGCAAGTTGAAGAAAGATTTATATGGTTTAAAACAAGCCCCTCGAGCCTGGTATCATAGACTAGATATGTATCTCAAAGACAAAGGGTTCAAGAGAGGAACAACTGACAACAATCTGTATATTAAGACAGAGGATAATGATTTGCTCATTGTACTGGTCTATGTAAGTGAGATCATCTTTGGATGTTATAAGGATTCATTGGTACAATGGTTTGCTTCTGCCATGGAGTCTGAATTTGAAATTTCTATGATAGGGAACTGTCATTTTTCCTTGGTCTACAAATTACTCAGAGGCCCAATGGGATCTTCATTTCTCAAGGAAAATATTTAAGAGAAATGTTGAAAAGGTTTCAAATGGAAGATTCTAAACCTATGGGTACACCTATGGTAACTGTATGTAAATTAAGCAAGGATGATGATTCACCTGATGTTGATCAAAGCTCATATCGATCAATGATAGGAAGCCTGATGTACATCACAACATCTCGCCCATAGATAATGCATGTTGTAGGAATGGTAGGAAGATATCATGTTGCACCTAAACAGAGTCATTTGCAAGATGTCAAAAAGATATTCAGGTACTTAAAAGAAACAATGACTTATGGTCTGTGGTATCCCAAAAATCAAAGTCTTCAGTTGACTGCTTATTCAGATGCAGATTGGGCAAATTGTGTTGATGAGAGAAAAAGCTCCAGCAGAGGAGAATTCTTCTTGGGTAACTTGTTAGTAGCCTGGCTTAGTAAAAAGAAAGTTTCCATTTCTTTATCAACCACAGACGCAGAGTACATTGCTCCTGCTACTTGTTGCACACAGGTATTATGGATGATTCAGACACTTGCAGACTTAGAGGTAAAATATACTGCATCGATCCCAATTCATTGTGATAACACAAGTTCCATCAATGTGTCTAAAAATTCCGTCCTCCACTCCAAGACAAAACATATTCCCATAAAATATCATTTTCTAAGAGAGCAGGTCACTAATCAGATTGTTCAGGTCCATTACATTCCCACTACAGAACAAATTGCAGACATCTTTACTAAGCCCCTAGCCAAGACACCGTTTGAATATCTCAGACAGAAGTTGGGTGTCATTTCATTTCACACCTAAAAATTCCATCTTGTTAGGGGGAGTTTTGCATTGTTTGAATATATAATGCCTCCTAAAATTACTGCAATAGCTCAGGGGGAGCATGTCTCTTCTTTGACATTAATGTCAAAGGGGGAGAAAAGAATCTAGGTGCCTTTGTTGCCATCAATGCCAAAGGGGGAGATTGTTGGAAATGTTTAACAGGTTTTCATTGATGGCAAGTACATCAATGAAGATGACATGAATATAGGAATAATGTAATAGACGGGCACCAAAAGTATTTTGGGAAGAAGTTGCATAGCAACCTCGATAAGATCAAAAGAGATAGTGCAGAGGATGTTTGGTATGTTTTACAGGCAACGTAAGCTTGTCATTGATGGCTAGTACAATAGTAATGATGGATTGAGTACAACAACGATGATCAACAGGAAAATAGAAGATAAGTCCAGGAAGATCGAATGATCAAAGGCAATGCAACAGTGATAAAATGATCAAAGGCCCGAGCAACATTTCTGATCATTGGATCCCATCCAAAATTCTTGACAGCCCGATGGTCGTTATATCTGAATGAAGTCAAAAGGAGCACGTAGATCTGGAGGATAGATCTCAGGTGTTAGATCTGAGTGCAGGGTCCGACCACCATTGGATCGAGGAAAACCTACATGATCTTTAAAAGTGCAAGGACTAGAGGGCTCAAAAATCCCGAAATCAGGAGGACTGTCCATCTCAAGGGGTTATGTGGACCATTGATCTGACTCTCTGTCAGAGTTTCGGGGATTGAGAGTTGGAGATCTCAAAGAATATTGACATCAAGAATCTCGAAATCGTGATGTGCGAAATCCCGAATGAATCTAAACCATCAGATCAAGATGTGATCTAGACCATCGACTAGACTCACGTCAGCAGACCATGTCAGCTAGGAACACATGGCACAACCAGGTAATGACAAGTGTCAGACTAATTCAACATGCCAAGCACATGTATGTCACGAATCAGAGTGACACATGGCAGTTATTTAACACATGTGATGTCAACAGACTTACACCATGTCAGACTTTCGAGGATCGCGTGTTGGAGATGTCAAAGAAACAATGCAACAGGAATCCCGATTTCGTGATATGCAAAATCGTGACTTCAATCGTAGTCATTGAATCAAGATCAAATCTGAACCGTTGATTCCATTCCATGTCAGAGTTTCGAGGATTGAGTGTTGAAGTTGTCAAAGAACATTCACACAGGAATCCCGATTTCGCGATATGCGAAATCACGATGTAATCTCAAGCATCAGATCAAGCTTTGATCTGGACCGTTGATTCCAGTCAATGGAGAGGCATCGAGGATCGAGAGTTGGACGTGTCAAATATTATTGACATCAAGAATCCCGATATCGCGATTTAATTACAGCCGTTGAATAGAGATTAGATCTGGATTGTTGATCAAACTCCATATCGAAATTTCATGAATCGCGACATAGAGAGGCCAAGAACCCAATGCATCAAGAATGCCAAAATCGTGATTCAATCGTAGCCGTTGAATAAAGATTAGATCTAGACCATGGAATCACAGGACATGTCGCAAGTGATCAAAATTTTGCTGACTTGGGATCAACAAAGCATAGTGTCAAAAATCACGAAACGAGAAATCACGAAAGCGCTTTTTGCATAGGCGCTTGGTTATGACCATAGTCATATTGGGGAAGGAGCTAGTGCAAAAAAGTTTTGTATCAGAGTTTTGGGGATTACAACATGGAGAAGTCAGAGACTCTCAACATTAGGAGTCACGAAATCGCGAAAGCGCCTTATGCATAAGGCTATGGTCACAACCCTTGGACACATCAGCGAGAGATGGAGGAAAGAGATAGAGAAACCAAGCTCATTTTCGGGGATCGCGACTTGGAGTGGCAAGAAAACAATGAAACAAGAATGCTTAAATGCCGAAACCCGATTTAAAGGCAAGATTAATAAATCTCATCCAATGACGTAGATTAACCTGAAGGAGATCTGAGGGCTACTATTGCATGACACAGTGAAACTGCTAGAAACCATTGATGGTTTCTACCAGAGGATGCGAAGACACTTCGGGATGACTGACAGAGGAGGTGAAGAGTCTTTGAGAGGAATGAAGATTTTCATGGAGGTGATTGAAAACTGATGAGCATTGAGGCCTGTAACTGAAACAGAGAAGGTGAGTTCGACTATCACAGAGAAGACGAAGAGTCTCAAACTGCCAGAGAGGTTGAGGAATCTCAATATAACATACAGTGATGATGTACACGCAGGGCGAACCACCAGAGAAGATAAAGAGTCATGATGATGATCAGACAGAGCACTCGAGAGGTGGAGGATAACGACGCAGAGTCAACATGCAGAGGCATTGCGAACATTGCATGCACAAGGTGCACAGAAGCTATAAATACACGGTACAGAGAAGAGATGGGGTTCCTGTTGTTGTTGGAGTTTGTTGTGGTTGTTGTTGGTGAAGGTGATTCATGTGTGAAGAAGGAGGAGAGTGCAGCAAATGAATAGCACAGAAGAGGAACTGTGCAGTGAATGGACATGGCGCACAGAGCATAAAAAATGGAAGAACACACAGTGCAAGTGATGTGTTCATAAAGGCAATGAGGCAGACAGAGCAACGAAATGAAACAGAACAGTGATGAGTCTGGTAAGCTATTGTTGAACATCTTATCACTGTAATAAGTTTCAGTAGCAAAGATTAATATTTCAGGGTGGTTGGGAGGAGCTAGGGAGGACTGGTGTCCGCAAAGGTTCAAGTGCATGCTTGAACATAGGAAGTTGGTGCTTCCTTCTAGTTGGTGCTAGAGAAACCAGAGAGTTGGTGCTTCCTTCTAGTTGGTGCTAGAGAAACTAGAGAGTTGGTGCTTCCTTCTAGTTGGTGCTAGAGAAACCAGGGAGTTGGTGCTCCCTTCTAGTTGGTGCTAGAGAAACCAGGGAGTTGGTGCTTCCTTCTAGTGGGTGCTAGAGAAAACAAAGAGTTGGTTCTCTCAGCAAATTACAGCTTGCAAAACAAAGGTTGTAGCCTCATTATGATTTGGTGCTCATATGTATGATAATGTAAAGAATGTAACTATTACTTATCATATAAAGAAAAAGAGGTTTTTACCCTGTATGAGTTTCCTCAGGAAATATATGTCTCTGTGTCTCATATATGTGTGACTAATGCTGAATGTGCCATTGTTTATTTCCCTGCATTAATGTGATCATCATTCAGTGTTTCTGCAAAGAGTTTGAAAGAAGCATAATTGTTTAAGCACGATAACAACTGATTCACCCCCCCCTCTCATTTGTCCAACAGATGGAACCACTTTCACACTACCACTGTGATATATACTTCTATAAACCTATACCAATAAATCTGAACCATGCATCAACCATGCATCAACCTATACCTCAACCTGTAATCAACCTGTACCATAAACAAGTGCATCAACCATGCACCAACCTGTAATCAACCTGTACCATAAACAAGTGCATCCAACCATGTACCAAGTATGTACCAATGATGTGTCAACTACTCATCAAATATGACTCATCAATATGTACCAACATCATCAACTATACACCTCATGTATGTGTGCCAACTCATCAACTACTTGTTTGAACGATGTACTCAACATGTACCACAACCAAAAGCCCTCATCAATTTCATCATCCAAATTTGATTTGTAGATCTGTAATAGACCTGGTGTATATGATCAAATTCTTGCAAACCTTCCTTAACTTTAGAAACAAGAGACTAGCATTTTCATCAAACTTTTCTTTTGTCTCACATGCCTAGTTTTGGATTAGTCAACAAGCCTAACTTGAAGTAATTATAACTTTGAACCTATAATTCATAAAGATATAAAAATGATACATAATGTTATTCAGTGTGTTTTATGCAATTCCTCCAAGTTTCACTACTTGGAACCTCTCAGAAAATGAGTTATAGCAAAAATGGCATACCTTGTTGAATTCTAGCTTATTGTAGAGAGCGACCTTGTAGAGAATGCTCCACACAAAATATTTTATGAATTGATCTGAAACAATTAAAAAAACTACTTCAGGATATACACTAACCAACACATTTGGTATCACTAAATTTGGATTTGTTATGAAGATGTTATGACGTTTTTACGCAAAACACCTGATTTTGACCAGTTTCAGGACTGACCACAAACCGTATTTTCCACGGAGTGTAACTCTCAAAATACAATGACCCACAAGCTAAATTTTTTACCACAGATACTTGTATATGTTTTCTCACTTGAATAGAAATTCCATGATATTAATCATTATAGAAAAAAACAGTTATAGGGAAAATGGTGAGATGACCTGTAAATAACATACCTTAGAAAGCACCATCAAAAGAATTTATCCTTCCTTGCATTTCAGCCTTCTTTTCTTCACCATCACTCAGAATTCTGGTTTAGATATCCTTGGTTACCTCAGATACATATAGATATTCAATATACTTAAGTTTGTTTCATATGAGAGAGCCTTGCCTCTTATTTATACTCTCCAAGTAGCTTCCTTAAAAACATCTTCTAGGTCACTTGGCCCACTTTCCTTATTTTAGGGTTGGGTCCACTTCTAATTTCTCCATTAAATTTATTATTGAATTAATTTATTTTTTATTCACTTTGAATTATAATACACTCATCACTTCACTTTATTATTTACCTTTTAAAATCTCTTAAACTACTTTGACTACTTTGGCCTTTTGGGGCTTCTAGATGACATATGAGGGTCCTCCAACTTCGTAAGGCCATAACTCTCAAACCGCGAGGAGTTATGTGACGTTCTACATACCACCAGAAATGGAATGACATGTACTATCCATATAGAATAGTATTATCTGAAAATATATCATAACTCATATCATTACCCATCAAACAAACTTGGGTCCATTACCTAAACCTGGGGTCTTCAGCTTCTCATGGCCATAACTCTCTAACCGTGAGGAATTATGTGACGTTTCACATACCACCGGAAATGACATGAAAAGCGCTAACCATATAGGATATTTTACTTGAAAAATTCACTTTCATTCATCTCATTATTCCACAATTAAGCATGGGTTCTCTTACTCCACAAAGTGTCTTCCCGTGAGGGCTTTCACCATAAGGGGATCGCTTTGGAGTTCATCCATATTTATTTCTTATCAACCATGAAAAAACAATAATGAGTCATATTTACATCAAACAATATTGGGTCCATTACCTAAACCTTTGTGCTACAGGGATTTATTCAAGTGTTGACATCCATGACAACCAACCTTAATCAACAATCTCGCCCTTTGGCATTGATGGAATCACTTTGATGCAATATTGAAATCATATCACTCATGCTCCCCCTGGAACCATGTCTTTGTCCTCTGCATTTGATAAATCTTCTCCCCTTGGAACCATTCCTCTATCCTCTGCATCTGATAAATCTACTCCCCCTGGAACCATGCCTTTGTCCTTTGCATCTGATAAATCTCTCCCCCTTTGTCATCAATGGCAAAGGTATATTTCCATCTAGGGCTACTCCACTTGACAGACTGTCCTTTTATGGTGCTTCCTCGTGTACATCTAAGACATATAAGATAAGCATTCAAAAAAAATTCAAAAAGCATTCATTTTTGGAGTAGAAATAACTCTGAGTCTTTGGTGAAGATATTCAAAGGCTTCCCGTGGAAGTGGTTTTGTAAATATGTCTACCACTTGTTATTTTGTGCCCACATACTCAACTCTGATGTTCTTCTCTACAACTTGTTCCCGTAGAAAGTGATACTTGATTGGAATGTGCTTCGTCTTGGAGTGCATCACCGGGTTTTTTGAGATATTGATCGCACTTGTATTATCACAATATATTGGAATGGGCTCGTCATACTCAACCTGTATATCTGTCAAAGTTTTTTTCATCCAAAGAACATATGTACAACTTGTTGCTGCTGCAATATACTGTGCCTCTGCTATAGATAGAGATATTGATGATTGTTTCTTTCTTAGCAATGATACCAAACACTCACCTAAGTAGAATGTTGCTTCACTGGTGTTTCATCATTCATCAATACAACCTTCCCAATCTTCATCTGTGTAGGCAATAAGTGATAGATATTTTCCTTTTGGATACTATAATCCAAACTCTTTTGTTCCTTTGAGATATCTGAAGATCCTCTTTACTACTAATACATGTGATTCATTTGGTGCTTCTCAAAATCATGCCACCTGTCCAAATGCCTGCATTACATATGGTCTGGATGTTATCACATATAGTAGGTTGCCAATCATTGACCTATATTGCCTTTGATCTATAGACTTTGAATCATCATCTTTGCTCAACTTACAATTGGTTTGCATGGGAGTGATAACTGGTTTGCAATCTTCCATTCCAAACCTCTTTAGCATTTCTCTGATATACTTGGTTTGAGAAATAAAAATTCCTTGATTTCTTTGACGTATCTGAAGTCCCAGAAAGAAGGATAGTTCTCCAAGTAACGACATTTCAAATTCATTTTTCATGTCTTTTGCAAATTTCTGGCTTAACCTGTCATCATCAATACCAAAAATAATATCATCAACATGAACTTCAATTAATAAAATATTAACTTGACTTACCTTGATGTAGAGGTTGTTGTTTTCACTTCCTTTTCTGAATCCTACCTACTGCAGATACATATCTAGTCTGGAGTAGCATGATCTAGGATCCTGTTTTAGACCATACAAGGCCTTCTTTAATCTATACACATAGTATGTGTTCTCTGACAACTGAAATCCTTCTGGTTGTTCAATGTAGAATTCTTGTTCAAGTTCCCCTTTCAGAAAAGATGATTTTACATCCATCTGATATACTTTAACATTTTTGGAGCATGCATAAGCTAAAAGCAAATAGTTTTCTTCCATTCTGGCAACTGGGGAAAATGTCTCTTCAAAGTCGATTCCTTCAATCTGTGCATATCCTTTACATACCAATCTATCTTTGTTCCTTGTAACCTGTCCATATTCATTCAATTTATTCCTGAAAACCCATTTTGTGTCGATCACATTCTTATTCTTTGGTCTTGGAACCAATTCCCAAGTGTCATTTTTCTCTATTTGATCCAATTATTCATCCATGGACTTATTCCAAAATTTATCCTTGCTGGCTTCTTCAAAACAATTTGGTTCAATTGTAGATAAGAGTGCTAGGTGTGTTTGTTCTGGTGAATGGATTTTTCTTCTAGTCTCAACTCCTGCATCTTTGTTTTCAATAACCTGATCTGAAGGATGATTCTTTTGTTCTCGTTTTCTAGGTGTCTTTGGAGATACTTGTTGAACTTACTCTTCTACTTCTATCAGATTCTCTTCATATTCATCTTCCTCTTCTTCTTCTTTTTGATCTTCTTCTTCAAAAAGTTGTTCCATTGATTTTTTTTCTTCATTCTTTGGTTATGGTCTACATGTTTCATCAATTGTTACGTTGATTCTTTCCACAACTTTTTTTAAACTTAGATTGTAAAACTTGTATGATTTCCTTGTACTTGAGTAACCAACAAGTATTCCTTTGTCCACACGAGAGTCAAACTTTCCCATTCTACCATCTTCTCTTTTGATGTAGCATTTGCTTCCAAAAACTCTGAAGCGCTTCACATTTGCTGGTCTTCCTTTCCATAGCTCATAGGGAGTTTTATTAGTGTTGTTTCTGAGCATTACTCTGTTTTGAATGTGAACTATTGTATGCACTACCTATGTCCAAAAAATATCTGTCAACTTTGAATCTATTATCATTGTTTGAGCCATTTCTTGTATTGTCATATTATTTCTTTCAACAACTCCATTCTATTGAGGTGTCCTAGCGATGGATAATTGCGTTTTTATTCTATGATTGATGCAGTAGTCCATAAATTCCTTTGAGGTGAATTCTCCTCCATTATCTGATCTTAAGCATTTGATTCTTGAATGCATATTTTCAACCATTTCCTTGTAGATATTGACATTTTCAAAATCTTTTGATTTGTTATTGAGAAAGCAAACTACAATCATTCTTGTATAATCATCAACTAATAACATAAAGTATCTCTCACTTTTTAAGCCTTTTGTTGTAGTTGGTCCAACTAGATCAATATGCACATTTTCTAGTGGTTTTGTTGGTGAATATTCCTTTGATTTGAACCTGGTCTTTGTTTGTTTTCCTTGTTGGCAATGCTTGCATAAAGTGTTGGTTGGTTTCATGATCTGGGACATTTCTCTGACTGCTTCACTTTTGTTGACTTTGAAAAGGTTATCAAAATTCATGTGATGCATTCTTCTGTGCCATAGCCAGCTTTCATCTTCCTTTCCTAGACAACACTTTTCATTTCCAATTTCACTTAATAGATATATGTTCCTTGAAGTTCTTGCAACTGTAGCAACCAATTTCCCTGAACCTTCTTTTCTTATCTCACACTTTTGTGAATCGAAAGTAACTATTTGACCTTGGTCACACATTTGACTCACACTTAAAAGATTATGTTTCATATCTTCTACTAGTAGAACATTTTCTACCTTTTCATTCTTGTTCCCAATTCAGACTGTGCCTAAAATGTACCTCAAAAACTGTCACAAAAAAAATAAAATTGTTTCTACATTTATCCATGAAAAGTTCTAAGATTTCAAGCAAGTAAGCTTTTTGTTATAAGGCTTGAGTCTGAAAGTTTGTTAGAATACTTACTGTCATCGGCTTTCCTCACCATTAGATCCGGATTTTAGGAGAAGAACAAAATGAATACAGATTATTAACAGGTTCTTAACACAAAATAACAGAGATACAGTAAAACTGGTTTTCTATTCAATAACGAAATAAGCTGAAATTGTAAAATGCAGTGGAAATAAGCTTGCTGGAATGGTGGCGGCTTATCTCTGAGAAGAGATGTGACAATAGCACGCATTCACAAGAAGAAGGTTACAATGAGGCTTTGAAGGCCTTTTTACAATAATAAAGAATGCCAAAAACCCTAGACATCCAAAAACCTAACCCTGGGAGATGAAGCGCCAAAAGTCATGTGGGCCCCATTTGGGTAAGTTAGTACATCAACTTCCTGGGGTCATAACTTTTGCATACGATCTCTGTTTTAGACATGTGATAGCCCATTGGAAAGGTATCATTGAGGAGATTCATTTTGGGGGCTCAAACATGCTTATGAATATTATTGAGGAGATCAATACTGAAAAACCTTCATTTAGGCCCTCAAAATGACCCTGGAAGTTAAAACTGCAAAAAATAGTAAAATGCCAAAAATGTCAGAAAACTATTTTGAGCCAGTTGGAAAAGGTGGGTGGCCACCAATATCCATCTGGATCAATCCTCCCTCCTTAGAAATAAATGGTCTCCATTGCATTTAGGTCCCCCATTTGATGAGGAAATTTCTGCTGAATTTGGCCACGGGTGAGCCACTTGCCTTGGTGCAGGAGCTGCCATGCTTTGATGATGCGATAAAGATGGATCCTTTGTTGTCGAGTTCCCTTGATATGTCTATCCACAATATGATCATTGGATGCCTATTATATGTAGTCAGGGTTGATTTCTATTGGTGTCAGTTGTTCTGCTACTTCTGAGGTGTCCAATAATGGTGGGAAATAAGGGCGAAGCAGATCCACGTTGAACACTGAGTGCAAGACAAGGAAAGGAGGAATGTTGAACTCAAAAACATTATCCCCCATGGCCTTGGTGATAGTGTACAGTCCATAATAGAGTGGGTGAAGCTTCCTATGGGGTCTTGTAAGGCGTTCTTTTTGCAAGTGCAACCAAACTTTGTTGCCCACCTGAAACTTATGCGGCAGCCGATGTTGATCATGGAGTTATTTGTACTTGTCATTAGAATTTTGTAGGATATATTGAAATTTTTGGCGGTTCTGTTGGATCCGCTCAATGAACCGGGTGGCATTGTCAGATTCAGTTGGAGCAAGAGATGAGTAAGTCGAGGTGACCACAAGGGGAATTGCAACATCTATGGGACCCAATGGTTGGAATCCCAACCCCACTTGAAAGGGGCTGTGGTCGGTTTAGCTATGCACATCTCAGTTGTAACTATGATGGACATAGGGAAGGCTCTCATCCCATGTGACAAGGTTCTTTGAATTATACATGCGAAGGATATGCACAATCATTCGATTTACAACCTCGGGTTGGCCATCTGTCTGGGGGTGGAAGGTCGTGGATTTGGTGAGCTTGGTGTCTAGCAGTGACTAGAGGCTCAACCAGAATGTGCTGAGAAATCGACTATCCTGATCTGAGAAAATGGTTTGTGGGATTCCAAGATGTACCCAGTCTTGTTCAAAGAAGAGCTTGGCAGTGGCCTCTATTGTGATGCTCTTCTTGCAAGCAACCAAAATCGTCATCTTAGAAAAGCGATCAAGAACCACAAAAAATTAGTCATTTCCCCGATTGGTGGATGGAAGGCCTGACATGTAGTCCATTGAGATGGATTCCCATGGCTTGTCAGGAGTAAGAAGAGGAGTGTACAGGCCCTGTTTCTTAGTGGTTAGTTTGGCAATAGCATAGGCAGTGCAGGACCTAATATACTTGCCGACCTCCTGTCGAAGTTTTGGCCAGTACAAATGTTTCTGTAGCATCGCCACTGTCTTTTTGACACTGAAGTGTCCTGCCAGCTGCTTGAAGTGGGCTTCCTAGATCAGCTTCACTCGCTCACTTGATGGAACACAGATATGGCCTAGATGACACAAAAACCCATCCTGAACATGGAAATTATTGACAACTGCATTTTCACCCAACATTTTGTAGGTGGTGGCGAAGTCAGGTTTTGTCTCATAGAGTTGGGGCCATCAAGATGTCTCATGGCCATAAGATTCTAGCACCATGGTGAGTTCCACGAATGGTGTTATGCTAAGGAAATCAACGATGCGATTGGTGCTGCCTATTTTATACTTGATGTTGAGGTGGAATTGCTGCAAGTATGTGGACCACTTTTGATGGTGGTCATTCTGCAATTTTCCCTGTGTTTGCATGAACTGCAGTGTCTTGTGATCAGTGTGGATGACTGTCTCCTTCCCAAGAATGTAATGTCTCCACTGGTGGCATGCTTGCACAATGAAGTACATTTCTTTGTCAGAAGTAGGGTACTTACGGACAGTATCTGACAGTGTCTCACTATGATAGGCCATGGGGTGGCCATGCTGAGTGAGAATGATGCCCACAACATAGTCTAAATCATCTGTCTCGATATCAAAGGGATGCTAGAGGTATGGTAGTGAAAGTATTGGGGCTGAGCATAAGCGTTGCTTCAAATCATCGAGCGCTTGTTTTTGGTACTGGACCCACACAAATTTCTCTTTACCACCACCCCTATTTATTTGGCTGAGGGCCCATGCAATATGGGAGAAACCCAACACGAACCTGCAGTAGAAATTAGCAAGTCCCAAGAAGCTTCGAAGCTCAGTGAGTGTTGTTGGGGCTGGCCAGTCATGGATGACTTGGATCTTGGCTAGATCCACATGTATGCCATGTTGATCAATGATGTATCCCAGGTAATGGACCTTGTCCATGTCGAAGGAGAATTTTTCCAGGTTGGCGTATAGCTTGTGCTACTGCAAGGTGTGCAGAACCTGTTGGATATGCTGCAATTGTTCAGCCCAAGTATTTTTATAAATTATAATAACATCCAGATACACCATTACCAAAGTATTGGTGAATGGTCACAGGATATCGTCCATCATCCTCATTAAAGTGGCTGGAGCATTTGTGAAACCAAAGGGCATGACCAACCATTCAAAAAGTACTTCCTTTGACTTGAAGGCAGTCTTCCATACATCTGTCTGTTCTATCGAGACCTGGTGGTATCCAGACTTTATATAAATCTTATTTAAGTATTTGGCCCCCATGAGTTGATCAAGTAGGTCATCAATTCGAGGAATCGGGTACCGGTTTCTGACTATGATTTTATTCAGAGCCCGGTAATCAATACAGAGTCCCCAGGTTCCATTTTTTTTCTGTACCAGCATGATTGGGCTCCCACAAGGTGATGATCTAGGGTAGATGTGCCCCTTGTTGAGTAGTTCTTGGATTTGTTGCTTGATCTCCTCATTCTCTAACACAGAGAGACGATATACTAACCTATTGGGTACCCTTGTAGGTGAGTAGAATATATCCGAGTATTCTTCCACGGCCTTATCTACTTGCTTCTACTGTGTGGAGAGGTCGTACGCAGAGACCTTGGATGTGGCTATGATCTTTCACTTATTCTGAGAGAGAATCACGAAGAAGACAAACTTTCCCATCTAAGAGATGACCTTCCTGCATTGCTTAGTAGAGATCAAGGAAATGGAACTAAGTGGGACTGCTTCGGGTATCCTGTACAATTTTCTATTCAAAGTAATAATAACACTACGAGGCCTAGACTCATATACAACATGACATTTCCATAAATAAGGTTGGCCTAAAAGAACATCACAAACTTCAAGAGGAGCAACATCACACAATACCTCGTATTTAAAGGGCTTGATGCCGTACGACAGTTGACACTATTAGCTGACGTGGAGATCGCTTCCTTGGTGGAGCAATCCAATGGTGTTACGTGTAGGGTTGTGGGTGCAGCGTTGTTGGCAGGGCCAGTCGCTTGATGACCTCTACTGAGATGAGGTTCTTCTGGCTATCGCTATCAATGATGAAGTGTAGAGGGGTGCCTTTTACCCACATTTGTGAATGGAAGAGGTGTTCTCCTTCTTCTGGCTCGTCTGGTTCACCAGGATGGAGCTTGGTGGTAGAAACGGTGGCATTGGGTTCTGCATCAATGATCTATCTTCCCCTTTCTGGTTCTGTCTTGGGGTCAGAATCTACATCTGATTCAGAGGATTTCACTTTGGCCACCAACGACTGCTTTGAGCGGCACCACTTCCCGGTATCTTTCTTTGTCTTTCCGGTGTCCTTGTTTGCTTGTGGCTTGTACTGGATGTCCTGATACTATCCATATTTTCTCTGTCCTTTGTTCGGTGGGTTGGTGCTACTCGTTCTTGGATTTTGTTGTGAGGGGTTCCGAGGCCCAAATTGCCGCATCTTTTGTTTGAGCTTCTACTCGATTTTGACGGCATATCAGTAGGCCGTGCCCAAGGATGAGATGTCCAAAAAATCCATTTTGGTCTAGATGTATCTATGTAGAGCACCATGATACTTGAGCACCAAATGTCACACTAAATCTTTGATACCCAACTTGGTGTGTAAGGTATGGAAGATATTTGTTAAATTTGGCACTGCTTGGTCTCTTTCTTACCGCAGTGTGGTCCATTTGGTATACAGGTCGTCATAAATTCCGATAGGGTAGTATTGTTCCTTAATAGCATCCCTGAAGGATTCTCAGGTGGCCATGACTGAAAATAATGAGTTTTCCTCTATTTCCTTTTGCTCACAAAAATTTTCCCACCAATCTTTGACATTGGGAATGAATTTGAGGAGCACAAAAGTAATCTTTTCTCTATTCGAAAATTTATGAACAGAAAAATACCCTTCTAGTAGATTCAACCACCTGTCTACAACATCTGTGTCTATCTAACCTTCAAATATAGGAATATAAAAGTTTATTTGTACCTTGAAGGTGGCAGTGCCTCCGTTTGAAGAATATGCCTCGCATGTTCGTAGTCGTCGAAGGATTTGCACGAAACTATCCATCATCTCGTTCCTCTGTTGCATGAGGAATTCCTCAATCAATAGTTTGAAAGAATCTCTTGTCCCATCATATTTATTTTCTCCTGCCATGGGAGGTCGCTTAGGCATGCGAGAGCTTCTGTTCTCAAGAGAAACAAGCTCGATACCCAACTCTTTGTACTTCGACCTCGTTGGAGACATGCATTAAGATAACAAGGAGCAGACTGCTCTGATACCACTTATCCATATTTTATGATCAGAATGAAATAAATATAGATTATTTACATGTTCTTAACACAAAACAATAAAGATACAGTAAAACTGGTTTTCTATTCAATAACAAAATACGTTGAAACTGTAAAATGCAGCGGAAACAAGCTTGTTGGAATGGTGGCGGCTTATCTCTGAGAAGAGACGTGACGGTAGAGCACATTCGCAAGAAGAATGTTACAATGAGGCTTTGAAGGCCTTTATACAATAAGAAAGAATGTCAAAAACCCTAGACATCCAAAAACCTAACCCTAGGAGATGAAGCGCCAAAAGTCATGTGGGCCCCGTTTGGGTAAGTTAGTACACAAACTTCCCGGCGACGTAACTTTTGCATACGATCTCCATTTTAGGTGTGTGATAGTCCGTTGAAAAGGCATCATCAAGGAGATTCATTTTTGGTGCTCGATCATGCATATGGATATCATTGAGGATCTCGATACCGAAAAACATTCATTTAGGCCCTCGAAATGGCCCCGGAAGTTAAAACTGCTAAAAATAGTAAATTGCCAAAAATGTTAGAAAACTATTTTGAGCCAGTTGGAAAAGGTGGGTGGCCACCAATATCCATCTGGATCAATCCTCCCTTCTTAGGAAGCAATGTTCTCAATTTCATTGAGGTCCCCCATTAGATGAGGAAATTTCTACTGAATTTGGCCCTGTTTGAGCCACTTTCCTTGTTGCAGGAGTTGCCCTGCTTTGACGAGGCGATAAAGATGGATCCTTTGTTGTCGAGTGCCCTTGATCTGTTTATCCAAAATCAGATCATTGGATTCCTATTGTATGCAATCAAGGTTGATCTCTGTTGGTGTCATCTATTCTGCTACTTCTGAGGTGTCCAATAATGGTGGGAAATAAGGGTGAAGGAGATCCACGTTGAACACTGGGTGCAAGCCAAGGAAAGGAGGAATGTTGAGCTCAAAAGAATTATCCCCCATGGCCTTGGTGATTTTGTACGGTCCATAACGGAGTGGGAAAAGCTTCCGATGGGGTCCTGTAAGGTGTTCTTTCTATAAGTGCAACCAAACTTTGTCGCCCACCTGAAACTTATGCCGCACCCGATGTTGATCATGGCGTTGTTTGTACTTGTCATTGGACTTCTGTAGGATATCCTGAACCTATTGGCGGATGTGCTGGATCCACTCAATGAAACAGGTGGCTTTTTCAGCTTCATTTGGAGCAGTAGATGATTCAGTCAAGGTGACTGCAAGGGGAAGTGCAACATCTATGGGACCCAATGGTTGGAATCCCTACCCCACTTGAAAGGGGCTGTGGTCGGTTGATCTATGCATGACTCGGTTGTAGCTATGTTGGACATAGGGAAGGATCTCATCCCATGTGTGAGGGTAATTTGAATTATAAATATGAAGGATATGCACAATCATTCGATTTACAACCTCAGTTTGGCCATCTGTCTGGGGGTGGAAGGCCATGGATTTGGTGAGCTTGGTGTCCAGCAGTGACCAGAGGCTCGACTAGAATGTGTTGAGAAATCAACTATCCTGATCTGAGACAATGGTTTGTGGGATTCCAAAATATACCCAGACTCGTTCAAAGAAGAGCTTGGCAGTGGCCTCTGCTCTGATGCTCTTCTTGAAGGTAACCAAAATTGCCATCTTAGAAAAGCAATCAGCAACCACAAAAACAAAGTCATTTCCTCGCTTGGTGGATGGGAGGCCTGACATGTAATCCATTGAGATGGTTTCCCATGAACTTTCAGGAGTAGGAAGAGGGGTATATAGGCCCTGTTTCTTAGTGGTCAGTTTGGAAATAGTGCAGGCAGTATAGGACTTGATATACTTGCCGACCTCCTGTCGAAGTTTTGGCTAGTAGAAATGTTTCTGTAGCATTGCCTCTTTCTTTTCAACGTCGAAGTGTCATGTCACCCAAATGTAGTGGGCTTCCTAGATCAGCTTCACTCCATCATTTGATGGAAAATAGATATGGACTAGATGAAACAACAACCCATCCTGAAGATGGAAATTATGAACAACTACATTTGCGCCCAACATTTGGTAGGTGGTGGCGAAGTGGTGGCGAAGTCAGGGTCTGTCTCATACATTTGGGGCCATCCATATGTCTCATGGCCACAAGAGTCTAGCACCGTGGTGAGTGTCACGACTGGTGGTATACTCAGGTAATCAGTGACACGATTGGTGTTGTATGTTTTATACTTGATGTTGAGGTGGAATTGCTGCAAGTATGTGAACCACTTTTGATGGCGGTCATTCTGCAATTTTCCCTGTATCTGTATGAACTGCAGTGGTTTATGATCAGTGTGGATGACTATATCCTTACCAAGAATGTGAGGCATTCTTTCACAATGGAGTACATTTCTTTGTCATAAGTAGGGTACTTACAGACAGTATCTGATAGTGTCTCACTATTATAGGCCACGGGGTGGCCGTGTTGAGTGCGAATGGCACCCACAACATTTTCTGTAGCATATGTCTCGATCTCAAAGGGATTTTGTAGGTATGGTAGTGAAAGTATTGGGATGAGCATAAGTGTTGCTTCAAATCATCGAACGCTTGTTGTTGGGATTAGCCCCACACAAATTTTTCCTTACCACCACCCCTGTTTATTTGGCTGAGGGCCCATGCAATATGGGAGAAACCCAACACGAACCTGCGGTAGAAATTAGCAAGTCCCAAGAAGCTCCGAAGCTCAGTGAGCGTTGTTGGGGCTGGCCAATCATGGATGACTTGGATCTCGGCTGGATCCACATGTACACCATGCTGATCAATGATGTAGCATAGGTAACGGACCCTGTCCATTCCGAAGGAACATTTTTCTAGGTTGGCGTATAGCTTGTGCTGCTGCAGGGTGTCCAGAACCTGCTGGATATGCTGCAAGTGTTTGGCCCAAGTCTTGTTGTAAATTAGAATGTCATCCAGATAAACCACTACAAAAGTATTGGTGAATGGTCGCAGGATATCATCCATCATCCTCATGAAAGTTGTTGGAGATTTTTTCAAACCAAAGGACATGACCAACCATTCAAAAAGTCTTGCCTTTGAATTGACGATGGTCTTCCATACATCTGTCTATTATATTGGGACCTACCGGTAGCCAAACTTCAGATCAATATTACTGAAGTATTTGGCCCCTGTTAGTTGATCGAAGAAGTCATCGATTCGGGGAATCGGGTATCATTTTCTGAAAGTGATTTTATTCAGAGCCCGATAATCAATTCAGAGTCGCCAAGTTCCATCTTTCTTCTGTACTAGCACGATTGGGCTCCTGCAAGGTGATGAGATGGGGCGGATGTGCCCCTTGTGGAGTAGTTCTTGGATCTATCTCTTGATCTCCTCATTTTCTAACAAAGAGCGATGATAGACTGGCCCATTGGGCAGCAGTCAACCGGGGGTCAGATCGATGGGGTGCTTGACCTGGCAGTGCAGAGGTACCCCTATAGGTGAGGAGAAGATATCCAAGTATTCTTCCATGACATTATCTACTTGCTTCTGCTGTGTGGAGAGGTCAGTTGTAGAGACCCTGTATGTGGTTGTGATATTTTACTTATTCTAAGAGCGAATCACAAAGAAGACAAACTTCCTCGTCTGAGATATGACCTTCCTGCATTGCTTAGCGGATATCAAGGAAATGGCACTAGGTGGGACTGCCTCGGGTATCCTGTACAATTTCCTGTTCAAAGTAATAATAAAACTATGAGGCCTAGACTCATATACAACATGAATTTTACATAAATAAGGTTAGCCCAAAATAACATCACAAACTTTGAGAGGAGCAACATCACACAATACCTTGTCTTTGAAGGGCTTGATGTCGTACGACAGTTGGCACTATTGGCTGACACAGAGATCGCTTCCTTGGTGCAGCCATCCAATGGTGTAGGGTTGTGGGTGTGGTATTGTTGGAAGGGCCAGCTACTTGATGACTTCTACTGATATGAGGTTCTTCTAGCTACCACTATAAACGATGAATTGTAGTGGGGTGTCTTTTACCCATATTTGTGAATGGAAGAGGTGCTCTCCTTCTTCTAGCTCATCTCGTTCAATAGGCTGGATGTTTGTGGTAGCAACGGTGGCATTGGGATTCACATCAATTATCCATATTCCCATTTATGGTTCTGTCTCAGAGTCAGAATCTGCATCTGATTCATAGGCTTTCACTTTGGCCACTAGCAACTGCATTGAGTGGCAGTCAGCAGTGTTATGCCAAGGGCTCTTATGGAAGTCGCACCACTTCCTGGTATCTTTCTTTGTCTTTCTAGTGTCCTTCTTTGCTTATGGCTTGTACAGGTTGTCCTGATACTGTCCATATTTTCTCTATCCTTTGTTCGGTGGGTTGGGGCCGCCCTTTCCTGGCTTTTGTTTTGAGGGGTTCCCAGGCCCAAATTGCCGCTTCTTTTGTTTGAGCTTATACTTGATTTTGACGGCATATCGGTAGGCCACACGCAAGGATGAGATGTCCAGAAATTCCATTTTAGTTTGGATGTATCTATGTAGAGAACCATGATACTTGAGCACCATATGTCTCTCTGAATCTTTGATACCCAACTTGGTGCGCAAGGTATGGAAGATATTTGTGAAATATGGCACTGCTTGGTCTCTTTCTTGCTGCAGTGTGGCCCATTTGGTATACAGGTCATCATAACTTCTGACAGGGTATTATTGTTTCTTAATAACATCCTTGAAGGATTCCCAGGTGGTTGTGACTGAAAATAATGAGGTTTCCTCTGTTTCCTTTTGCTCACAGAAATTTTCCCACCAATCTTTGACATGGGGAACAACTTTGAGGAGTGCAAAAGTAATCTTTTCTCTATTCGAAAATTTATGAACAAAAAAAACCCTTCTAGTAGATTCAACCACTTGTCTACAACATCTGTGTCTATATGACCTTCAAATATAGAAATATCAAATTTTATTTGTACCTTGAAGGGGGTGACGCTTCTGTTCGAAGAAGATGTGTCGCCTGTTGGTAGTCGCCGAAGGATTTGCGCGAAACTATCCATCATCTCATTTCTGTCTTGCATGAGGGATTCCTCAATCAACAGTTTGAAAGGATCTCCTGTCCCATCATATTTATTTTCTCCTACCATGGGAGGTGGCTTGTGTGTGCGAGAGATTCTGTCCTCAAGAGAAACAAACTCGAGACCCAACTCTTTGTACTTCGACCTCGTTGGGGACATGCATTAAGACGACAAGGAGCAGACCGCTCTGATACCACTGATCCAAATTTTATGAGTAGAAAAAAATGAATATAGATTATTAATAGGTTCTTAACAAAAAATAACAGAGATATAGTAAAACTGGTTTTCTATTCAATAACGAAATAAGCTGAAACTGTAAAATGCAGCGAAAACAAGCTTGTTGGAATGATGACGGCTTATCTCTGAGAAGAGATGTGACGACAGCGCACATTCACAAGAAGTAGGTTATAGTGAGGCTCTGAAGGCATTTTTACAATAATCAAGAATTCCAAAAACCCTAGACATCCAAAAACCTAACCCTAGGAGATGGAGCGCCAAAAGTCATGTGGGCCTCGTTTGGGTAAGTTAGTACATCAACTTCCCGGGGTCGTAACTTTTGCATATGATCTCTATTTTAGGCATGTGATAGACCATTGGAAAGGTATCATAGAGGAGATTCATTTTTGGGTCTCGGTCATTCCCTCAACTATAATTGAGGATATCGATACCAAAAAAACTTCATTTAGGCCCTCAAAATGGCCCCGAAAGTTAAAACTGCTAAAAATAGTAAATTGCCAAAAATGTCAGAAAACTTTTTTGAGCTAGTTGGAAAAGGTGGGTGGCCACCAATATCCATATGGATAAATCCTCCCTCCTTAGGAAGAAATGGTCTTGATTTCATTGAGGTACCCCATTAGATGAGGAAATTTCTGCTGAATTTGGCCCCGAGACAGCTACTTGCCTTGGTGCAAGAGCTTCCCTACTTTGATGACGCGATAAAGTTGGATCCTTTGTTGTCGAGTTCCCTTGATATGTTTGTCCACAATCTGATCATTGGATTCCTGTTGTATGCAGTCAGGGTTGAGCTCTATTGGTGTCAATTATTCTGCTACTTCTGAGGTGTCCAATAATGGTGGGAAATAAGGGCAAAGGAGATCCCTGTTGAACACTGGGTGCAGGCCAAGGAAAGGAGGAATGTTGAGCTCAAAATAATTATCCCCCATGACCTTGGTGATAGTGTATAGTCCATAATGGAGTGGGAGAAGCTTCTGATGGGGTCCTGTAAGGAATTCTTTCTGCAAGTGCAACCAAACATTGTCGCCCACCTGAAACTTATGTGGCACCCAATGTTGATCATGGTGTTGTTTGTACTTGTCATTTGACTTATGTAGGATATCCTGAACCTATTGGAGGATGTGCTAGATCCACTCAATGAACTGGGTGGCTTTTCTAGCTTCAATTGGAGTAGGAGATGAGTCAGTTGAGGTAACCACAAGGGGAAGTGCAACATCTATGGGACCCAATGGTTGGAATCCCAACCCCACTTGAAAGGGGCTATGGTTGGTTGAGCTATGCACGACTCGGTTGTAGCTATGCTGGACATAGGGAAGGCTCTTATCCCATGTGTGAGGGTTATTTGAATTATACATGTGAAGGATATGCACAATCATTTGATTTACAACCTCGGTTTGGCCATATGTCTAGGTGTGGAAGGCCGTGGATTTGGTGAGCTTGGTGTCCAGCGGTGACCAGAGGATCATCCAGAATGTGATGAGAAATCGACTATTCTGATCTGAGACAATGGTTTGTGGGATTCCAAAATGTACCCAAACTCGTTCAAAGAAGAGCTTGGCAATGGCCTCTACTATGATGCTCTTCTTGCAGGCAACTAGAATCGCCATCTTAGAAAAGTGATCAGCAACCAAAAAAACACAGTCATTTCCCTGCTTGGTGGATGGGAGATCCGACATGTAGTCCATTGAGATGGATTCCCATGGCCTGTCAGGAGTAGGAAGAGGGGTGTACATGCCCTGTTTCTTAGTGGTTGGTTTGGCAATGGCACAGGAAGTGCAGGACCTGATATACTTGCCAACCTTCTGTTGAAGTTTTGGCCAGTAGAAATGTTTCTGTAGCATCGCCATTGTCATTTCGACGCCAAAGTGTTCTACCACCCGACTGTAGTGGGATTCCTAGATCAGCTTCGCTCGCTCACTTGATGGAACACAGATATGGCCTAGATGACACAACAACCTATCCTGAAGATGGAAATTATCGACAACTGCATTTGCACCCAACATTTGGTAGGTGGTGGCGAAGTCAATGTCTGTATCATAGAGTTGGAGCCATCCAGATGTCTCATGGCCGAAAGATTCTAGCACCATGGTGAGTGCCGCAACTGGTGGTCTTCTGAGGCAATCAATGACACAATTGGTGATGCCTATTTTATACTTGATGTTGAGGTGGAATTACTGCAAGTATGTGGACCACTTTTGATGGCGGTCATTCTGCAATTTTCCCTGTGTCTGCATGAACTATAGTGGCTTGTGATCAGTGTGGATGATTGTCTCCTTCCCATGAATGTAATGTCTCCACTAGAGGCATGCTTGCACAATGGAGTACATTTCTTTGTCATAAGTAGGGTACTTATGGACAGTATCTGATAGTGTCTCACTATGATAGGCCACGAGGTGGCCATGTTGAGTGAGAATGGTGCCCACAGCATAGTCTGAAGCATCTGTCTCGATCTCAAAAGGTTGTTGTAGCTCTGGTAGTCAAAGTATTGTGGCTGAGCATAAGCACTACTTCAAATCATCGAATGCTTGTTGTTGGGAACGACCCCACACAATTTTTTCCTTACCGCCACCCCTATTTATTTGGCTGAGGGCCCATGCAATATATGAGAAACCCAACACAAAGCTGCGGCACAAATTAGCAAGACCCAAGAAGCTCCGAAGCTCAGTGAGTGTTGTTGGGTCTAGTTAGTCACTGATGACTTGGATCTTGGCTGGATCCACATGTATGCCATGTTGATCAATGATGTAGCCTAGGTAATGGACCTTGTCCATGCTGAAGGAACATTTTTCCAGGTTGGTGTATAGGTTGGTGTATATGCTGCAAGTTTTCGACCCAAGTCTTGTTATAAATTAGTATGTCATCTAGATACACCACTACAAAAGTATTGGTGAATGGTCGCAGGATATCATCCATCATCCTCATGAAAGTGGCTGGAGCATTTGTCAAACCAAAGGGCATGACCAACCATTCAAAAAGTCCTTCCTTTGAATTGAAGGCGGTCTTCCATACATCTGTCTGTTCTATCAGGAACTGGTGGTAGCTAGACTTTAGATCAATATTATTGAAGTATTTTTCCCCAGTAAGTTGATCAAAGAGGTCATCGATTCGAGGAATCGGGTACTGATTTCTGACAGTGATTTTATTCAGAGCTTGATAATCAATACAGAGTCGCCAGGTTCCATCTTTCTTCTGTACCAACATGATTGGGCTCCCGCAAGGTGATGAGCTGGGGTGGATGTGCCCCTTGTGTAGAAGTTCTTGGATCTATCGCTTGATCTCCTCATTCTATAACAAAGAGCGACGATAGACTGGCCCATTGGGAAGTGGTGCATCAGGGGTCAGATCGATGGGGTTCTTGTCCCGGTAGTGCAGAGGTACCCCTGTAGGTGAGGAGAAGATATCCAAGTATTCTTCCACAACCTTATCTACTTCCTTCTGTAGTGTGGAGAGGTCGGTCATAGGGAAACTCGATGTGGTTGTGATCTTTCACTTACTCTGAGAGAGAATCAAGAAGAAGACAAACTTCCCCATCTGAGAGATGACCTTCCTGCATTTCTTAGCAGAGATCAAGGAAATGGCACTAGATGGGACTGCCTCGGGTATCCTGTACAATTTCCTGTTCAAAGTAATAATAACACTACGAGGCCTAGACTCATATAAATCATGAAGTTTTCATAAATAAGGTTGGCCCAAAATAACATCACAAACTTCGAGAGGAGAAACATCACACAATACCTCATCTTTGAAGGGATTGATGTCATATGACAGTTGGCACTGTTGGCTGACACAGAGATCGCTTCATTAGCGAAGCCATCCAATGGTGTAGGGTTGTGGGTGCAACATTGTTGGCAGGGCCAGCCGCTTGATGACTTCTACTGAGATGAGGTTCTTCTGGCTACCACTATCAACGATGAAGTGTAGCGGGGTTCCTTTTACCCACATTTGTGAATGGAAGAGGCGCTCTCCCTCTTCTGGCTCATCTGGTACAATAGGCTGGAGCTTCGTGGTAACAACAGTGGCACTGGGTTTTTCATCAATGATCCATATTACCCTTTATGGTTCTATCTTGGAGTCAAAATTTTCATTTGATTCAGAGGCTTTCACTTCAGCCACCAGCGACTGCTTTGAGCGGCAGTCATCAATGTTATGCCAAGGGCTCTTATGGAAGTCACACCACTTCCCAGTATCTTTCTTTGTCTTTCCGGTGTCCTTATTTTCTTGTGGCTTGTACTGGTTGTCTTGATACTATCCATATTTTCTCTATCCTTTGTTCAGTGGGTTGGGTCCACCCTTTCCTGGGTTTTGTTGTGAGGGGTTCCCAGGCCCAAATTGCCACGTATTTTGTTTTAGCTTCTACTCAATTTTGACGGCATATCGGTAGGCCGCGCCCAAGGATGAGATGTCCAAAAATTACATTTTGGTATGGATGTATCTATGCAGAGAACCAAAATACTTGAGCACCAGATGTCACTCTGAATCTTTGATACCCAACTTGGTGTGCAAGGTATGGAAGATATTTGTGAAATATGGCACTGCTTGATCTCTTTCTTGCCGCAATGTGGCCCATTTGGTATACAGGTTGTCATAACTTATGATAGGGTAGTATTGTTTCTTAATAGAATCCTTGAAGGATTCCCAGGTGGACGTGACTGAAAATAATGAGGTTTCCTCTCTTTCCTTTTGCTCAGAGAAAGTTTCCCACCAATCTTTGACATGGGGAACAACTTTGAGGAGCGCAAAAGTAATCTTTTCTCTATTCGAAAATTTATGAACAAAAAGATACCCTTCTAGTAGATTCAATCACTTGTATACAACATCTGTATCTATCTGACCTTCAAATATAGGAATATCAAAGTTTATTTGTACCTTGAAGGGGGCGACGCCTCCATTTGAAGAAGATGTGTCACCTGTTGGTAGACACCGAAGGATTTGCGTGAAACTATCCATCATCTCGTTCCTCTGTTGCGTGAGGGATTCATCAATCAATAGTTTGAAAGGATATCCTATCCCGTCATCTTTATTTTCTCTTTCCATGGTAGGTGGCTTGGGTGTGTGAGAGCTTTTGTCCTCAAGAGAAACAAACTCGAGACCCAACTCTTTGTATTCCGACCTCGTTGGGGACATGCATTAAGATGACAAGGAGAAGACCGCTTTGATGCCACTGATCCGGATTTTATGAGAAGAACGAAATGAATATAGATTATTAACAGGTTCTTAACACAAAATAATAGAGATACAGTAAAACTGGTTTTCTATTCAATAACGAAATAAGATGAAACTGTAAAATGCAGCGGAAACAAGCTTGCTAGAATGGTGGCAGCTTATCTCTGAGAAGAGATGTGACGACAGTGTGCATTCATAAGAAGCAGGTTATAATGAGGCTCTGAAGGAATTTTTTCACTAATCAAGAATGCCAAAAACCCTAGACATCCAAAAAATATGAAGTGCCAAAAGTCACATCGGCCCCATCTGTGTAAGTTAGTACATCAACTTCCGGGGATCGTAACTTTTGCATACGATCTCTGTTTTAGGCATGTGATAGTCCGTTGAAAAGGTATCGTTGAGGAGATTCATTTTGTTGGCTCAGTCATGCCTTTTAATTTTTTAATAATTGAGGAGATCGATACCAAAAAACCTTCATTTAGGCCCTCAAAATGGCCCCGGAAGTTAAAACTGCTAAAAATAGTAAATTGCCAAAAATGTCAGAAAATTGTTTTGAGCCAGTTGGAAAAGGTGGGTGGCCACCGATATCCATCTGGATCACCATTTAAATTAAATTTTCCTAATCGATGATATAAATGTGTTTACTCTTCACTTCAACTTTTATATAATATCTCATAATTTATAATTACTTTTCTTATCTGTTTGTGCCTATAAACACCACCACAGTCTTAACAATACAAGTAACATTGGGATTTTATGGACAATTCCATACATAAAATATTACCATCTGTTTGCAATACAAATGACTTGTAATAGGATCTGTTACTTCCATACCTTTATTCGGAATGAGGACTCTCCAATCAACACACAACAACTCCTAAAAATCACAAAAAGTGACCAGCATATCAGGATTTCAGAGTTCGGGATTCTGCGAGTACAACAACCAACATCAATGCACAACAATTCCTGAAATCGTGAAAAGTAACCAGCATTTCAGGATTTTGCGAGTACAACAACCAACATCAATGTACAACAATTTCCGAAATCACGAAAAGTGACCATCATTTCAGGATTCTGGAGTTCGGGATTTCGCGAGTACAAAAGCCAAACATTAATAGATACAAACCTTCGAAATGAAAAACAAAGGGAAGGTTGGAATATTGCTTCAGGGTTTCGGGGTTCGGAACTTCATGAGTTCAAGTGCGCCAAACTTCAACATATACGAACTTCTGAAATACGAAAAGGAAAAGTGGGGCCCACATTTCGGGGTTTCGGGGTTCGGGACTTCGTGAATTCAAGTACCCAAACAAAAACATATACAAACTTCCGAAATGAGAAAAAGGAAAGGTGAGACCCGCATTTCAGGGTTTTGGGGTTCAGGACTTCGTGAGTTCAAGTACCCAAACAACAACATATGCAAACTCCTGAAATGTGAAAAAAGGAAAGGTGAGACCCTCATTTCGGGATTTCGGGGTTCGGGACTTCGTGAGTTCAAGTACCCAAACAAAAACATATGAAAACTTCTGAAATGCGAATAAGGAAAGGTGAGACCCACATTTCTGGGTTTCAGGGTTTGGTACTTTGTGAGTTCAAGTGCCCCAAACTTCAACATATACGAACTTCCAAAATGCGAAAAGGAAAAGTGGGGCTCGCATTTCAGGGTTTCAGGGTTCGGGACTTTGTGAGTTCAAGTACCCAAACAACAACATATCCAAACTTCCGAAATACGAAAAAGGAAAGGTGAGACCCTCATTTCAGGGTTTCGGGGTTCGGGATTTCGTGAGTTCAAGTACCCAAACAACAACATATACAAACTCCCAAAATGCGAAAAAAGGAAAGGTTTGACCTGCATTTTGAGATTTCGAGGTTCGGGACTTTGTGAGTTCAAGTACCCAAACAACAACATATACAAACTTCCGAAATGCAAAAAAGGAAAGGTGAGACCCGCATTTTGGGGTTTCGGGGTTCGGGACTTCATGAGTTCAAATACCCAAACAATAACATATGCAAACTTCTGAAATGAAAAAAAAGGAAAGGTGAGACACGCATTTCAGGATTTCGAGGTTCAGAACTCTTTGCGAGTTCCAGTGTCCAAATTTAACATAAAAAAACTTTCGAAAATGTGAAAAAGGAAAATAGGTCCTGCATTTCAGGATTTTGGGGTTCAAAACTTCGTGAGTTCCAGTATCCAAACATCAACATGAACAAAATTCTGAAATGCAAAAAAGAAAGGAACTAACATTTTAGGATTTTGGGATTCGGGGTTTTGGGGTTTCAAAATCCAAACGACAACACACAACAACTCCTGAATTCCGAAAGGTGAAAGGGTATGGGACCAACGCTTCGGGATTTCAAGATTCGGGGTTTCGGGGTTTCAAATGACAAACAACAACACACAACAACTCCCGAATTCTGAAAGGTGAAAGGTTGTGGCAACAACACTTCAGGATTTCGGGATTTGGGGTTTTGGGGTTTGGAAAAGCAAGGGAACTTCGTATAAATGTAACTAGCAAGTCCCGAATGCCGAAAATCACATTATTTTCATAATTTTAAGATTTTTACCTTGTACTGGTATTCTTACTTCTGTTCTATGAAACAATAGGTGTATAAGGATTCAATATCCGTTTACTTATCAGAATTCCAAAAAAAATCTAACTTCTGAGTTTTATACACATAGAATTTATAAAAGGGTTACAATAGGTTAACAGGTTTTGTAAAAGGTAACTCCTATTATGTTCACTCAGAGCCTCTTTAAACAATGCATTAAATGTCAACAGTACTAGATCTGTGCATCTATGTAAATACAAGAATAAGAATATCATTCCATCAGAGTTTGGAAATTATAAATGATGATCCGAGGGATTTGAGTTTGGATTCTGGGGTTCCCAGAATTCTTTAACTTTCCAAATTTTGTACATCTAGTATTTTGACTTTAGATTAAACCTAACCCGTAGATGGACCGACTTTCTTAAACTCAACTTCTATACAATAAATTTGCCTAGCACTTCTAGATTTCGGGAGGGACCACTCCAGAATTTAGACTGTGATTGTACATTTAATACTATGATAAACGTCATCCATTGAAAGAATTATTTCAAATTTACAAACAATGAGATGCATAATATCAGTTACACACAAAACATCCAAGAAGAGAGAGGGAAAGGTTTACATTAACGCAATTAGATATAATCACACAACATATACCTGCCATCAATCAAAACATAGCCATTCAAAATAGAGAGGGGTAGATCAACATATCTGAATCCAATCCATGGGAAGACAAAGGGAGCAACCACGTTCCTCTCAACCGTAGAACAAGGAAGACAAAGTCACTTGCCCAATTCACCCCCTAGCCTGACCATGAATTCATGAGGGAGAACTTGGAAACTCCTCCTCAACAATGTCCTTCAATTCCAACAGTTTTCTTCTTGCCTCACACTTACTCAACAATGCTCATAACATCAAGGAAATTCTATTTCGACAGACTCCTCTTGCCTCACACTCAAATCTGCAGTGTTTATAATAGCAAGAGAGATCAGGAATATTTTTCCTAGCATACTTGGCAGTGTCTTGCCTCCTCGCATATGCTATTTATCAATTTTTACCTGGGTCTTTTTTCCTCCTTTGGGGATTTTCGGCATCTATCTTAATCCATGATTTTCAGGGGCTTCCAGTGGCCAAATCTCTGATTTTCCACTTCTCATAATCAGCCTAGAGGCAGTTCCAACATGTTCCCCACTCATGGAGTCATGGTCAACTGATTTTAACATGGCTATTCCATTTTTCCTCTTGCAATTAATATAATTATTCTATTGTGATACAAGTGTCATAGTCAAATAGTTAGTTGAGTCCAAACAGATCTCTTCCCAACAGTCAGAATAATTAAATACAATTATTAAATTTGAAATTCGGAATTGTCATAAATGGAAAAAAATTTACAGATTCGAATTTGCCAAAAACGAAAAATAAATTTCCAGCACACAAAAATAAAAATATTTTATTTTTGGGGGAAGTCACAGTGCCTTTTCCAATGATTTTGGATGAATCATCATTTCCAAAGGAGGCTGATCCATCTCTTTCCTTTTGTAATGTAAGAAACTTGTCTCTATCACCTGTCATGTGTTTTGAACATCCAGTGTCAACATACCAACCACATTTCTTCTGTTTATCTTATAGAGCGACTGTGTATTCTTCATTGCTATACTGATCTTGCTTTCTTATCCAAGTCATTTTCTGAGGTTCTTTTTTGTGAATCTATTGAGGTTTTTTAGGAGGGACTGCCATTCTGCAATTTTTAGCCATGTGTCCAAAATTGTTACATTTGTAACATTCCACTTCAGTGCTCAAAGATTCAAACCTGTTGTAACTTCTTCTCTGTGTTTCACTAGGTCTTCTTGAATAACCCCTTTGTGTATGGCTCTCAAAGTAGTTATTGTTCCTGTTGTTAGCTCTGCAGTTTACAACTTTATGTCCAAAATTATTACATGCATAACATAAACCAAAAAATATAGTTTGATACCTGGTAGTTGAAGATCTTATGAAAGGAGGTGCTCTTATGAATCCTTCTTCTTCTTGAGGCCCATCTATCTATTGTTGATTCTAAAATCTGAATCTTCTCGGTGGAGGAGTGTCCTTGTAATCTTCCTTGTATATCTTTTAATCCCCTTTGATTTATTCCTTCATAAATTTTTGGATGCTTTGAAGGCTTCTTCTTTTACATTTGGATTTTCCTATTCAGTTCTCATCTCATATGCTGTGAAGATTCCATGCAGTTCATCCATGCTTATTGATTTTAGATCCGATCTTTCTTCTAGTGTTGATATCTTAGGGTTGAATCTCATAGGAAGAGATCTTAGTACCTTTTGAACAATTATAGATTCTTCGATTTCTTCTCCCAATCCTATGATTGCATTCACTGTTTCATCGACTCGTAAGAAGTAAGATGTGATATCTTCATCTTCCTTCATTTTTAGTTGTTCAAACTAACCTTTGTAAGTTTGAATCTTTGTTTCTTTGACTTTTGAATCTCCTTGATAAATATTTCAAAGCTTTTCCCAAATCTCTTTAGCAGATTTACAATGTGCAACTTTGGTGAATACTGTATCACTGAGACCATTCAAAAGTGCATTTATGGCTTTGGAATTATTCTCACTGAGTTTCATTGATTGATTGCCAAACTTGAAATCCATGTGCCTGTATATATGTCTTCATCCTTATGCTCCAAAAATCATACTTTTGTCCATCAAATTGTGCTATTCCATTTTTATACAAGTTGGTACTCTCCATGATCTACCTTTCAGTGGTTAAATTAATTTTTGAAGGAACCTTCTCTGATACCAATTGTTGGATTACTGAGAGGGGAGGGTGAATCAGTAATAGAGAAATGTAATCCCTTTTAACCATATAATCCAAGTGTTATATCAATGAATCATTATCATCCAATAACTATAGAGTAAATAAGAAATGAACAAATGAAAAATCATACACATACATAGTACACTAGTGTTTTACGTGGAAACCCAAATCGGGAGAAAACCACAGAATGTTTTTTTTTATATGTCTTGAAGAATTACATTCATTGGAAGAACCAACTTCCTTTCTTTTGCAACTGCAACTGGAAGGAGGCTCCAAACCCCTAGTTTCTCAGGCTACAAACTGAGGAGAGATCCAACTCCCCAATTCTCTGGCTACAACCCCCAATGTTCTCCGGCTACAACCGGAAGGTGGATACAACCACCTGTCCTTGCCTCGTCCTGCCACCCTGAAGTATAAGTAGAATGATGGAACCATTGTCACACAATCACTGTGAGATATACTGTTGTAAACCTATACCAATAAATCTGAACCATGTATCAACCATGCATCAACCTGTACCTCAACCTGTAATCAACATGTACCATAAACAAGTGCATCAACCATGCACCAACCTCTAATCAACCTGTACCATAAACAAGTGCATCCAACCATGTACCAAGTATGTACCAATGATGTTTCAACTACTCATCAACTATGACTCATCAATATGTACCAACATCATCAACTATACACCGCATGTATGTGTGCCAACTCATCAACTACTTGTCTCAACCATGTACTCAACATGTACCAAAACCAAAAGACCTCACCAATTTCATCATCCAAATTTGATTTGTAACTTTATAATAGACCTGGTGTATATGATCACATTCCTGCAAACCTTCCTTGACTTTAAAAACAAGATACTATCATTTTCATCAAACTTTTCTTTAGTCTCACATGCCTAGTTTTGGATTAGTCAACAACCCTAACTTGAAGTAATCATAACTTTGAACCTGTAAATATCTGAAATTGATACACAATATGCAACCCCACAACAAAATCCATAGAGATGACTTCCCACTTGGACATAGGAACATCATGTGGTTGTAGGAGGTCTGTCGGGTGATGGTGGTCGACTTTCACCTGTTGATACTCTAGGCATTTGGTGACGAAATGGACTACATCACGCTTCATGCCTACCCAAAATAAGAGCTTCTTCATATCTGTGTACATATTCTTCACTCTCGGATGTGCACAATAAAGTGATCTATGGGATTCCTTCAGTATGATGCTTTGAATATCCCCATTCTCTGGAATGTACATCCTTCCTTGATATCTTAACAGTCCATCTGTTTCCAGACTATATCCTTCATATTTTGGATCTAACTGCCTCCCGCTCTGGAGGTTTGAAGTAACCTTTAAATACCAACTGTCTTCTAGGAGTTGTGTCAACACATGTTCCTTTAGATTGATCTTTAAGGTTACCAAGGAGAAGATACATGGTCTCCTACTCAAGGCATCTGCGACCACATTTTCCTTTCCCTTGATGTACGAAATACCAAAATTGTACTCACTCATAAACTCACTTCATCGCCTTTTCCTGGCATTCAGATCTCTTTAAGTGAAGAGATGTTTTAAACTTTGATGGTCCATTTTGAGCTCAAAGTTTTGCCCAACAAGATAGTGCCTCCAAAGTTTCAGAGCTATCATTACAGCTGCCAACTCTAAATCATGAGTCGCGTATAGCTCTTCCCCTCCGTAGAATGAAGGTTTGGCGAGATCAAACCTGGGACGTGCAGGCCGTGTTATTATATCCATCCCTCGGCATCTCCTGAATCAACCAAACCAACTTACCTAGGCGGTAGGCTATGGTAGGCTATGGTAGGCTAAGGTTGGTTATATGTATAGAATGAACCGACTGCTTAATCACCTGAATCAACCATTGGGTCAACAACTTAACCTATTGCATAATCTACTGCTTCTACTTGTGGGTCTTATATCGATCTGTTACTATAGGGTATGGATCTACTTATGCTATCGAAGCTACTCGTGCTTATGAATCTGGTACTTTTGCTTCTTCGACTAGATAAATGGTCTCATCTAATTGTTTATAATGTCAAGTTGTGGACTACTCGACTAAAGCGCCAATTTCCTAGAAGATCGTTGGCATCCCTGATCTGATGGGTATTGTTTAGTGCGCTATGATACCATTATGTAGGAGCCGAATTAAATTAAACATCTATTAATTCTACAACATAGCAGTAAAATTCAAGAGTTTCCTTCATTTAGCACATTCGCATTCAAATTTATCAATAATAATAAAGTTAATTAAACATAATAAAAAAAAACAATGCATAATTTTAAATAAATACCTGAACCTGATGCTAATAACCCTTTGTTTGTCCAAATGCCTTCTTGACCGCTGTTGCACTGTAAAAAAATGCCCAAAACCTAGTTCCTCCCTGCCAACTAGGTAACTTCCTAGCTCCAGGATATCATATGGATATCCTGGCCCCCGTGCCCAAAACCTCCAGCAACCTTGGTACCTGACTGATACAATCCCCACTCCCAAAACTCCACTCCTCTCTGCAAATCCAACCCCCAAAATCAATCGCTCATCCCCCTTGTAGAATGACCTCCCGTCCACCTCCTTCCCCTCCATATTCCTCCTTCACCGACTCCCCGCCTCATTTACTCCCTACCTAACCCATTTATTACCTTCTTATCCTTTCCCGTTAATGCCCCTTATCCCCTTTATTTAATATCTTA
>ML778943.1:375680-393289 GCA_009831015.1 Picea engelmannii
TTAATAATATAATTTATTATCCTCCTTTTATTTATTTACCTTATTAATTAATGAGTTAATTAATACTTAAATTAATCATTGACAATAATGAATAACTAATTAATAATAATTAATTAGTTAATGTTATTTTAAGAAATAATTATTGTTTAGATAATCTTTTAGGACAGTTAGATTATTAACTTAATTATAATTAATAATCCTATACGTCTATTTAAGCAGGGTCGTTACATTCCTTAAAAACATCTTCTAGGTCACTTGGCCCACTTTCCTTATTTTAAGGTTGGGTCCACTTCTAATTTCCCCATTAAATTTATTATTGAAATAATTTGTTTTGTATTCACTTTGAATTATACTACACTCATCACTTCACTTTATTATTTACCTTTTAAAATCTCTTAAACCACTTTGACTACTTTGACCTTTTGGGGCTTCTAGATGACATATGAGGGTCCTCCAACTTCGTAAGGCCATAACTCTCAAACCCTCATCAGTTATGTGATGTTCTACATACCACCATAAATTCCATGAAATGTACTATCCATATAGAATAGTATTATCTAAAAATATATCATAACTCATATCGTTACCCATCATACAAACTTGGGTCCAGTCCATTACCCAAACCTGGGGTCTTCAACTTCTCATGGACATAACTCTCTAATCGTGAGGAATTATGTGACATTCCACATAACACCAGAAATGACATGAAAAGCACTATCCATATAGGATATGTTCCCTAACAAATTCACTTTCCTTCATCTCATTATTCCACAATTAATCATGGGTTCTCTTACTCCACAAAGCATCTTTCCGTGAGGGCTTTCACCATAAGGGAACCACTTTGGAGTTCATCCATATTTAATTTTTATCAACCATGACAAAACAATAATGAGTCATATTTAAATCAAACAATATTGGGTCCATTACCTCAAACTTTGTGCTACGGGGCTTTCTTGAAGGGTTGACATCAATGACAACCAACCATAATGAACAAAACTCACTTGGGCTCCTTTGAGGGTATACCCACGATTATGTGTGGGAGATTGCATGAAGGTGTAAGTCCCTTAAGTAGGTCGTCAACGTAACTTTTCCACCTGCTTATCTGAGCCCCTTCTTGTCTTGATTTCGTGACGTTGGATTTTATCACCAACTAGTGGCTTCAAAATAAAAAGGTTTGTTTTCTTGGTTTGATTCCTATATTTTATTAGTGAGTGTTGTTTGGTTCCTCTAGTCGGCCATAGATTGTCTTTGTTCTTTACTTGGCTCGAAAAACATCGGCCTTCGTTGTTCACATAGGATGCAAGGGTTACCCCCGAAGGATCTGTAAGGTTACCAAACTTTGCCTCCTAACTCACCAGAAAGCTCTCCAGAGGGAGTAGTAAAGAACGAGGTAGCTTCTGAAGTTGGAAGCACAAACTCTTTAGAAGGATTTAAAATTTTCCGGACTCTCTAGAGGCATTCAAAATTCCCCTTGTTAGACCAGACACATGTATACTTTAGATGAATTCATCCATAGAAATTTCTGTTGTTGATAATACTGGTACCTACAGGACCTAATGCAGGATTTGGAGTAGAGGATCCACTTTTTCAAAGTGAATCATTTAGGACACCGGCTCACACTATCGAAACTTCTAATCCTAGTTCCATCCCTTTGACAGCGTGTGATTTTTACAGTAAACTAGGAGAGGGTCCTGATCAACCTATGGCATCATAGGTGCATGGGATGTTTGTTACCTATACAGTACCCTTAGACCAATTTACTGGTACTACGAGTAGTGTCACCATCGTTTCATACCAATTATAGATTGGTTCTCACTCGATTCCTACTCTTCAGATGACCCATTCTACTATGGTTCCACAAGCTACCATTATTCCTACCGTAAATGTGGTTATCTCCCGAGCTCCAATTGGGACACCACTTCCACCTAGACCAAATCCATCGCTTCCCCCTGGGTATAGATCTTTGAATAATTTCATTTCTATCCCGACCTAGTTTCCATATGGAGGTTCTATAATTTTTGTTCCTCTTGGGTATAATGATGTTGTTGGTTTTGTTCCTACACCTTCCTAGGTTCTCTCCGAAATGACTTATGTTCCTCCTCCACCTTTGTTGGGAGGATTTGGTCCTAGTGGCTCCAATCTAATTGGAGGCACCATTCATTCATTCACTTTTGGTTTCTAGATTCCTGTTGGAGATCAACCTCAAGCTGGGGGGAAACCTCAATTTGGGGGTCAACCTCAGATTGGGGCACAACCTCAACTTGGGGGGAAACCTTAGGTTGGAGTCCATCACCCACTTTATGGACAAAATGCACTTGTGGTACAAACTCTACATTGGAATCTTCCTTTCCAAGGAAATATACAACTATTTGGGGGACAACATCCTCAAGTTAACTCTTTTGTACCCCCCAACCTTGATCAACTGTATCTAGATTCCTTGAATCTCACTTGGGTTTATAATGTTCAACCTAGTATTATTGTTCAAGGGAATCCCCCTAATCAACCCAACCCTATGGCCTATGTGCCTCAAAATCCTCCATAATCAAATTTGTCAGGACTGTCTCCTTATTTGTAGACTTCTTATGGTCCTACTGGTATACCTACTAGGATTCCCCCTCAAAACTACCAGTTTCCACAAGTGAACTGACAGTTTCCTTTCCTGGCCACTTTGGTTTTACTTGATCTATCTATGATTTTGAATGATCCTATCTTACATTCTCCTTATTGGCATGTCATACCGGCCAAGTTGTCGTTCAAATTCCTATATTTGACGGTCGAGTAGGAGAAGATCCTAATAATCATGTTATGACCTTTCATCTATGGTGTTCATCTAAGTCCTTGATGGATTACTCCATCAGATCACAAATTTTCCAATGGACTCTCATGAGTTCAACAACAAAATGGTACATCAAGTTACCACTAGGTTTCTTCAATGACTTTAACACCCTATCCATGGCCTTTTTGACACATTACCAGTTGCCAATTCAATATGAGACAAGAACCAAAATTTTGAGTTTTTTCAAGAAATCCTCATCCACTCATATTTTTTATCACATCCATGAGTGGAGGAGGAGAAGGAGTCTAATCAAAGTTCCCCTTCCTAATCAACTATTGAATGAGTGGTTTACAAAATCACTAATTGGACCTATCGCTCATGATGTCTCCATGGGTGGTGTTGTCACCGAAGAGAAAGTTATTAGTCATGCTCAGTATATTGATCTCATTTATTTGCAAATGAGAACACCTTACAATTTGATCCCTGATGCTCCTCATCCTTCCACAAAACCTAACCCAAAACCTCCAACAATTTCTCATGTTGCTAATGGTGTGATTAGCACCTTCCACATTGAGACCCATTCGAAGCACGTCAATCACACCAATCCAAAATCCAATAATTCTAATGCACAAAATACTCCTACTCCTACTCTTTCCACCAGTAATACCACCGAGGTTGATTCTGTTCAATCCATGCCCACCAGAAAGAATTAAAATAAAAAGAAAGGAAAAGGTAAGAACAAGGAGGACAAGAATAGTAATCCACAATATGATAAATCCAAAACACAAACCACTGATGAGAAATACAAATGTAATCCTTGTTACACCTGCCTTATTTGTGGTGATGATCATTACACGAAATATTGTCCAAGACGTGTCGAGGTTACTAAGTTCCTCTAAGGGACCAGAAAAAATTCTACACCTATTGTTTTGTCACAACCTTTCCCTTCTCACCAACAAGCCCAACTGATCATTCATGACCAAGATACCCCTTCTACCTCTTATTATGTCCTTATGTGTACTGGTGACTCTAAAAAGAACAAAGTTGCAGTCGCAACTTGAGCCAAGGATTACTCTCCGTTAAAAGAGAAAGTTGATGATATACCACCTTTGTTGGTTCAACCTTCTCCTTCAACTTCACCTACAAATGATCCTCTTCATCTTGAAAGACCGGGTCTCGATATAGTCCTTCTCCCTCCCCCCAAGGGAATTGTTTGAAATTTTTCATTCAATCCTCATGTGTGTGTTGCACAAAACTATAGTATTGTAGAAGACCTTGCGAAAGCACCCTCTACGATGTCATCTCTCAAAGTCCTTCAATTTTTTCCTGCTCAATGGAAGGCACTGTTAAAGGGCATTGATGGAATTGATCCCACAAATACTGATTTAATAATCTTTGACTTGGAATATCACATTCCAAGGCTTCCTCCTCAATTAGCATTTCAGATCCAAGTTGTTGTTGAAAACAAGAATATCTATAGAACTATTATTGACGAAGGAGCCTCGACGTGCATTATGTCCATTACTTGTTTGAAAGCCATTGGATCTCCTACCCTCACCGAATCACACAATACACTTAAGGCCTTCAATGGTACAGGATTTAAAACCTACGGTGTTCTTTCTTCATTGTCTATTACATTGGAAGGTAAATTGGTCAATGTCGAGGTTGAGGTCTTCGATGCACCTCTTGATTATAACCTTTTACTTGGCCATAGTTGGATCGATTCCATGCATGCAGTTCTGTCTACCCTTTCCCATGTGTTACGTTTCCCGCACCAAGGAAAGGTCATTATTGTTGACCAACTAGCCTTGTTTAATTCCTATTCTCGTACTAGCAACGTTCCCTTTATCTCAAAGACACCCCTTGGTTACAAGAATGTCGGAGTGGGTCTCTTGAAAGATTCAACTTTGATGGGTACATTTCCAATCCCACCACCCGATATTCCCCCTCCTTTTGTTTCCTCTATTAACATGATATCCACCACAATTCATGAAAACCTTGAGTCATACAATCCATGGGTAGTACCTAACCGTGTTTATTACTCTCATTACGATGACAAGATGCCTTTAAGTCTGGTCGAATACTCTTACCAATATATTCAATTGACAACCCCTTCCCCTCCTTCTCTCTGTGATTCATCTCCTGATCCATTTCATGTGATATTTCCTATTGATGAGATGATCATGTCAGTCATGTCTATGGAATACACCCCCTGGGACAATGGACATCATCGATCCATTCTCTTCCTAGAACGTGATACCATAGAGAGTTACAAACAGATTTCGACTTCTTCGACCATTGTGGTTATTTATTGAGTTCCTGAGTCAACACATGATGTTTTTTATGAAGGGAAATTGAGAAACATTTCACCTACAGTCCCTTTCTACATAATGTTCATATTGGATCCTCATGTTCTACTGACAAGGTCCATGAGTATAAATCCATTTTCCAAGATTTTTGCGACATTTTCGCCTAGAGTTATGAAGAAATGCCAGGTATCAATACTGATATCATTGTACATGAGATTAACACATACCCCGATGCTAAACCCATTCTGTACAGACTTCATCCAGTGTACTCACGCAAAGCTACTGCTATCAAGCTTGAAGTTGAAAAACTTCTCAAAGTTGTCTTTATCTATCTCGTGGCTCTGACTGATTGGGTATCCAATCTAGTTCCAGTGAATAAGAAACAAGGTACCATCCACATCTGTGTAGATTACAGGGACACAAATAAATCTTTTCCTGAGGACAATTACCCAAACCCTTTTTTTTACTAGATCGTTGATGACTGTGCTGACAAGAAATATTCTCTTTGATGGATGGTTTCTCTGACTATAATCAAATTAATATTTTAGCCATGGACCAACACAAGACCACTTTTATTTTCCCTTGGGGGACCTTTTCCTATCGACAATTACCCTTTAGTCTCAAGAAATTTGACACAACTTTTCATCATGCTATGTCTTATGCTTTCCATGATATTAATAATATTGTGCAACCCTATCTCTAAAATCTATCGGCGCATTCCAAGTGTCACCAAGATCACCTGACACATTTGATGGCCATTTTCATACATGGTCGTTATTATTGTATCCTCTTAAACCCACAAAAATGTTCTTTTTGTGTGGAGTCTGGACAACTTCTTGGTTTTATCATGTCGATACATGGGATCTGAGTATACCCCTTGAAGGTTGAGGCTATCTTAAATCTACCTCCTCCTTCTACTTTACACCAACTCCAAAGTTTGGAAGGGAAGGAAATTTTTTTACATTGCTTCATCCCCAATTATTCTGAACTGGCGAAAGGATTCACTCAACTACTTAATAAAGGTTACGAGTTTGTATGGGACGATACTCCAAACAAATCCTTTGAAGCTTTGAAACTTTCCTTAACTCATACACCATTACTGTTTCCCCCTGACTATAGCTAGGATTACTTCCTCTACTTAGCTGCTTTAGAATCTATCATTTCCATGGTCTTAGTCCAAGAGGATGATTCACATGACGAACATGTGATATACTATTTGATTCAGAGTCTTTTGACCAGAAAGACCAAATACCTACATGTAGAGAAACTGGCCTTGGAAGTTGTTCAAGTTGTCCAACGTTTTCATCATTATATCCTATTACGCAAGACCATTCTTATTTTCGATTTCAACCCTATGCAACATATCCTCACCCAAAAATTTATAGGGGGAAAGTACTACAAATGGATAGTGATTCTCCATGAGTTCGACTTAGAGTTTGAACACGCTAAGTCCAAGAAATCTTTGGTTTTCGTCAAAATGATATGTGACCTTACCTCCAGTGAGATAGAAAATGTGGCAAAGGATTCCTTACCTGACGAATCCATTTTTCTGATCAGTTTTGATGAGGTATGGTACGAATATATTATTATCTATCTCCATATTCAAACTTTTTGGCTCGATCTATCTAGCATGGATCATCTCCGTATACGGTATCAAACCCGCCAATACATCATTCTTGGTGACAATTTTTATCACTGAGGTATTGACTCCATTTTTCGACGATGTCTCACTTACGATGAAGCTGAGAAAGATTTGAATGTTTGTCACTCTGGATCATGTGGTGGTCATATGTCTAGGTATGCCACTTCCCAAAATATCTTACGAGCAAGTTATTTATGGCCTTCTTTGTTTAAGGACTGTATTACTGCTATTCAAAAATGTCATGCTTGCCAAACTTATAATAACAAGATAATTTCTCATCCTTTGATTTAAACCTGGTCTTTGTTTTCTTTCCTTGTTGGCAATGCTTGCATAAAGTGTTGGTTGGTTTTGTAATCTGGGGAATTTTTCTAAATGCTTCCTTTTTTCTGACTTTGACAAGGTTAACAAAGTGTATGTGACCCATTCTTCTGTGCCATAGCCAACTTTCATCTTCCTTTCCTAGACAACACTTTTCATTTCCAATTTCACTTTATACATATATGTTGTTTGAAGTTCTTGCAGTTGTTCCAATACAACTTTCTTGAACCTTCTTTTCTTATCTCACACTTTTGTGAATAGAAAGTAACTGTAGAGACAGTAAAATACAAAATTTAATTCAATTTATCATATAATTCCTTCTCATACATAAATAATTCATTCACCAACATATGAGCATGTAATATTCAACAAAATTTAAAATTTAACTATGGCATGAAAACAACTTAGCAATTTCATAAATAAATTACCTGCTTCTGATGCTAATTCCCTCATTGATATAGTTGTCCTTTGCTGAAGTTGAAGCTATGTCAAACACTGCCCAAAACTGAGTTTTCCTCCCTGCCAGCTAGGAGTATCCTGCCTGGCTCCCTAGCTCCAGGATACCGTAAGGATATCCTGCCCCCCGTACCCAAAACCCCCAGCAAACTGGTGCCCCCTGCTTCTGAATCACCAAAATCCACCAAAATCAAACTCCTCCTCCAAATGCTTCCTACCTCTCCTTGAAAGAAAAATGATCCTCCTCCTCCTAAGACTCCTCCCGCCATATCCCCCTTCACTGACTCTCTTCCCCCTCATTAATTTTATTATCCCTCCTTTATTACCTTATCCCCCTTTCTTCAATATCTTATCCCCTTCTTTATTGTCTTATCCCCTTCATTAATGTCTTATCCCCTCCCACATACGTAAAGCAATTATTTAAATAAATTAAGATTATTAAGCCCCTTAATTTATCACCCATGTCATTGAATGTGATATGTAATCAATCAATTAATTAATCAAAAGAAACAATTAATTAATAAATAAATATTTAATTGATATTATTAATGCTAATCATTGTTTAATTAAAACCATATTAGGACAGTTAACTATCTAATTAATTTTTACTTAATAATCCCTAAGCATATATTCAACTAGGGTTGTTACATACACCCACCCTTCAGGAAACTTCATCCCGAAGTTAAGGTATCTCATGGTACAAGGAAAAGAAACATGGTTCACACATTCATAACAAATAATCGACACTATTAGTAAGTAATCCAAGAAAACTCATACATACTAGTGTACATGTACAAGAAATGCATGTGTAGCTAAGTACATACAAGTCTCATGCATGTACTAATAATCAATAACTATCATCCTTTAGTAATTTATGTATGCATCCAATCCAATCAACAAGACTAGTCTTTTATAACAGACAATAAACCAATCAAATGTTTGAGAAATCCTTTAATTACAATTATCCGGTTCGACAATTTTATTTAGACAATTGTGGTTTAGTTACGTAATTATGAATATTCATATATACACATTTTCTTTTTAGAAGGGAAAACATTAAATTCCACCATAAGAAAATCTCCATACTTTCTCAACTATTTCTACTCATCCTTCCTCCCTAACTTACTTCCATCTCCATTGCTATCCTTCCTCTGCTAGACTATCTTGGAGCATCAACTATATTGGCCTAACTCCAAATAGAACCCGTAAGCAGAAGTGTCACTATCTCGACCAAGATTCCCTAGCAGGAAACTGACAGTAATCATCACACATCTTGGGGAGCGTGAGCTAACATCATCCTCCCATGACTTAAGGTTTCGAAGGATACACGATGGGAAATTCCTCCACCCCTCCTAATCATAACTAGGGTCCACAGGGTACAATGGAATATACAGTGGCACTGTGTTGTTGAGGGTTTTTTCATCGTTTATTCAGTTTTGGGTAGTCTCATCACCTGGAATCCTGCACTAGTCCACATATCATAGCAATGCATCCAAACCAATTTAATTTCACATACAAATATTCGTACCATAATGTTTCTTGGCTAGTGGTCATGATATCCACTTTCATCATCATTATCCCTTGGCTATTTCATAGCCCATAACCTGCAGACTAGTCTGTAACACAAACTCATACATTTCTAAGCATTATCATCATGTAATTTCATACCATCATTATTTAAATTCGGTATCCTTGTACCAACAACTTAACATCAACATTTTCAAGTTAGAAATAGATCCCATAATATCCCATTATTCAATTTCGGAACCCATTCATAAGATTATCATTTACCAAAATAGATTGCATCATATCCAACATCATTCTAATAACATTTAAACATTCATAAAAAATTTCATTCTCACAATATGTCGCATCATATACATCATCATCAATAACATTTAAACATTCGGAAAATTTACATTCACATAGTAGATCGCATTATATACATCATCATCAATAACATTTAAAAATTCATAAAATTTGCATTCACATAGTAGATCGTACTATATTCATCATCATTAATAACATTTAAACATTCATAAAATTTACATTCACATAGTAGATCGCATTATATACATCATCATCAATAACATTTAAACATTCATAACGGTTCATATGTCTTAAAAGTTTAAGTGTATCACTTAATAGTTTTCACCGTGAAGAGAAAATAATGTAAGTAGGCCTCAAGTAAATCCTAGATATCTAAATCAAAAGGTGGTGTTACATACACCCCACCTTCGAGAAACATATTCTTGTGGTGGTCCAAAAAGTGAGGGATAGTCTCGTCGTAGTGTCTCGATGTCTTCCCAAGTAGCAAATCCTGGACTATACTTGTCCCACTGGACCTTAACTTGGTCTACCAGATGGTTTCTGAGCTATCAGACTCTACAATACAATATGCGTAATGGTTCTACCATGAGAGTTCCCACGTCTGATACCTGTAATTCTTTCCAATTTAGTTTATGTGATTCATCAGCAACATAATGACGTAAAATAGATACATGAAAAACATTATGAGTTTTATGCAAGTGGGGTGGCAGTACGAGACGATAGGAAATGGGTCCAATTTTCTCTTGGATTCTAAACGGTCCTATAAATTGAGGTGACAACATTGTCTCCTTCCCGAATCGTATCGTTCTCTTATTAGGCCTGATACGGATGAAAACCTAGTCTCCCACTTCATAACTTCAGGCAGTCCTGTGTGCATCCACATAACCTTTCTGCCTATCCCGTGCTTCCTTTAGTCTCTGTCTAATATGAATCACCTGTTCCTCCATCTCTTGAATCAATTCTGGCCCAACTGTTACTTGGTATTCTAGTCTATCCCAAATCAACGACGTTCTGCATGGCCTTCCATACAAACCTTCACAGGGTGGCATTCCGATGGAGCTATGAAAACTGTTATTGTAGGCAAACTCTACCAAAGGTAGGTACTTCTCCCACTAGGTTTGATTATCCATGACATACATCTTGAGCATGTCTTCCATGACTTTATTTACTCTCTCATTTTTCCCATCTGTTTTAGGATGATAAGCTATTCTTAAGTTCAACTAAGTTCCCAACGCTGATTCCAAACTTGTACAAAAACTAGAAGTGAATCGGGAGTCCCTATCTGAAATGATCTTCTTAGGTATCCCATGAAAATGGATAGCCTCTCTTACAAGCACATGTGCCACATGAGTGACATCGTAAGTGTCTCTAACCGCAATAAAATGAGCACTCTTGGTTAACTTATCCACTATCACAAGAATGGCATTGTGTCTATGAGATGTGAATGGAAACCCCACAACAAAATCCATAGAGATGACTTCCCACTTGGACATAGGAATGTCATGTGGTTGTAAGAGGCCTGTCGGGTGATGGTGGTCGGCTTTCACTTGCTGACACTCTAGGCATTTGGCAACGAAATGGACTACATCGTGCTTCATGCCTGACCAGAAGAAGAGCTTCCTCATGTTTGCGTACATATTCTTCACACCCGGATTCGCACAATAAAGTTCTCTATGGGCTTCCTTCAGTATGATGCTTCGAATATCCCCTTCTTCAGGGATGTACATCCTTCCTCGATATCTCAATAGTACATTTGCTTCCAAACCATATCCTTCATACTTTGGATCTATCTACCTCCCGCTTTGGAGGTTTGAAGTAACCTCTAAATACCAACTATCTCCTTGGAGTTGTGTCAACACATGTTCCCTCAGATTGACTTTTAAGGGTATCAAGGAGAACACACGTGGTCTCCTACTCAAGGCATCTACGACCAAATTTTCCTTTCCCTTGATGTACAAAATACCAAAATCATAGTCACTCCATTGCCTTTGCCTGGCATTCAAATCTCTTTGAGTGAAGAGATATTTTAAACTTTGATGGTCCGTTTTGAGCTCAAAGTTTCACCCTACAAGATAGTGTCTCCAAAGTTTCATAGCTAGCATTACAGCTGCCAACTCTAAATCATGAGTCGCGTATAGCTCTTCATGTTTCTTCAACTTCCTTGATGCATAAGCTATCACTCTTCCATCCTGCATTAGCATGGCCCCCAACCCTTTCTTCGAGGCATCCATGTAGACTATGAAGTCCTTTTCCATATCCAACACTCGTAGAATTGGCGGACTAGTTAGTAACCTCTTAAGCTCAATGAATGCCCTATCACACTCTTCTATCCATTCATACCTGACCCCCTTGCGCTACAAGGTGGTGATGGGTTTCACTATTTTGAATAATCCCTCCATAAATCTCCGATAATAACCTGCTATCCCCATGAAGCTTCTCACCTCATGGGCATTTTTTGGCACTGGCCACTCCATAATGGCCTTTACCTTTTCTGGGTCTACAAAGATTCCTTCACCAAAAATGATATGACCTAAATAGTGGATCTCTTTCTAAAAGAAGGAACACTTCGACAACTTCCCATACAATTTGTTCTTGCTAAGGAAGGACAACACTACTCGTAAGTGTTCCTCATGTTCTCTTTCATTCTTGGAATAGATGAGGATGTCATCTAGAAAGACTTGTACAAAATGGTCTAAGTACTTCTGAAATACGTTGTTCATGAGGCTCATGAATATTGCTGGTGCATTGGTCAATCTGAAAGGTACTACGACAAACTCGTAATGTCCAAACCGAGTTCGAAAGGCAGTTTTTGGGATATCACTTTCCTTAATCTTTAACTGATGATACTCTGATCGCAAATCAATATTTGAGAATACTGCTTCTCCTTTCATCTGATTAAAGAGGTCATCTATTAGTGGCATCAGGTACCTATTTTTCACTGTAGCACGGTTCAGGTCCCTCTAGTCTATACACAGTCATAAGGATCCATCCTTCTTCTTTACAAAAATTACTGGTGTGCCCCAAGGTGAGACACTGGGCCTTATTAACCCTAAGTCCAGTAACTCTTTCAACTGCATTTTCAACTCACAAGGTTCTAGCACTGTCATCCGATACGGAGTTTTGGAAATTGGTTCTGCACTAGGTTTTAGCTCAATAGTAAAATCAAGCTCCCTCTCAGGAGGTAACCCTGGTAACTCATTTGGAAAAACATCATTAAATTTTGACAGCATTGGGTACTGATCCAATAAGGGCCCCTTCCTTTCATTCACTTCTTCCACTACATAAAGTTGACACCCTTGTCTCAAGCATCGCTTAACCTTCATAGTTGAGATAAAGTGTAATGACACCTTTCTCTGTACACCCTGGATCTCTACTGGTCTTCCCTCATTGTCGACACAAAGCACCCTCTTTGCGAAAAAATCTACCAAAGCTCGGTGAGTTGCTAACCAATCCATTCCAATGATTAGGTCATATGCCCTGAGAGCAGTGACTTATACCTTCAACCTGGTAGTACACACTTCCAGGTCTATTATACAATTATCAATACTAGGTCCTACCACTTGTTTTTCCCCCGAAGCCATCTCAACTTGTTTAAAGTCATCGTGCTCGTATGATGCCAACCCACTCTTTTCTAATGAAGAAGGTGAAATGAAACTATCTATCACACCAGAATCAAATAAAATCTTAACATTGATATGATTTAGCATACCTGATGACTCCACCACCATGTATTGATGTTCATCCTGACGATTATTAACCGCTGCATAAATCTGGTGGCTTCTACTTGCTCTCCCCATCAGTGCCTTTCCTTATCTATACACGAACCCTGATTGTAACTCTGGGCAATCATGTTGGTAATGGGGTCCTCTGCACCCCCAACAAGCAACACGAGATTGAACCTGTGCACTATTATGTGACTATCTCTAAAATGAGTTCCTTCCCCTGGAACCCCTGCCCCTACTAGCTGTTCCCTGAGATGGCCATGGACCTGTCTTCTTCATTAGTGATGAACGAGATGTTGCACTAGATGCCATTGAAATCCCTGTGGCTACTGTCCTTGGCACAACTCTATTACCATATGGCGGTGGCCTTGAGCCCCCTCCCCTGGGAAATTTCCTAGGGGCCTTCCCGACGAACCCAGGACGATGCGGAAATGTTGGTCTTGTACCCTTGGTTAATTTCATGTGTTCCTCCGCATAACACACATTTTCCACAACTTTCGTTATCGAATATGGTTTCCACAACTGCACCATAGCTCTTATCTTAGGGTTCAATCCATAGATGAAGTTCTCTGCCTATTGTTGGTCATTATCCATATACGAAACATATTTGACTAGTTCCATAAATTGGATCTCATATTCTTCTACAATTTTGTTTCCTTGTACTAAGGCATGAAATGCCCCTACCTGTTGTTCCTCATAGTACGCTGGTAGATATTTCCTTCAGAACCTCTCCTCGAAAAGTTCCCAAGATACTGTGTCTGGGGTAAGGTGCAGTTGTCTTTCTAGGTTTCCCCACCAGCTCAAGGGACTGTCTCTTAACTGAAAAATTGTGATCTTCGCCTTTGAGTTGGATGCATAGTCCCTTAAGGAAAAACACCTTGTCATGCCTTCCAACCATGCTTCTGCGCATTCACTGGCATGACCCCTGGAAAACTCCAGGTAGAGGTCCTCCCCTTGAATCCCTTGACACTTCTGGATTACCCATTCCAGATGGTGGGGGTTCCACTTCAGTCCCTACTGGTTGTCACCCCTTTAAAGTCTCATTAATGGCTTCCAACGAGCGCAGTATGAGAGCTAGTTCGGGCAATGGTGGTGGCGGCGTTGGTGGTGTTGGTGGTTCCTGCGACGACGCTCCTTTTCCTCGACTCCCTCGAGTCCTAACCATCCTTTATTATTTAACCTGCATCAACCAAAGTTTTTAGAGTGAGTTCAAGGACGTTTCAAATTGGCACTACTTAAACTAGAAATAGGGTTCAACGTAAGTTTTTCCTTACTTGTCTATAAACAAACATTACTCTCTTTAGGGGATTGGCTGGGTTAGGATTAAGCATCTAATATTGGTCTCACTTCCTAAGAAAACTATTGACTCCCTTTCCTGGTAGCTATGCTAGCCTTGCGCCATACTCGCCAATTCCTCTAGCTTACTTTTCTAGTGTCTATGTTGCCTCCTTCCTGCTTGTCCTAGTCTAAGTCCTTTAATCTTTTCACTTACAACTAAATATCCTCCGATGCTCGACTCGTGAGATTTCCTTGGCACGTTGTACATATGCATTGAACTGCATGTCTCGGTGGCTGTAGGTGTGAGTCTTTAAGGATTGTAGAGTGGCTTTCGACATTGGAACTCAGTGCTTGTGCGTTGTGGTTATGTATTGCTTCCTGACTTGTGGTCGTATGATATAGTGAATCTGAGGCAATGCATTGAAGCTTAGTGTTTGAATTTTACTAGTGGAATGGAGTGGAGGGACTTGGTGCTTGGCTCGATCAGTTGTGTGTACGGTCTCATGAGATTGGCACTTGGATAATCAGAGATTATTCTTTAGGATAGTACTTTGCTACTATTGATAATTAAACTATTTATATGTGAATTTATTTGTAAAAGTGATATGTGTGGAGCGTTGGTGTTATTGCTCTTCTTAAGGAACATCGCTTGGTGGGTGGTCTTGGGTTCAAAACCCATGGACCCTCTAACATTTTAATTAACTTTAATGTAGTTTACTTTACACTAAATATACAATTAATTTAATTAAATATTATTTTTTGGTAATTAGTTACACTAATAATTTTAAAGTTACTTAATTATTTTAAAAAAAAATTACTTTATACTAAATTATCATAAATTAACTTTAAATTAATTTAAACTAAATTAACCTAAATTATTTTTACACTAAAATAATAAATAAAAATATATATAAACGAACACACAAAATTTAATAATAAATATATAAATTTTTTAATAAAATATAAAAAAAATTAAAAAATTAACTAAAAAAAACAAAACAAGTGTGGGAACACATGGATTCCATGTGCCCACCTTGCTTCCTCCAACACATTCCTTTACTAAACCCTAACTCTACAATTCCCGTCATTTTCTTTTGGCTACGCGGTCGGCCGCCATGGCCGTTCTCTCTGCATCTTTCTTTGGTAATTTGTTTCTTGGGAGTTTTTATCTATGGAGAGTGGAGGGGACTATACAATATATAGGCTGGGCGTTTGTGCAAAGTAAAAACCCCTAGTGAGATCCTCCTCCATGTAGTTTCGGCACTCTAAGCATTTGGGCGATTAGAGGTAGCTCGCGGACGCGTTGAGCAAGTAATTCCCCTTGTGGGCTCATCCCTTGGATTTGGTGTATTTTTTTTTTTTAGGGGGGGGGAGTCCATTTATAGTAGCTTGCTACTGAGCTCTTGAGTGTCATTTGTGAATTTCACTACAGCGCAAGCCTGGCGCACCCTAACAACACAAATCCAAATGAATGAAGAACAGGTGGGTCAGTGAATGAAATGGCTAGACTGGTTTTTCGTTGCCTCTCTCTGCTCTTTAATGGATAGATTTTCTACTGTGTTTTCACTTCTTGCCTCTGATTAGCATATCCCAATAACAAATTAAATCAATACAGATGGGACAAGGAAGAGAACGACCAGACTAACTTTTCATTGGCTCTCTTTGTTTTCCCTTTTATGGGTAGGTTTCTCACTATGTTTTCTTTGATTTTGTTATTCTGATCTCTCTATCTGTATGCTTGTGCATTTTTGAATCCTGTTTAGCTCAATCCCTTCTCTCTTTATCTTTATATTTATCTGGTTTTGATTTCTCCAGGCCAACAACACATCCATAAGCCTTAGTGAAAGGTGGCATACTTGGTCCAATAATACGTTGCTCCCAGTCTTCTTTCAGTCGCATATCTGAAAGAACTTTAGAAGATTATTTCCCTTCATGAGACATAAGGTAGGGTCATGTTTCATCCATTTATGACCCTACAACTCCCCTACCACGCTTGGCCCTTGAACGTAGGAAGTCATCAATCTCTTCATCTAGTAGAGCCTCATCTTCAAGGCCACCAGACATTTCATTATTGTGAAATGAGTCTCTTGATTCTACAGAATCCATTTCATCCCTGTGTACTTTCTTTCTCTTGGCTGAATAGTGTTGATGTTTTTCAGAAAAAACTGGCATTTTTGAGGAATGGGCATTTTCTGAGCCACTGAACTCATTTCCTTTGCCCTCAACCTCCTTGGAACTTGTGTATGCTATATGTTTTGAATTACACCCACCCTATGAATTATGCCTTGAGCTTTCAGATTTGGAGCTTCTTTGATGCGCAGATGAATATTTACGACTATGCAGACGTTTCTCAAGTTCCAACTCCTTTTCTCTAAGGTGCCACGTTTCATTAACTTCTGCCATGCGGTTTGCTTGCTGCATAGAACAGATTGTTGCAGTCAGAAATTGTGAATTGGGTCGTCCTCGCACATTTGGTTTTTCTAGGTAAACATGCACACCTTCTCTATTAGCTTGTAGATGTAACCCTTTAGCTTCCTCCATGATCAATGATGCTAGCTATTTCTCACTTTTATTATATCATATTTTGATTATTTATGGTTGTTTTTGAATATATTGAATTTTTATTTTGTTAACAACGATTTCTTTCACGGTGGGTGTGAAAGATTTGCTGCCACCATATCTGGAACCTAAGCTTCAAGACTGGGACTTAATAACAGGTGTTAGATTTGATTTTGTGGGAACTAGTTTAGATAACATTACCATTACAATACATGAGGTTATACCATTTTGGAAAGAAGTTGAATACTTCAAATAATATAAAACAAGATTAATAGGGTTGGTCGGAGATGAACGAGCCAACATGATTTTGAGTGAGGAAATATATTTCATCGTCATTGGCACAAATGACTTTGTTGTCAACTACTATAATTATCTATTTCGTTCTGCTCACTATACTATTTCACAGTACACATATTTTCTCCTGCAGATATACACATCTTACATCAAGGAGCTATATAGTCTGAATGCACGCAAAATTGGGTTGATTAACCTTCCTCCTTTGGGATGTCTACCTATCAAGAGAAGCAAAGGAGAGTGTGTGGAGGAAATCAACCAGGCTGCATCTGGATTCAATGAAGGGATGAATGCAATGATCGAACATCTGAAACCTATCATTCTTGGGTTAAAGATTGTTTCTCTTGATTATCACGCTGTCATTCTAGACTTCATACAAAATCCTAGAAAATTCGATAAATATATATATATATATATATATATAT
>ML778943.1:393359-444360 GCA_009831015.1 Picea engelmannii
TTATTTATTTGAACTAGTGTTAAAATTCATTTAACACTCACAATATGTATAATATTATATTATTTTCATTTTTTTTAGTGCATATTGTTTTTATATATACATCTGTATATACATAATAATAATAAAAATTGTGTGCTTGTCTTGCAGGTTAGGTGGAGCTGGAGCTCGAGTTTTCATCAAATTAAGGGTTTCAGGGTTTCACCATAGCTAAATAGAAGTGTTTAAATTCTGGGTTGGTAGGTAGGCCCTTGGCTCCAAATTTTGACCAGGGCTCTAATACCATGTGTAGAGACCGTAAAATATAAAATTTAATTCAATTTAGCATATAATTCTTTCTCATACATAAATAATTCATTCGCCAACATATGAGCATGTAATATTCAACAAAATTTAAAATTTAACTACGACATGAAAATAACTTAGCAATTTCATAAATAAATTACCTTCTTCTGATGCTAATTCCCTCGTTGATCTGGTTGTCCTTTGTTGAAGTCGAAACTGTGTCAAACACTTCCCAAAACCGAGTTTTCCTCCCTGCCATCTAGGAGCAGCTTGTTCGTCTCCCTAGCTCCAGGATACCGTAAGGATATCCTGGCCCTCGTGCCTAAAACCCCCAGCAAACCGGTGCCCCCTACTTTTGATTCACCAAAATCAAACTCCTCCTCCAAATGCTTCCTGCCTCTCCCCAAAATAAAAATGATCCTCCTCCTCCTAAGACTCCTCCCGTCATATCCCCCTTTCACCGACTCTCTTCCCCCTCATTAATTTCCTTATTCCTCCTTTATTACCTTATCCCCCTTTCTTCAATATCTTATCCCCTTCTTTATTGTCTTATCCCCTTCAGTAATGTCTTATCCCCTCCCGCATAAGCAAAGAAATTATTTAAATAAATTAATATTATTAAGCCCCTTAATTTATTATCCATGTCATTGAATGTGATATGTAATCAATTAATTAATTAATTAATTAATCAATCAAAAGTTATAAACAATTAATTAATAAATAAATATTTAATTAATATTATTAATGCTAATCATTGTTTAATTAAAACCATATTAAGACAATTAATTATCTAATTAATTTTTACTTAATAATCCCTAAGAATATATTCAACTAGGGTTGTTACAGTAACTTTATGATGTTGGTCACACATTTGAATCACACTTAGAATATTATGTTTCATATATTTTACTAGTAGAACATTTTCTTCCTTGGTATTCTTGTTTCCAATTCTGATTGTGCATTTTCCAATGGTTTTAGTTGAATCATAATTTCTGAAGGAGACTGATCCATATTTTTCCTTCCTCAATGTAAGAAACCTTTCTTTATCACATGTCATGTGTTTTGAACAACCACTGTCAAGATACCAAACACGTTTCTTTTTCTTATCTTGTAGAGAGAGTGTGCATTCTTCATTTCTATATTGATTCTGCTTTCTTATCCATGTTCTCTTCTAAGGTTCTTGTCTGTGACTTTTGTTGTTATAATGTGGCTCTCTAGGAGAAAATGTCATTTTGAAATCTTTGGCCATGTGTCCAAAGTTGTTACTTTTGTAGCATTCTACTTCAGTGCTCAATGATTCAAACATGTTGTAACTTATTCTCTGTGTTTCACTGGGCCTTCTTAGATAACCCTTTTGAGTATGACTTTCAAAGTTGCCTATGTTCCTGCTATTATCTCTGGAATTCATATCTTTATGTCCAAAATTATTACATGCATAACATAAACCAAAAAATATATTTTGATACCTGAGAGTTGAGGATCTTCTAAAAAGAGTTTCTCTTTTGAATCCTTCTACTTCCTGAGGCCTATTTGTCGGTCATTGATTCTGAAATCTGAATCTTCTCAGTGGAGGAGTGTCCCTGTAATATTCTTTGTACGTATTCATATCCCCTTTGATTGTTTCTACATATCTTTTTGGATATGTTTATTGTTCTGTTATTTTGGAGCTTGATCCATTTTCTGTCTAATTTTATCCAAGTCTGGACTTGTCATGATGAGGCTTTTGACTATTGATAATGTTATCCAAAACTTTCGAGTTGTTCTGCATATTTTTCTCTTGAAGATCCTTTCTTAATGTGACAATCTCTGCTTCCAAATTTCCAATGATCATGTCTCTTTATTCTATCTATTCTTTGAGTACTTCTTCAATTCTTTTATCTTCTTCTATTTGAACCTTCAAATTTGTGATCATTTGTTCTAGTTCTTGAGTGTCTTCTTTCTTGTCTAGTTCTACTTGTAGCTTCTTGTTTTTCTTCTTTTCTCTTCTTATAACTTCTATGGCACACAACAATTCTTATCGGTAGTCAACTTCCGCCTCTACATATTCTTCTTCGGTGTCTTCTTTATCAGAGTCTTCTACTTCCATGAATATAACTCTTTCTGTCTCACTGTCATTGACTTCATCTTCATTTGATGAGGAGATGTCTTCTTTGGTGCATAATATTTTCTTGAAAGCTTTCTTTGTGGTTCTTTTACCTTTATATGTTTGTTTCTTTTTGAGTAATCTTCATCATTCCTCTTATTTTTCTTATGAGGACATTTGTTAGAAAAATGACCAATACCATCACAATTAAAACAAATCAATGGAAAATTACCTTTATATCTATCGTTGGTTCCTTTATTCAATCTTTTGACAAACTTGGACATTTCTTCATCATATTCCTAGATGTTACTGTTGTTGTTATGTTCTTTTTCCTTTTGCTTTCCCTTTTTCTTTGACCTTTTGGATGCTTCGAAAGTTGCTTCTTTTATATCTAGATTTTCCTATTTAGTTCTCATTTCATATGCTGTGAAGATTCCATGTAGTTTGTCCATGCTTATTGAGTCTAGATCTGCTCTTTCTTCCAGTTTTGATATCTTAGGATCAAATCTCATAGGAAGAGATCTTAGTACCATTTGAACAATTACAGACTCTTTAATTTCTTCTCCCAATCCTATGATTTCATTTACTGTTTCACCAAATCATAAGAAGTAAGATGCAATATTCTCATCTTCCTTCATCTTTAGTTGTTCGAAATGACCTCTGTAAGTTTGAAGCTTTGTTGCTTTGACTTTTGAATCTCCTTCATAAATATTTTGAAGCTTGTCCCAAATCTCTTTGGAGGATTTACATTGTATAACTTTTGTGTATACAGATTCACAAATACCATTCAAAAGTGCATTTGTCACTTTGGAATTATTTTGCCCGATTTTTATTGCTCTTTCATTTTTCGGAGGAACTACTGGTTCTTTGTATCCATCTAGAATAGATTGTCAAATTTCAAATCCATGTTATTGTATATATGTTTTCATCCTTCTACTCCAAAATGCATACTTTTGTCCATCAAATTTTGGTATTCCAATTTTTATACATGTTGTTTCTCTCCATGATCTACCCTTTAGTGGTTAAATTGATTTCTGAAGGAACTTGCTCTGATACCAATTGTTGTATTACTAAGAGGGGGGGTGAATCAGTAATAGAGAAATTCAATCTTTTTTAACCACAATATGCAAGTGTTATATCAATGTAGTATTATCATCCAATAGTTGTAGAGTAAATAAGAAATGAACAAATGATCAATCATAGACATACACAGTACACCAATGTTTTTATGTGAAAACCCAAAGTGGGAGAAAACCACATAGTTCTTTTTCTTATATGTCTTTAATAATTACATTCATTTGAAGCACCAACTTCCTTTGTTTTCTAGCTGCAACTGGAAGGAAACTCCAACCCCCTAATTTCTCAGGCTACAACCGCCTATGTTCTTCAACTACAACTGGAAGGTAGCTACAACCACTTGTCCTTTCCCTGTCCAATGAGCCTGCCATGGAAGTAGAATGATGGAACCATTGTCACACTATCACTATGATATATACCACTATAACAACCTATATCAATCAACCTGTAATCAACCTGTACCATAAACAAGTGCATCAACCATGCATCAACATGTACCAAACAACCTATAATCATCATGTAACATAAACAAGTGCATAAACCATGCACCAACCTGTACCATCAACGAGTGCATCAAACATGCACCAAATATGTACCAATCATGCATCACATACACATAAAATATGACTCATCAAGATGTACCAACATCATCAACTATACACCTCATGTATGTGCCAACTCATCAACTACTTGTCTCAACCATGTACCCAACATGTACCTCAACCAAAAGACCTCATCAATTTCATCATCCAAATCTAATTTTTAACTCTGTAATAGACCTGGTGTATATGATCACATACCTGCAAACCTTCCTTAACTTTAACAACAGGAGACTAGCATTTTCATCAAACTTTACTTTAGTCTCACATGACTAATTTTGGATTAGTCAAAAACCCTAACTTGTAATAATCATAACTATGTAACTGTAATGAATAAAGATCTAAAAATGGTACACAATGTTCTTCAGTGCCTTTTATGCAATTCATCTAGATTTCATTTCTTGGAACCTCTCAGAAAATGAGTTATAGAAAAAATGGCATACCTTGTTGAATTCTGGCTTATTCTAGAGAGAAAACTTGTAGAGCATGCTCCACACAGAATATTTTTTGTATCAATATGAAAATTGTACACAAAATATTACATATTGTACTATAACCAATACATTTCGTCTTATTGAATTTGGATCTGTTATGAATAAGTTATGACGTTTTTACCTGAAACACCTATTTTAGACTAGTTTCAGGACTAGCCACGAACCTTATTTTCCACGGCGTGTAACTCCAAAAGTAAAATGACCCACAAGCTGAAATTTTTATCACAGATACTTGGATATGTTTCCTCAATGGCCTCCCAATTTCACAGTTTGAATCATTGTAGAAAAAAAGTTATTGCAAAAATGGTGAGATGACTTGTAAATAACATACCTTAGAAAACATGATCAAAATAATTTATCCTCCTTTGAATTTTGGCCTTCTTTACTTCACCTTCCCTCTGAAATTCAGCTTAGATATCCTTTGGTTACCTCAATTACCTATAGATATTCAATATTCTCATGTGTGATTAAAATAAGAGAGCCTTGCCTCTTATTTATACTTTCATGTAGCTTCCTCAAGGGGTTACCTTTTAACCATCTTAACCGACTTTCCTTATTTTAGGGTTAACCCACTTCTAACCACTTGTCAACCTAGTAATTTATCCATTAATTTTATTATTTAAATAGTTTCTTTTGTATTCACTTTGACTTATATTACACTCATCCCTTCACTTTATTATTTACCTTCTAAAATCTCTTAAACCACTTTGACTACTTTGACCATTTGGGGATTCTAGATGATTCATGAGGGTTATCCAACTTCACATGGCCATAACTCTCTAACCATGCATGTGTAGTGTTTATTTTTTCCTAAAACTAGTTAGGGTTAGATGTACCATAGCAATTTAACTACTTTTATGTGCTCGTTTTTCCATATACTATGCTACATCATCATCACCCAACCATAGGCACATACATGTTCCACCCTTGAGCACATCACATAGATATCTATCCTGGGAAACCCACTTGGGGAAGAAAAACCATCCGAACTTATTTAGTATAGTTTCATCAACCAAGTACAGTGTCAGTACAATTTTCTCTCAGAGAGAAATATCCTAGATAACCCTTATACTCAAAGGGGAACCCTACTACTAGACTTGTGCCTTGTCACCAAAAGATACACCAAGTATTATACCAAGACATACACCAATAGATACACCAAGGCACAATCCAAACCCTAACACATTACCCTAGCAAGGTAGCACATGAGAGAGAGAGACCAACCAAGACCAAGAGATGTGCCTTATCCTTCATCTTGTATTTGCAACTGCAACTACAACTCTCGAACAAAAATTGCTCTATAGTTAAGTGAGTTGTGTTCACCAAATGAGTAAGGAATCACCTTATTTATACTTATTTTTCTAGTTAAATTTTTCCATAGGGTCGACCTGTCTTTTCTGGAAAATATAATTTACTTTGACTTTTTCTGGCAGGTTCGACTTCTCATATTGCAAGCATAATATATAATAATGATTATTTTCTTGAGACAACATTAAAAATATACTTTTGCATTATTTTTTTAGGTTTTTGACTTGATCAAATAAAATAATAATATATTCTACAGCTAGATAATACTTTAACACTCCCTCTTATCAAGGAAGGTATTCTTCTGGCACGATATTCAATACATTTTTTGTATGCATCTGTACTCTAGACAATTTACTTGTTGATTTTCCATGAATATTTAAATCACTAGAAGTTTTGTAACATCAGGACTCCCTCTTAGCTAGGGAGGTATTATCCATGATGTTCTTCATCTAGTAGTATCAATCACATCCATCCATTACGCATGGCATGTATAGAACTATCCCCAATCACATGGTCTTGTAGACCAGTATACAGGTAGTAGCACCATAGCCACACATGCTATCTCATGATCAAATAGATCATGTCACAATTATCACCATCGTATCCAAACATGCTCTTTCATAGTCACACACAGACTATTTGATGGTCATGTCAGAGTCATGCATCTGTGGCCTCATCAACGCATGTAGAATCTCTCTGGTGAGCATAGCCTCATCATCCTATCGAACCATGTGGGTCTTAGGATCCTTTCATACCTTATGTCATTATGTGACTTCATCTATCTCACACAAAACTAGGCATATAGCTCACACATAACTAGGAAACTATCACATATTTCCATCTCACATCGAATCTGGACAACTATCCTTGAAGCTATCCTTTCTGGTTGGAACACCATGCATCCATTCCATAGTGACCAAACATCTAACCATGAGGATTAGGTGATATAGTGTGAACACACTACCCATCTAGCCCAAGGTTAGGAAACACCTCCAACCACACTCATGGTTGTCCCCTCAGCTTGAAAAACTTGGAAAATTCCAACCCTGAACGCTCAACATATTATTGACCCTGTGCGAGTTCATCCAGTCTGGTGCCATAGTTAGTAACATTCTCATTAATGACTACCCATTGTTGTCACACTATGTAGGCTACTTCCCCAAGAATCGCATATGTGACTCATCACTCCCTCTTATGAGGGAAGTCCTTCTGGACCACGCCAAGCTTGTCCCTAAAGTACTCAAATTTTACCTTTGACTGAGGCTTGGTCAACACATCAACTATTTTCTCATCAGTAGCAACATACTAGAGCTTCAGTTCTCCCTTTTGTACCATGTCTCGAATATAATGGTACTTGATCTCGATATTCTTTGAATTTTCATAAAACATTGGGTTCTTTAACAACTTTATAAAACTCTAGTTGTCACAATAGATACAATTCACCTCCAACTCAAGATAAAATATCCCTACAAGTAACCTCTGAATCCACATAGCTTCGCAACTAGTTGAACATGTTGTTATGTATTCTTCCTCGATCGTACTGAGTGCCACACTAATCTTCTTCCTGCTGAGCTAAGAAATCATAGCTGACCCCAAACTAAAGCAACAACCTGATGTACTCTTCTAATCTAGGACACTACTAGCCTAATATGAATCTACATAGTCTTCAATTCTTATCTTACAATCCAAAACATATAAGAGTCCAAATTCTATCGTACCCTTTAGGTACCTTAACACATGCTTTGTCACAATAAAGTGACCATGTCTTGGTTCAACCATATATTAACTCAAAGTGTTCACCGCAAAGCTTATATCTGGCCTAGTCTTTGTCAAATACATCAATGAACCAATCATTTACTTGTACATGGTGACATTCACTGTATCAGAATAAGTATCACTTAATAACTTTAGGTTCATCACCTTCGGTGTGGGCATGGATTTACAATCCATCATTTCAAATCTCTTCAATATCTCTACCACATATTTTCCTTGGTGAAGGAAAATCACGTTCGGTTTCTACAACCTCTCTAGACCCAATAAATAACGCATTATACCCAGGTCTTTCATCTTGAACTATGATGCAAGATTTCTCTTGCACTCATCGATGAGATTCCCATCCCCTATTAGAATGGGGTCATCCACATATAACAAAAATATCATTGTTCCATTATCCTCAACCTTGTAGTAAAATTTGGGATCTTCTTTACTCTTGGTAAAGCTCAAGCTTATCAGAAAGATGTCAATTCTACTATACCATTGTTGATTAAGGTTGGTTGTCATTGATGTCAACCCTTGAAGAAAGCCCCATAGCATAAAGGTTTGGGTAATGGACCCAATATTGTTTGATGTGAATATGACTCATTATTTTTTTTTCATGGTTGATAAGAAGTAAATATGGATGAACTCCAAAGTGGTCCCCTTATGGTGAAAGCCCTCACGGGAAGACCCTTTGTGGAGTAAGAGAACCCATGCTTAATTGTGGAATAATGAGATGAAGGAAAGTGAATTTCTGAGGGAAAATATCCTATATGGATAGTTATTTTCATTTCATTTATGGTGGCATGTGGAACGTCACATAATTCCTCACGATTAGAGAGTTATGGCCATGAGAAGTTGGAGACCCCAGGTTTGGGTAATGGACCCAAGTTTGTTTGATGGGTAACAACATGAGTTATGATATATTTTTAGATAGTACTATTCTATATGGATAGTACATGTCATGCCATTTCTGGTGGTATGTATAACGTCACATAACTCCTCACGGTTTGAGAGTTATGGCCTTACGAAGTTGGAGGATCCTCATATGTCATCTAGAAGCCCCAAAAGGTCAAAGTAGTCAAAGTGGTTTAAGAGAATTTAAAAGATAAATAATAAAGTGAAGTGATGAGTGTATTATAATTCAAAGTGAATACAAAATAAATTATTTCATTAATAAATTTAATGGAGAAATTAGAAGTGGACCCAACCCTAAAATAAGGAAAGTGGGCCAAGTGAGCTAGAAGATGTTTTTAAGGAAGCTACTTGGAGAGTATAAAAGAGGCAAGGCTCTCTCATTTGAAACACACTTAAGAATATTGAATATATATAGGTTTCCGAGGTAAAAAAATGATATCTAAGCTGAAATTATGAGGAAAGTGAAGAAAAGAAGGCCGAAATGCAAGGAAGGATAAATTCTTTTGATGGTGCTTTCTAAGGTATGTTATTTACAGGTCATCTCACCATTTTATCTATAACTTTGTTTATATAATGATTCAGATCCTAAAATTTCTATTCAAGTGAGAAAACATATCCAAGTATCTTTTGTAAAAAATTTATCTTGTGGGTCGTTGTATTTTTGGAGTTACACTCTGTGGAAAATAGGGTTTGTGGCCAGTCCTGAAACTAGTCAAAATCAGGTGTTTCGAGTAAAAACGTCATAACGTTTTCATAAAAGATCCAAATTAAGTGAGAAAAAATGTGTTGGTTAGGGTAAAATATGTATTATTCATTGTAACATTTTCAGATCAACGCATCAAATATTTTGTGCGGGGAACACCCCACAATGTCGCTCTCTAGAATAAGCCAAAATTCAACAAGGTATGTCATTTTTTCTATAAATCCTTTTCTGAGAGGTTCCAAGTAGTGACACTTGGAGGAATTGCATAAAAAGAATTGAATAATATTTTATATCATTTTAAGATCTTTATACATTACAGGTTCAAAGTTATGATTACTTCAAGTTAGGGTTGTTGACTAATCCAAAACTAGGCATGTGAGACTAAAGAAAAGTTTGATGAAAATGATAGTCTCTTGTTTTTAAAGTTAAGGAATATTTGCAGGAATGTGATCATATACACCAAGTCTATTACAAAGATACAAATCAGATTTGGATGATGAAATTGATGAGATCTTTTGGTTGTGGTACATGTTGAGTACATGGTTGAGACAAGTAGTTGATGAGTTGGCACATACATGAGGTGTATAGTTGATGATGTTGGTACATATTGATGAGTCATAGTTGATGAGTAGTTGACACATGATTTTTACATACTTGGTACATGGTTGGATGCACATGTTTATGGTACAGGTTGATTACAGGTTGGTGCATGATTGATGCACTTGTTTATGGTACAAGTTGATTACAGGTTGGTGCATGGTTGATGCACTTGTTTAAGGTATAGGTTGATTATAGATTGAGGTATAGGTTGATGCATGGCTGATGCACTTGTTTATGGTACAGGTTGATTACAGGTTGGTGCATGGTTGATGCACTTGTTTATGGTACAAGTTGATTATAGGTTGGTGCATGGTTGATGCACTTGTTTAAGGTACATGTTGATTACAGGTTGAGGTACATGTTGATGCATGGTTTATGAACTTGTTTATGGTACATGTTGATTACAGGTTGGTGTATGGTTGATGGACTTGTTTATGGTACAGGTTGATTAAAGGTTGAGGTACAAGTTGATGCATGGTTGATGCATGGTTCAAATTTATTGGTACCTGTTTACAGTGGTATATCTCACAGTGATAGTGTGACAGTGGTTCCATCATTCTACTTCTACTTCACGGTGGTAGGATGGGGCAAGGATAGGTGGTTGTAGCCACCTTTCGATTGTAGATGGAGAACATAAGGGGTTGTAGCCTCCTTCTAGTTGTAGCCAAAGAATTGGGGAGTTGGAGCTTCCCTCAGGTTGTAGCCTAAGAAACTAGGGGGTTGGAGCCTACTTCCAGTTGCAGCCCGAAAAAAAAGGAAGTTGGTTCTTCCAATGAATGTAATTCTTCAAGACATATAATAAAAATCATTCTGTGGTTTTCTCCCGATTTGGGTTTCCACATAAAACACTGGTGTACTGTGTATCTATATGATTGTTCATTTGTTCATTGCGTATTTACTCTGCAGTTATTGGATGATAATGCTTCATTGATATAACACTTGGATTATATGGTTAAAAGGGAATAAATCGCTCTATTACTGATTCACCCCCCCTCTCAGTAATCCAACAATTGGTATCAGAGCAAGGTTCCTTTAGGAAATAGTTTAACCACTGGAAGGAGATCATGGATTATTATAAGAATGGAGTACCAATGTTTAATGGTCAGAATGGTTTTAAGTATGAGATGTGGAGCATAAGAACGAAAGTATTTTATAGGCACAAGGACATTATATTTGGCTATCAGTTGTTACAGGATATGATAGTTCAAAAAGGGCAAAGATGACAACCAAGAAGGAATTGAAGAAGAATAAAAAAATAGCAATGGATTTCATCTGGGAAGGATTACCTAAACCGGTAAGAGAAAATGTTGGTAAATGTTCATCAGCCAAAGAACTTTGGGATAAGTTACATGACATATATTCTTCACCCATTGCAGATTCAGAAAATGCCAAAGAAGATGTAGATACAGAACAAGAAGAAAGATGTTTATCATGTCAGACAGATTCAGAAGAGGAAGAGTATGATGAAGCAGAAGTTGATTACAAAGAAAAATTGATCAGTGCAATTAAATATCTAAGGAAAAAAAGAGAAGAAAACAAATCATCCAAGAAAGAATTGATGAAGCAAAAGAAAAGTGTTCAAGGTTCTGAAGAGGATCAACAGGTCATCAAGAATTTAAGAGCTCAACTAGAAGAGGCCAGAAGAATTGATGAAACTCTAGAATATCAAAAGAAATGTTTACAAGCCAACATAGCTGCACAAAAGGAAGATGCAGAAAAGAGAGAAAAGATATTGATGGATCATCTCAGGGAAAGAACCAATGATTTAAACCAACTTGAGGAAGAGTTTGGTCAATAATAGAGAAGAATGGAAGAAGAAATAATTACATTGAAAATCCAACTTGAAGAAACAAAGAGAACAGAAGAAGTCATGAAGTCTCAGATAGTGAAGAAAGAATAAGAGGTTGAGAATCTTGAAGAAGAAGTTGTCACACTAAGAGTCAAAATCGACAAGCTCAACAAGAAAGTTGAAGAGAGAAAAACATCCACACCAGTTGTAGAAAATGAAGAGAAGCACTCTACGTTGCTAGAAAAGAAGAATAAAGAAAATAGAAAGAGTTATGCAGAAGTACTCAAAGGAAGGAATCATGGTCAACCAGAATCTAAGAAAACTATTGAAGATACATCTTCAAGAATACCATCTATGTTCAAGCCACAAAAAAGATTCAATCATGATCATGATCAATCAAAGAAAAAATTCAGAAGGACTACGCCACAAAGAAGATCATTCACTCCTAGGTATGAAAATTTATTTTATGGTCATTGTTTTTATTGTACTAACTTTGGACATAAGGTTGTAGATTGCAGGGATTATAAAAGAAATGTTCAAATAGACCGTGCCTATGTGGTCGCACGTAACATTGAGTGTTACAAATGTCATAACTATGGACACATAGAGAATGATTGTAGAAGCATGATCGATACTTACATGAAAGAGAATACTGATATCAGATATAAGAAAGTATGGATAAGAAAACAGGAAGAAAAGGTGAACAAAGACTAGGTAGTAGAGATCACAAGATTGACAATAAAACGAGATGAAGAAAATTCTACAGAGAAAAGGAAAGATGTTAGATACAAAAAGGTTTGGAAAATAACTGAAAGAAAGGAAGGACATGTAAATAAGGAACAGGTTCAAGAGATTTTACTTTCAGATGTTGTAGTGAAAGATGAATCAACATATAGAAGGAAAGAAGTCAGAGCTCAGAGAGATAATAAATCTACCAATGAAGATGATGATGAATCTACCAATGAAGATGATGATGAATACACATCAGAGCGGGAATTGTTCTAAACCATTCAGCTTAGAGACTCCCAAGTAATATGAATATTAGAGAGGGGGATTCTATGCGATAGTTGTGATGGACCAAAGAACCATCCTTCGAGCAACTTGAAGAGTTTGAGAAGACATATTCAGAGCAATCAATTAGCATAAGTACAATTTGATAGTATAATGATAAATGGGTTAGCATTATGGACAGTTGCACAAGTAGAGTCTTGGACAATATGGACAGAGATGTATTTGTAAAAAGACTTAGTAGGTTTTAATAGATATATTATAGTGGACAAGAGCATGTATTCATAGATTGGTTCAGAGAGTGGTTCAAAGACAAAGGAACATTATCGTAATGGATGATAATTGCATAGGAAATGGCTCAAACAATACTAATGGATTACAAATTGATAGATATTTTTTGGACATAGATAGTGCATACATCGATTCACATTCAAAAAAAAGTAATGGTCAGAAAAAACATTGATAAAACTCCCTACGAGCTATGGAAAGGAAGACCAACAAATGTGAAGCACTTTAGAGTTTTTGGAAGCAAATGGTACATCAAAAGAGAAGATGGCAGAATGGGAAAGTTTGACTCTCGTGTGGACAAATGAATACTTGTTGGTTACTCAAGTGCAAGGAAAGCATTCAAGTGTTACAATATAAGATTAAACAAAGTTGTGGAAAACATCAACGTAACAATTGATGAAACAGGCAGACCGGAATCAAAGAAAGAAGAAAACAAATCAATGGAACAACTTTTTGAAGAAGAAGATGAAAAAGAAGAGGAAGAGGAAGATGAAGATGAAGAGAATATAACATAAGTAGAAGAGAAAGTTCAACAAGTATCTCTAAAAACACCTAGCAAACAAGTACATAAGAATCATCCTTCAGATCAGATTATTGGAAACAAAGATGTAGGAGTTGAGACTAGAAGAAAAATCTATTCACCAGAACAAACACACCTAGCACTCTTATCTACAATTGAACCAAATTGTTTTGAAGAAGCCAGGAAGGATGAATTTTTGAATAAGTCCATGGATGAAGAATTGGATCAAATAGATAAAAATGACACTTGGGAATTGGTTCCAGGACCAAAGAATAAGAATGTGATCAGCACAAAATGGGTTTTCAGGAATAAATTGAATGAAGATGGACAAGTTACAAGGAACAAATCTAGATTGGTATGTAAAGGGTATGCACAGATTGAAGGAATCGACTTTGAAGAGACATTTGCCCCAGTTGCTAGAATGGAAGCAATCCGTTTTCTTTTAGCTTATGCATGCTCCAAGAATGTTAAAGTATATCAGATGGACGTAAAATCATCTTTTCTGAATGGGGAACTTGAAGAAGAAGTCTACATTAAACAGACAGAAGGATTTCAGTTGTTAGAGAACACAGACTATGTGTGTAAATTAAAGAAGGCCTTGTATGGTCTAAAACAAGCTCCTAGATCATGGTACTCTAGACTGGATAAGTATCTGCAACATGCAGGGTTCAGAAAAGGAAGTGCAAACATCAACCTCTACATCAAGGTAAGGCTAGGGTAATATTTTATTAATTGAAGTTTATGTTGATGATATTATTTTTGGTAGTGATGATGACAGGTTAAGCCAAAATTTTTCAAAAGACATGCATAATGAATTTGAAATGTAGTTACTTGGAGAACTATCCTTCTTTCTAGGACTTCAGATACGTCAAAGAAACCAAGGAATTTTTATTTCTCAAACCAAGTATATCAGAGAAATGCTAAAGAGGTTCAAAATGGAAGATTGCAAACCAGTTATCACTCCCATGCAAACCAGTTGTAAGTTGAGAAAAGATGATGATTCAAAGTCTACAGATCAGAGGCAATATAGGCCAATGATTGACAACCTACTATTTGTGATAGCATCCAAACCAGATGTAATGCATGTAGTTGGACAAGTGGCACGATTTCAAGCAGCGCCAAAGGAATCACATGTTTAGAAGTAAAGAGGATCTTCAAATATCTCAAAGGAACAAAAGATTTTGGATTATGGTATCCAAAAGGAAAAGATCTATCACTTATTGCCTACATAGATGTAGATTGGGCAGGTTGTATTGATGACCGACGAAGCACCAGTGGAGAAACGTTCTACTTAGGTGAGTTTTTGGTATCATGGCTAAGCAAGAAACAATCATCGATATCTCTATCTATAGCCGAGGCAGAGTATATTGTAGTAGCAACATGTTGTACACAGGTTCTTTGGATGAAACAAACTTTGACAGATATACAGGTTGAGTTTGATGAGCCCATTCCAATATATTGTGATAATACAAGTTCCTTCAATATCTCAAAAAACTTGGTGATGAACTCCAAGATGAAGCACATTCCAATCAAGTGTCACTTTCTATGGGAACAGGTTGCAGAAAAGAACATCAGAGTTGAGTATGTGGGCACAAAAGAACAAGTGGCAGACATCTTTACAAAACCACTTCCACGGGAAACCTTTGAATATCTTCGCCAAAGACTTGGAGTTATTTCTACTCCAAAAATGAATGCATTTTTAATTCTTATCTTATATGTCTTAGACGTACACGAGGAAGCACCATAAGAGGACAATTTGTCAGGGGGAGAAACCCCAGATGGAAATATACCTTTGCCATTGATGACAAAGGGAGAGAGATTTATGAGATGCATAGGACAGAGGCATGGTTCTAAGGGGAGCGGATTTATTAGATGCATAGGATAAAGGCATGGTTCTAGGGGTAGTAGATTTATCAGATGCAGAGGACAAAGGCATGGTTCTAGGGGGTGCATGAGTGATATGACTTCATTATTGCATCAGAGTGTTTCCATCAATGCCAAAGGGAGAGATTGTTGATCAAGGTTGGTTGTCATTGATGTCAACCCTTGAAGAAATCCCCATAGCATAAAGGTTTGGGTAATGGACCCAATATTGTTTGATGTAAATATGACTCATTATTGTTTTTCCATGGTTGATAAGAAGTAAATATTGATGAACTCCAAAGTGGTCCCCTTATGGTGAAAGACCTCATGGGAAGACGATTTGTGGAGTAAGAGAAACCATGGTTAATTGTGGAATAATGAGATGAAGGAAAGTGAATTTGTTAGGGAAAATATCCTAGAAGGATAGTTCTTGCCATTTTATTTACGGTGGTATTTGGAACGTCACATAATTCCTCATGGTTAGAGAGTTATGGCTATGAGAAGTTGGAGACCCCGGGTTTGGGTAATGGACCCAAGTTTGCTTGATGGGTAACTATATGAGTTATGATGTATTTTAAAATAATATTATTCTGTATGGATAGTACATGTCATGCCATTTCTAGTGGTATGTAGAACGTCACATAACTCCTCATGGTTTGAGAATTATGGCCTTACGAAGTTGGAGGACCCTCATATGTCATCTAGAAGCCACAAAAGGTCAAAGTAGTCAAAGTGGTTTAAGAGATTTTAAAAGGTAAATAATAAGGTGAAGTGATGAGTGTATTATAATTCAAAGTGAATACAAAATAAATTATTTCAATAATAAATTTAATGGAGAAATTAGAAGTGGACCCAACCCTAAAATAAGGAAAGTGGGCCAAGTGACCTAGAAGATGTTTTTAAGGAAGCTACTTGTAGAGTATAAATAAGAGGCAAGGCTCTCTCATTTGAAATGCACTTAAGAATATTGAATATCTATAGTTGTATGAGGTAAAAAAATTATATCTAAGCTGAAATTCTAAGGAAAGTGAAGAAAAGAAGGTTGAAATGCAAGGAGGGATAAATTCTTTTGATGGTGCTTTCTAAGGTATGTTATTTACAGGTCATCTCACCATTTTCGCTATAATTTTTTTTATAGAATGATTCAGATCCCGAAATTGCTATGCAAGTGAGAAAACATATCCAAGTATCTGTGGAAAAAATTCATCTTGTGGTTCATTGTATTTTTAGAGTTACACTCCGTGGAAAATAGGGTTTGTGGCCAGTCCTGAAACTAGTCAAAATCAGGTGTTTTGGGTAAAAATGTCATAACTTATTCATAACAGATCAAAATTCACTGAGAAAACATGTGTTGGTTAGGGTACTATATGTAGTATTATGTGTAACAGTTTTAGATCAATTCATCAAATATTTTGTGTGGGGCATGCTCTACAAGGTCGCTCTCCAGAATAAGCCAGAATTCAGCATGGTATGTCTTTTTTGCTATAACTCCTTTTCTGAGAGGTTCCAAGTAGTGACACTTGGAGGAATTACATAAAACTCATTGAAGAAAATTGTATATCAGTTTCATATATTTATACATTACAGGTTCAAAGTTATGATTACTTCAATTTAGGGTTGTTGACTAATCCAAAACTAGGCATGTGAGACTAAAGAAAAGTTTGATGAAAATGCTAGTCTCTTGTTTTTAAAGTTAAGGAAGGTTTGAAGGAATGTGATCATATACACCAGGTCTATTGCAAATCTAAAAATCATATTTGGATGAGGAAATTGATGAGGGATTTTGGTTGTGGTACATGTTGAGTACATGGTTGAGACAAGTAGTTGATGAGTTGGCACATACATGAGGTGTATAGTTGATGATGTTGGTACATATTGATGAGTCATAGTTGTTGAGTAGTTGAAACATGATTGGTACATACTTGGTACATGGTTGGATGCACATGTTTATGGTACAAGTTGATTACAGGTTGGTGCATGGTTGATGCACTTGTTCATGGTACAGGTTGATTACAAGCTGGTGCATGGTTGATGCACTTGTTCATGGTACATTTTGATTACAGGTTGGTGCATGGTTGATGCACTTGTTTAAGGTACAGGTTGATTACAGGTTAAGGTACAGGTTGGTGCATGGTTGATGCACTTGTTTATGGTACAGGTTGATTGTAGGTTAGTGCATGGTTGATGCACTTGTTTAAGGTACAGGTTCATTACAGGTTGAGGTACAGGTAGATGCATGGTTAATGCACTTGTTTATGGTACAGGTTGATTACAGGTTGGTGCATGGTTTATGCACTTGTTTATGGTATAGGTTGAGGTACAAGTTGATGCATGGTTCAGATTTATTGGTACATGTTTACAGTGGTATATATCACAGTGATAGTGTGACAATGGTTCCATCATTCTACTTCTATTTTAGGGTGGCAGTATGGGGCAAGGATAGGTGGTTATAGCCACCTTCCGGTTGTAGAAGGATAACATAGGGGGTTGTAGCCTCCTTTAGGTTGTAGCCAGAGAATTGTGGATTTGGAGCTTCCCTCAGGTTGTAGCCTGAGAAACTAGGGGGTTGGAGCCTCCTTCCAATTGCAGCTTGAAAACAAAGGAAGTTGGTTCTTCCAATGAATGTAATTCTTCAAGACATATAAGAAAAATCATTCTGTGGTTTTCTCCCGATTTGGGTTTCCACGTAAAACACTAGTGTACTTTGTATGTGTATGATTGTTCATTTGTTCATTGTTTATTTACTATGTAGTTATTGGATGATAATTCTTCATTGATATAACACTTGGATTATATGGTTAAAAGGGATTAAATTTCTCTATTACTGATTCACCCCCCCTCTCAGTAATTTAACAACCATACCCTGGATGTTTGCTTCAATCCATACAAGGATTTATTTAACCTGCACACATGTGACTTCCTTTCATGTGTCTCGAAACCTTGTGGCTACTCCATGTACACTTCCTCTTCTACTACACTATTTAGAAAAATTTCCTTCACATACATCTAATGTACCTTACATTTCATTACTACAACTATCACAAGTATATCTCTAATAGAAGTGTATCTCTCCATAGGAGAAAATTTCTCCTCATAATATATTCCTTCTTTCTGGGAGAACCCATGAGCCACAAATCTTTCCTTGTACTTCTTGATACTACCATCTGTTGAATTTTTAGTCTTGTAGATCCATTTGGAAAGCACAACTGATTTCTATTTCAATATTGGTACCACATCAAAAACATCATTATTAATGATGTATTTATATTCCTCAATCATAGAATCCTTCCATACTTTATTCTCTACAACCTCTTCATAATAGGTAGTCTCAACATCAATGATATCACATAACAATGCCATGTAACTAGAATATGGTCGAGGTTTCTTTCTTTCTCTGAAATATCCATCTGGAGAGTTGTACTTATCCACATCCTAAATAATATCATGATCCCAAGCTAGTATTATTTTATTTGTAATCATTTATGAAAGTATTTTTGGTTATGTCATGTCATGATTCTCTAGAACATTATCTTCTAGTACAATTCTATTACCTACAACTGTCATTGTTCAGTTCTTTCTTTCTTCTACATCATTCTGTCGAGGATTGTAGGGAGTAGTGATCTCCTTCATAATCCCATCTTCTCCACATAATTATTTTAAGTCATCTGATGTGAACTCTCCTCCATTATATGACCTCAAAGTCTTTCTCTTCTTTTCAGAAATATTTTCTACAAGGGCTTTGAATTCCTTGAACTTGTTGAATACTTCACTTTTTGTTTTCAAGAAAAAGATCCAATTTTTATGTGATAAATCATCAATAAATGAAACATAATGTACATACCTTCTAAGTGAAGTGGTTGTCATTGGTCTAAAACTGACTCTTCCTGACTATTAGTGTGCTCGATGTCTCAAACTGGAGGCTATCTAATATGTTTCCTTCTGTAACTGTCACAGTAGCTCCCTCTTAGAGTTTTCATTGGTGACATGATTTCATGGTAACCTTCCTGGAACACGTGCATATCCATTGTAAATTCCATGGAAGTTGTAAGATAACTTGCCCGAGACAAGAATAACAAGAGAAGAATTATTTCCAATATAATAACATTTTCATATGGTAACAAGAATGGAGGACAATTTCATGGTAATCATCATAGCTTTACCAAGGTGACCTTCTTGGAAGAAAAAAAGGAATTATCTCCTAGAGGAGATGTTAGTTCATCTTGCAAACAAGTACAATAAGCATTTATATCAATAATAATCACATGCTACCAAGTATTTATTGTACCTAGCCATAATAGAACCTTTCAAAGAATGTTGACACAACTATAATGTTTACTTGTAATGTAGCAATCATCAAACTTGATATGTGCAAGTTGGAAACTTATCAATTTAATCAATAAAACCTAGAACTTGGAATTTTATCTCCAAGAATGAGTGTTGTTTCTTTTCTTCCAAGTCTCCTTCATCCAAGATGACAATTATTCTCTCCAACCTGTCCCTTGTACTAAGATAATATGCTTTCTTGACATAAATTTGAGTTAGAGAATACAACGAAAATAAACTCTAAAATCTCAACCTTAATCAATCTAATACTTTGACTAAAGTCAACTTATAACTTTAACTTTGACAAGAGGTTAGTATAATAATCATAATTTCAATAGCTAAAAAATTATACAACTAGATGTTCATAAGACAAAAATAATGTCATAACAACTAGAGGCATATCAAAACAATCAAACCTGGAGTTTGTTGTTCCTCTCAATGTGTTGGATCTAAGATCCCACTGGATCTATGATTTTTTCTTGGACAAAAGATCATTTCTCCTACAAAACCCCTCAATATAGTGAAACAATTTAAACATATACAATTGCATACCTCCGACAGCAGTGGCAAATAGCGACACCATCCGGAAGCATCAGCAAGCAAAGATGAACCCTAAAACTTCAAAGTGGTCCAACTTGCAATCTGGAGGTAGTTGGAGATGCGTTAGGGTAGGGCACAACTATTTTTGTTATTTTCAAGGAATAATTACCATTTTCAATTGTTTCCCCTTTGGACATGAATTTACTTTGTAACTCCTGGTAAAATTTCCTTTCTTGCCAAATACTAATGAAACTTGATTAATTAAAATGCATCCAATTGCTAATTTTTTTTTATTTCAAATTAGGAACTTGAATTTTATTCCTCTTTATTTTCCCATTATTTATTTTAAAAATACTTTGGCTTTCTTCAACATTTGTCTTACTCTCTTAAGGCCAAACATGCGTCTGGTCTTCTTCTAATTTTGAAGCTTAGCATATTTTCCAGAACAAAATAGTAGTCAAGGCCAGCTAACCATTCTTCAAGTTTATATTCGCAATTGCAATATTTATTACCAGGTTGTTCTATGAGGATTTTAGTGGCTTTAATTTACTAATACTTGGGGATTAGTTTACATGGGTCACTATAAGTGACCAACTAGAACTGTGTTCCTACTTTGAGTAATAAGCAATTACTAATCGATCTCTTTTCAAAACACAGAAAGGTAGAAAGCCAACAATAGAGTATGTTTTTCAGGTCTTATTTCAGATTTCATAGCCAGCCAAACAATTTGAGTCACAATTCCACCATTTAAATATAATAACAAATTATGCAAATAAATATCCCATGAATTCAATGATTATTAAATAAACTTTTCATGGCATTACAAGACATGTAAAAACCTTATTTGAAACTTATAAGTAGACGGCAACTGTTGAAGGGTGTGCCACTTTTCTCCCAACAATAGGCATAACTACTCATGGTTTTTTAACAATTGGCCACCCCCTAGACAAAGTATGATTCCATGAGAGGAACTCCTTTACTTATCATATGATAAAAGATGAAGGCCACTCTCCTTCACCTATGAGAACTCAACAAGATAAGTCTTCAATACACCAAGCAAGGGGGTTTCTCTTTCCATAAAGAGATTCAAAAACTATCATGCACAACACAAGGGAGGACTTCAACTACCCAGGAGTCCCTCAACGCTCTCCCCTCTTAGTTCCTTTGTGATTTCTCAGCCAATCACTACAATTTTCATAGCCCCATTTATCATCCTAATTTGAAGAAAGATGCCAATTGTTCATGCACTTATAAAATGTTTTTCTTTACTTCCTTTTGGTTTTTAAGAACCAGAAGAGTTTTTAAAAATCATCTTTATTCATATTTTGTTCCCAGACTCAACTACGTGTGTCCCATAAATCTCTTCCTATGATCCTTATCATTTTATTTCCTTCTACAACTAGATTTCATGGGTCATATCCCCCAATTCTTGGGTCATCCCAGAATCCTCTAGATGGGTACTTTTCTTTCCATGCTTTGGAGGAAAGGAAGTTATGGTACAACACCCATTATTTTTCATAAATAGGAGAATTTGGTAATTCAAATACAAACTTCCTTAATTAACTAAAATTCTAGAAAAAATAGCCAATTTGTGTTTTTCTTAAATACTAAATTGGCAAGGAAAATGTCCTTTTTATTTCCCTCTCATGGCATCATATTCTGTATAGGAAATCCCCTTCAACAATTATTCAACATTTCCCTTTTTATATTGATAACATAAATATTCACATTACCTTCTTTAGGAAAGGTTCATCATTTCCCAAGATCCATACATAACAGATCTATCCATAGTCTTTTAACAATAATATAATTATTTTTACAGGTTGGGGGGAATAGAGGTGTTACAATCCCCTCCCCATTAAAGGAAAACCGTCCTCAGTGTTCTTTGCATATAAGAAACACCAACCATGCCTCATCCTTCAACTGTTTTAGAAACATTTTCCTTTTTCTTGGTCTGTTCCCTCCCCAGAATCTTAGCCTTTGTCACATTCCTACAATAATTTCAAACAACAAGCATATCAGTGACAAGTTTATGCAAAAAAGTTTTATTGTTGTTCAAAAATCAAGAGTAAATATTTATATCAACACAATACTTATCTGTGTACTTTCATGGATCCGTATCTATTTGGTTGTCTTACTAACTTGTCCCGCTGTTTCCTTGACATACCCATTGTGTGCATGATCCCAACCAATAATTTTGTAAGACTTATCGAAGTCTCCTCTTCCTTTCGGTCATTCACCATCCAGGCCCAGGCTCAGGCATCCCCTTCTCTGCTATATAGTCCCTCGAGTGATCCATTTTACCTTGCCAAGGATTTATCGAACAATAAGAGTTTATGAGAATTCATTGAGTCTTAAAGTTGAGGAATCCATTTGACTTTCTCTACCATGGCGTCCCTACGGCCTCTGTTACCACAACACAACATCTTCTCTTGTGATAATGGTTTATCATAGGGTTCTCATGTCACATCAGTAGTCTTTTTCCATGCTTTCCAAGCTTGACATCCATCATTTATCCATCTAGGACAGACCTATTATCTCACCTATATCACATGTATACAATAACCATGATATAATATCATCAAAGTAATCAAAATTATTTCAAATATGTTACCCACGTTTTTCCACTTCACATTTCTAATTTCAGATTTGTTCCATATAGGAACCAGATTCCACAAATATGATACTTTCCTTCTCATAGTAGTTTGGCTCAGTAGGCATTGGTCTTTCTTATGGGCTTACTTCTTCTTCCATATCCAAGATCCTTCTTCCTGTAACTCCATATTTTCACAACCAAACAAGTTGTTAGTTCTCATGCACATTATAATTTCATTGCACACTTGTAATGGCTCACAAAATTTCATAACTGTGCATACTAACATTTAAATCACTTTTATCTATTCAATGATATAAGGTAAAAGGAAAAAGTATTCCTTACACATGCACCATTTCATCATCCAATATTTTCCAAATGCAATCAAACATTAAGTGAGTTTAATCAATGTGTCAATGTCCATGGCCACATTCATACCCAATGCACCCTTGCATTGATTTTAGATTTGCCACACTTTATGACAAGCATTTTTCCATGTTGTGATGGAGCTCAAACAACATCTCACCATATGACTTATTCATTCTTGTTCATTATTAGAATAGGATTGTGCTTCCTTCTTTGATTGATCATAACCTCAAATCAACACACCATGATATGAAATTAAAATTTCATATCAATTCCTTCCATCATTCTTTCTTAATTGATAACTAGAGTACCAACATATATGGCCACCCAATTACTCTCTTTACCATTCTACAACTTCAGTAGAGTATTGGAAGGTGCTCCTTCCATAATGGGTATTCCATCTCCTACCCTCACATACAAATACACATTTCCTCAATGCATTCAATTTGGTGTGTTGCTTATGAGAACTTTTTCTTCCAATAACTTTTGATTGGTCAATGTACCCAATATACCATTGGTTCATGAATTTTCTTGCAATGATTTTAGTCATCCTCGACTGGCATATATTTCCTCTCTCTATTGTTCATATTCTTCTTTCCTAAATCTTACCATGCTTGGGTACCAATGGAATACAATAGCTACTCAAAATTATTTCCATATCATTAAGACAATAAAATACTTCATGGGGGATTCTTACCTAATCCCTTTCAACTTCCCATGTCACATGAGAATGAAGTATTTTATACTTGTTTTGGATGCCATCACTCTCTTTGATATTACCTCATCAGTGGTTCTTCATGGGAACTCTCAAATTCCCTTCAACAATCTTTCAACATCGACTCTCTTGCATTTATCCTCTTCTCATTTTTTTCAACCATTGACAATTGTCCTTCCTCAACAGCTCCAATGTTTTCCTGCACTTAACATGAATCATCATAGTCGCAAACATATTAGTTGTCATGATAAATAAAATTCACGTACATAGATTCTAAATCAAAAAGCATTATCAAGTATTTCCTAGCATATCTACATGTACTTCATCACATTACTCCTCAATATGCTTACTAGTGTAACCATAACATAATTCAGTTGTTGGGTATCCTACAACCATCACCATATTAGTTTCTCATCCTAGAGAAACACAATAACCAACAAGGAAATGGGTTAAGGGACTCTTCCCTCTTTTCAAAATCCTCCTACAAAGCTTGGAACGTTGAGTTATCTCCAAGGCCTCATGAACTTTACTTAACATGGATCAACCAAGCCTATTCATTTAAGCACACTTATTTGTTTATTTCCATTTTCTTTCACAATTTTTCCCTTTTTAGGTTTATAACTTTGTTAAGAAAACCAAAGTTTTCCAGATCGAGGAAAGTGTTTCTCCTTTCCTCCTTTTCTTAAGAAATTTGTACCTCTTGGGATTTTTTTTCTCTATACCTTGAGAATTTTTCAGCCAAGTTTCATCTTCAATTCCCTAGATAATTCAACATGCCACAACAATAATATTTTTCCCGCAAATTAATAACTCATGTATTCTTCACATTCACCAAAGAGAACGAGTATGGGTCCTAGGGCGCGTAACCATTTTTCACCAAGAAAAATGTCACGACCACCCATGTCAATAGAAAAGATGTGAGATTTCAAGTTATATTGACCAATTTGTAAGAGCACATTTTCACAATGCCCTCCACATTTCATGGAACCACCATTGGAAATCATGATTTGAAAATTGTTCATCTGCACGGATATAGTAATTGACTTCTTGGGAAAAGCGACGATGAATCAAAATTTTGAGTGTTTCCGCTGTCAATTAGGATGATGACTTTCATGTGCTTAATGTAACCAATCAATTTGAGGGTTTGAGGAGATGCAAAACTAGTGAGAGCATGTAGCGAAATAAGTGGTTCAATTTCAGGAGCATCCAAGGGTGGTGTATTATCATCAGTTGGTGGTAGCATTGCATCAAGTGAAACCTCAACATATTCATCAGGAACATCCTTGGAAATGGCCATAATTTTTTTTTTTCTTTACACTTGTGCCTTGGAAAGTATTTATCATCACAATTATAGAAAATACCCTTGAGTTAGAGTTCATACATTTATGCCCATGTTAAATTGTGGACCTTGAGAGGAGTGGCCTAAGGGGAAGGGGGTTGGTTTTAGGGTGAGGGACACAAGTGGGTTTTCTGCATTGGGCCAAGATGACCTGTTGTGCCTCCTTGACATGCTTAGTGGCTTCCAACCAATTCTAAGGGAGAGTGTTGGCACAGGGGTAGACCCAGGGTTCAACTCTAATAGCACACCAAAAACCCCAACTACTAGACCTTTTGGCAATACCTGCGAAGAAGATGAAGTATCACCCAAAGTGGAAATAGGGGGGTTGTAGGACACATGTGTCTACAACCAGAGGAAGTGCAAGATGATTCCAGAATAACAATGCAAGATAACCTAGAGATTCTTAATAGTATTATTCTTAAACCTATGAAGTTAGTTATATATCTTATCTTTAATAAAGAAAACAACAATACACTATTAGTCTAAAAGATAACAAATAACATAGCATCAACCACCTAGAACAACAATATTTTACGTGGTTCACCCTCTCCCTAGGGCTACATCCACAGAACTATGTTTATTAATAAAGTAGATGAAAATTGATAGTTCTATCTATGCACTCAACTGCAGATCATTCTCTCTCTCCTTCTTACTTCCTAACCTTGCGCACCCAGCTGCAAAGTAGATCTTCACACCCAGCTGAAGATCCAAAATCCAAGAATGCTCTTAAGTCATAACACTTGTACATCTCAATCTCTCTACATCAACAATAGAAACAACAACCTCAACTCTCCTTAGACTTCTATTTATCCTTCTATGACTCTTAGAATCCCTAGACCAAAGTCCAGGTGAAAAAACCCTAGGTTCCAAAACCCTAGGTACCAAAACCCTAGGTCCACATAAACTGCCTTTCAAGGACTTCGCCGACCTGTTCTTCCTTCTTCCCTGAGAGGTGCTCCAAGGCACTCATTGATGTCATATTTCACTTGGTGACTTGTCCCTGATTCATCTTCCTTGTTTCTTTGTCTTCCTTGGTCTTCTCTTTCAATGGCTTGCTTTCCTTTACTTCGCTCCTTATTTTCTGCTTATTTAACCACTTCGATCCTTCGTTGGTTTGTGTTCCTTCCGCACACTTCATACTTTGTATTTCTTCTTCCTTAATCTTTTCTTTCTTCCTTAATATTTGACCAAGGGCCAACAAGACCTGAACACTCACATATGACTTGTCTTGATTCATTGCAAGGTCAATCCTCCTCCATTACTTCGACTGCAAACCACGCAGAGAAGCTTTTTCTTTCTACTTTGTCCCTCCTATCATGTGCAGAGTGTCTTTTCTGTGTCTGGTACCCAATTTCAACTACACCTAGTACCTAAACACTTCGTCCTTTCTTTTACTAAGAGCTGCAAGGTAGTTGGTTGTCATAACACAGCTTCAACCGGCTCCCATGTAATAAACCATCCTTCCATTCTCCATTAAGAGTCTTCAACTGCACAACTCCTCCTTCGGTAACATGGGCGACCTCGAATGGTCTCAGCCAATGTGTCTTAAACTTTCCTGGATGCTTCATGAACTTGTTGTCATATAAAAGTACCAAAACTCCTTGTTTAAATGATTTCCTCTTGATACGTTGATCATGGTAAGCATTTTCTCATTCTTTGTGTACCTGCTGATGAAATCCTACAATGAACCTATCTTCCTCTAGTTCCATCGACTGTGTGAGACTGTCCTGCACAACGTTGGTGTCATGCATACCTGTAAATGTTGCAATTCTTAAACTAGGAACCAAGTATTCCATAGGTACCACTGCTTCCAGGCCATAAACTAACTTTAATGGAGTCTGTGTGGTTAAATTTCTGCAAGTAGTTCTATATTCCCATAAAAATATTGGAATTCTCAAATCCCAATCATCTCTGTTGAAACTGTAAATCTTAGTCAATGTTGTCTCCAATATCTTATTGAAACCTTTGACTGTACCATTCACCTATGGGTGGTATGGTGTGCTTTTCTGGTGGTGAACTTCGAACTCCTGAGTCAAGGCTTCAATAGTTTTGTTGATGAAGTGTGTTCCTTGATCACTCATAAGGATATTCAAGCATCTGAATATGGTTATGATATCCTCAAAGATGAACCACACAACTGTATCTGCACTATAATCCTTAACTGATCTTGCTTCTTACCATCTAGTCAAATACTCTATAATAGTGATAATGTATCGATCTCCTGTGTTCTTTATCGGTGGGTTGATTTGTCCCACAAAGTCAATGGCCCATTTTTCAAATGCCTGTAGAGTTAACTGAGGTGCTAAAGGAATCTCATCCCTTCTGGATGGCTTCCCTAATCTTTGACATACATCGCAGGCTCTATAGTATTCCTTAGCATCCTTATGTAGAGTGGGCCACTAGAGGCTAGCTCTAATAACCTTTTACGTTGCTTCTTTCCCTGCATAGTGTCCTCCTACAATTCCTTCATGTGATTCCGTAAGGATCAATGGTCTTTCAGACTCCATAACACGTCTTCTTAAGATATCATTTGGTCCCATCTTATATAACTGTCTAGCTATAAGTTGGAAATATGAAACGAGGACTATCAACTGTTTCTTCTGAATAACTGTATACTCGCGAGGTGCCATTCCTGTGGACAGGAAATGGACTATCTTGATGAAGTGATCATCAACTTTTCTGATGGCGAACAACTATGCATCTAGTAGTATATCATCCAAATTGGTAGGTTTCTCGCCATGTTCTAACCTAGATAAGTGATCAGTTCCTTTATTCACTCTTCCTGGCTTGACCATGATCTCGAAGTCATACTCCTGGAATAATAGTAGCCATATGCATATTCTTCCCCCCAACACTAGCTTGTTGACTAAGTACTTTAATGCAGAATGGTTAGTAAACATCTTAAAATGCCCTCCCAACAAGTAGTGTCTAAAATTATGCAGCGCATATACCATAACTAAGCTTTCTCATTTTGTGTTCGTATAGTTCATTTTCGATGTGGAAAGCTTCCTGCTAGAAAAGGCTATAGGGTGGTCATTATCTCTTGCACCTGGCTGTGACAAAACTGCTCCTAATGCAATGGATGAAGCATCGACATGAACATTGAATTCCTTATTCCAATCTGGGAAAACCAAAATAGGCATAGTGACCATTTTTTTCTTTAGTGTGTTAAAGCTCTATTTGCATTCCTCTGTCCATTGAAACTTACTATCCTTCTTTAATAGTTTTTCCATAGGTGTTGTTATCTGTGCCTAACCCTTAATAAACTTTCTATAATATCTAGTGTGTCCCAATGCAGTTCACAGTTATCTAACCGAAGTAGGGGGAGGTAGATCAATACTGATATCAATATTGGAAGGATCTACAAACAACCCTTTCTTACACACAATCTGTTCTAACAACAATCCAAAAGGTGAAAATAAAATACACTTCTTCAATCTCATGGAAAGATGACATTGCATGCAATTATCCAACATTAGTCTCAAACATTCAATGTGATCTTTCATTAGACTGAAAATGGTCCAATCATCAAAGTATGCCTCCAAACAATTATGTAAAAATTCCATAAATGCTTAGACCACCACCCTAGAAAAGATGGTTGGTGCATTCTTCAAACCAAAAGGCATCACAATGTACTGATAAGAACCCCATTCTATTGCAAATGTAGTCTTATGTCTGTCCTCCTTAGCAATTATGATCTAGTGGTATCTTGAAAATCCATTTGTGAATGAATAAACTTCCTTTCCTCCTACATTATCTAGAACTTCATCGGTAAAAGGTCTAGGAAATGAATCATGTAAACATGCATCATTCAATTTCCTTAGATCTACAAAGATTATGATTTCTTATGACTGTTTATCTTGGACCAACATAGGGATGATCCATTCAGATTGTTCAATTGGTTCTATGACTCCCACTTCCAGCATTCTATCTAATTCAATCATAAATTTTTGCTTCTACATGGGATTCAGTCTGTAAGGCCTCTACTTGATAGGTCTTGCATATTCTTTCAAAGAGATCTTCATTTATCCCATGGGCCCTTTAATTCCCTTCATGTTTGTAAACTTGGTTGGAAACAATTCCTGATATTCATGCAATAGTTTTGTAATCTTACCAATAGTAGCATCATACCAATAGTCTCCAACATGTGCTAACTTAGGTTTTTGTTTTGTTCCAATATTAACTTTCTTAATTTTAATAGGCTTCCCAAAAAAAGGTAACTCAATACCTGGCCCTTGTATATCTCGTTGTCCTTCATTTTATGAGATTTTCACATTCCTAGGGTCATCATCTTCATCAACATTAATATTATAACAACCCTGTAACCTCTAAAGAGGCGCAGTCTTGTTATCTTCTTCTTGTTCAAGAGAGTGGTTAGGTGCCTCCTCAAAGACCTTATGTCTTACACTTTGTAAATCTTGATCTACTGTAGGGTACTAACATTCAAATAGGAACATAGCTATAAAGTTATAGGTCATACCATACTAATCTGTAGTGGCTAATCACAGTTCTGCTTGAAGATACCAGTTGATAGGCATAGTATCTAAGGTGTTAGCGAACTTATGTTCCCACTGTTCTTTAGGAAAACTGCTACAAGCTTCCTTACAACTTTGCACGTGGTCCTTAGGAAAACTCTAGCCTGTGTATCAAACTTCACAACCTTCAACTTGGTCTAAAAAGCGCACTTTCAACTAGATGTGACATTGTACCCACTCTGTGATGTTCTTCTTGTGTGTTTCCCACCATCTAGCTAGTGTTTCTTTCAAGGCTTCATCTAGTGCCAACAACCTCTATTGTACTAGTACAATTCCTTCAAATTCAAATAGAGATGCCTCTAAGTTATTCAAGCCATTGAATGTAGGAAGATTACTTACTTCTATGCCAATCCAATGAACTTCCTTGGTCAATATGGCACACCTCCGCATAGAAACTTCATACATTATGTTCTGCCAATTTTCCAATGGTTCTTCTTAATCTGACGAAAATGCACTTTCACTTCGCCAACTTAGATTTCCATCTGATGTAGTGTTAATATAATATTTTTTTCATGTTGTTAGTTTATAGATGTTCTCTAGCTCATATGCATGGTCTTCTTCTCTTATATGTTCTGTGTATCTACAACCTTCATCAGGGTCAAGAGGTGCAATGACACTAAGGCCATCACCTTCAAATATCATTCTTCTCTTTTTTAGGTCAACAAAAGTCAAGTTGTTGAAGGCCCAATCATACCCAACAACCCAGGATAAGGACAACTATCATCAACGATCTCAATTACTTTGAAGTCTGCAAATGTCCTCACTATGTCGATGTCTATAGGGACATGCTCTATCCTTCCAAAAGGGCTCAGTGTTTGTTGGTTAGCCATATGGAGCCTAATAGGAGAGTAAATCAATTTATGCTTTCCCATCAATTCCCAAGTCTTATTCATCATAACATTTACTTTTGATCCCAGGTCGAGGACCACATATTCTATGTCGTAGTATCAAATTTGAGCACTAAGGTGCAGTTCCTTTCTTGTCCTCCTTTTTCTAGATATTTGATTCCAATATCTATTCAACAGAGGACTTACTCTTCCAATTTCATATTGTCTTATTAGGTGTTGTAGTTCTTGCACATCTCTTTCATCTTTAATCAAATTGATACAAGTATACAAGAAGTCCACTAGTTTTCTTACTTATTTTCCTTGCCTAAGTGGGACAGACAGATGAAATTCTATTGGCATTTCACATTCCCTTACCTTTGGTTGTACCTTGGATGAAGAAGCTTGTTCTCCTATAAATTATCTCCTGGCTTCTTCGAAAGTATGATTTTCTTTCCTTAGATCAAATAATGGTTCCCTCTCTACATCTCTTTTGATCCTTGATCCATCTATAGTGTTTCCTGGAGCCACCCTATATTATCCTCTGACAACACATACTCTATTAATAACAATGACTCTGAGTTCCTCACCGTGACGTTCAACTGATATTAGTTGGATTTGCGGGTTTCCTACTCGTCGTTCTTGAAGTTTAGCTAACAATATTGGACAATATTCAATGGTGTGGTCAAATGAATTGCAGTAGTTGCAAGTAGTACAAGGGTTCTGACAATCCCTTGCCAAGTGACCTGGTTGGGCGAAGTTATAGAAAATAATATTCCCTCAACCTCGACCCATGCCTCCTCCTCATCCTCTTCCTCTGAACCCACCACAAGGATTGAAGTTTCCTCTTCCTGGGGAATTGAACTGCACAATATTCCCTTCTTGTTGTAACTCTCCTTGAATTCTATATGCATCCCTTGACCTTTCATGCATGGGGTCATAATCCCTACAATCCTTCTCATCATGCCCCACATATTTGAAGAATGTAGAATAAAGATTGGTGGGTGTCTGGACATAATTTTTCATATAATAACATTCACCAGGGTGATGTCTTGTTATACATACTTCGCACTAGGATAAAGTAGACTGCTTCAAAGGGTTAGGAGCTCCAGAGGCCAAGCATTCATTAAATAAAGGACAATGTTCTTTGTCATGGCCCTATGATTTACATCTGATACACCAGATGTCTTGGTGTTTCTCCTTTCCTTTATCTTTCTTCATGTGTTCAACCTGTAAAGATAAACTAGTTAATTGGTTCAAAATCTGACTCATACCTTGACTGGATTCTCCTATAGGGGTTGCTCCTAGTTTCATGCAAATCTCTAATGCTTCAGCCTATGAAGCGACCTTCTTTTGCATCAGGGGAACTCTAATATGTGGTAGGAGGGAAGCGATGAACCATTCTTTACGTTGTTCATCTAGAATCTGAAAACTTAAATGGTCTGTCAGGGTCTTACACCTCTGATCAAATTCCCAAACAGGTTCAGTCACCTTCTGTTTGATTTCCTTCAACTTTTTAATGCACTACGAATCCGACTTAGGCTTCTTGAACTTTGCACTCAATGCAGTATTAATGTCATTCAATGGTTTAGGCTATATAGATCCTGTAACAAACTTCATGTACCAACTCAATGCATGATCCCTCAAGGTAGTACTAAATTGAGCTCTCTTAACAACTTCATCGGTGACTTTCTTAATGCTCCATACAGCTTTGCATAGAAACCAATGCTAGTCAGGATCCTCAGATCCATCTCCTTTGAAAATGGGTAACCTCATTTCATCTACCATGGATTTTACTTGGCTTCTCGACTGAGTATGTACTAAACTTCTTGTAAAAATACTTTGAGTGCTCTAATTAATCTGGTTACTTTTTTTACTTAATGTTTCTAAAAAAACAGGAGGAGTAATAATACTTACTTCGAATGTAGGTGCAGTCCCTGAAGTTTCTGGTTCTTCTCGACGAAGTTCCTCAGTCTCTACTTCATCTTCCCTTGTGAACTATGAATACACTTCATCTAATCTCCCTACTTCCTCTCCACTATAGAAATATTCATCTTGGACCAATGGCCCGTAACTCTTCTTAAATAGGTTCACAAGAGGAACCTTTCTGAATGATATCCCACTGCGCATGTGTCCATCTTCTGCATCACTGTCACTGTCTGAATTCTTGAAAATTAGCTTTAAGATCAAACTAATTACTAAATCTTTAATATATTCTTTTCATGCAATAACATCTTAATATTCAACTTCAAAAAGTGTATAAAATTTCCTCTAGGCCCCTTGAATAAATATCTCTCTGCTTGGCTATATGATTCCACTTTGTCAATAGAAACTTCAGTAATGTATCCTCCAATAGTGCTATCAAACTAGAGATCCACCACTCTAGACACAACACTATCGATTCTCTTGAATTTCTTAATCAATGTTGTTGTCCAAACGACAAGTGGTCTATATCTGATCTCAAACTGAGTATTTTCTAGTTTGGCTAACCACTCGTACAACTCCTTATGAATGCCTGCAAAGAAAATCTCGTGCACATGAGCAAAGATGTACCTTCCCAACTAGTCTTATGCACTAATGCTAGGTTTCTTGTTCTGAGCTTCGACGAAGTCCCTTTCTTGTTCTTCTATCCACTTCTAAATCTATGTCTTCGATGGAAACTACCTTCACATTCCCTCAAGAAGATCTCGGTCCCAAAAATGGAACCATTTGTTATCACAGGGGAAGACCCAGGATTCAAATCTAACAATGCACGAACAAACCCTAACTACTGGCCCTTTTAGTAACACCTTCAAAGGATATGAAGTCTCACACGAAGTAGTAATAAGGTGGTTGCAGGACACAGGTGTTTACAACCAGAGGAAGTGCAAGATGATTCCATAATAACAACGCAAGATAACGTAGAGATTCTTAGCAATATTATGCTTAACCCTGCAAAGTTAGTTTTATATATTACCTTTAATAAGGAAAACAACAATGCAATATTAGTCTAAAAGATAGAAAATAAGACAACATCAACCACCTAGAACAACAAGATTTTACGTGGTTCACCTTCTCCCTAGGTCTATGTCCATAGAAATGTGTTTATTGATAAAATATATGAAAATACACAGTTCTATCTACACACTTAGCTTCAAATCCTTCTCTCTCTCCTATTTGCCTCCTAACCTTGTGCACCTAGCTGTAGAGCATATCTTCACACCTAGATGAAGATCCAAAATCAAAGAATCCTCTTAAGGAATAAGACTTTTACATCTGAATCTCTCTACATAAACAATAACAAAAACAACCTCAACTCTTCTTAGACTTCTATTTATCCTTCTATGACTCTTATAAACCCTAGACCGAAGTCTAGGTGAAAAAACACTAGGTACCAAAACCCTTGGTCCACATAACCCACCTTTTAAGGACTTCGTCGACCTGTTCTTCCTTCTTCCCCGTGATGTGCTCCAAAGCACCCATTGATGTCTTTGTTCACTTGATGAATTGTCCCCGATCCATATTCCTTGTTTCTTTGTCTTCCTTGGTCTTCTCTTTCAACGACTTGCTTTCCTTTTTTTTGCTCCTTCTTTTCTGCTTCTTTAACCACTTCGACCCTTCCTTGGTTTGTGTGCCTTCCGCGCACTTCATAATTTGTCTTTATGCTTCCTTAATCTTCACTTTCTTCCTTAATATCTGACCAAGGGCCAAGATAGATCTGTGAGAACATGGGTGTGGATTTCATCCTTGAGGCCACTGATAAAACATTCTCTAAAGAAAGCATATGTAATGCCCTTTGTTAATAAATCCAAATGCTCAAAAGAAGAAATATAATCTTTCGTTGTTCCATACTATTTCAACTTGGTCAAACATCCTGAATGGTGGGTTTCTTTGTCAAAGCATTCATACATCTCTTCAACAAACTATGACCAAGCAACATACCCTTGGAGTTCATAGTGACATCATTTCCACCATTGCCATATTTCTGGATCCAAATAGAAAATTCAAAAACGAAGCTTGGTTAACTCATCAGTGACGCCATGTAGGTATAAATAGTGTTACACCTGTATAACACATGCTTTTGCATCTGATCCATCAAATTTGTTGACCTTAAATCTAGGGAGATGGGGTCATGAGGTAGGGAGTTGGAATGAGAGTGTAAAGTCTAGTTTGAGTCAACAAATTCAGTAGAGAGAAGTGGGTTAGAGGAGGAAGGACACTGGACTTTTTTTATGAATTCATTGAGAGCATAATGGACTTCAGTGATTTGGGTATCAAGCTAGGCTTGGATGTAGTCCATTTTAGTATGAATGTCCAAAATGTCCCTATTTACTTGGGACTGAAGGGAAGTAAGGTCAGTACTAATTTTCATATTGGTTTATTCTTTTTGGGTGGGAGTGATGAGTGGATGAGTGGGCCACAGGGGAAAAAAAGGTTAAAAATGAGAGGTATCATAATGATCAATGAGAAAAGAAAAATTCGATGAGATAGGTCTCAAATAAGGGTGTGCGTAGGTAAAAAGAAAAGTTAAAAAATATTGGTATCACAACGATCGGGGAGTAAAGAGTAATCCAATGAGCTTGGACTGAAATAAGGGTGCATGAAAGTTTAAAAAAAGGTTAAAAATGATAGGTATCACAACGATCATGAGAGAAAAGGGGAATCCAATGAGATAGGTCTAAAATAAGGGTGCATGGAGGTAAAAAAAAGTTAAAATGATAGGTGTCACAACCCAAATGCAGGAAGATAGGTTGCGAGGCAATAGATCTTCTCTATTCCTTTTCTTTTTGTAATTTTTGTAACCTGAATGTAGGAGGAAAGGTTGTAGGAAATAGATCTTCTATGTTCCTTTTCTATTTTGTTTCCTTCCCAAGGGTTAAGGTTTTCAGGGTTCCTATAGACAAGGGTTTTCCTTGTGCTATAGCTCTCTAATATACGTGCGGGGTTGAACAGTAGTAGTCGGCCCAAAATCTCAGGGTACTAACTAAGGAGGCTAGACAGTACCCTTATTCATACTACCCAATTACCCAGGTACTAGAGAGTATCTTACCGAGTGTTTTTCTAGGTGGCACTATAGAAATCAGGCGATCGGTCGATTGATCTATGTCTGGTTTCATGATAGTTAGGGGCTATCCGAATATACTATCATGAATTTACAAACTAGACACCAGTATAAAGCACATGTTCGTATACATGTGTTGTCTGATGCGCTACCACTCGAAGGGGTACCAACAGAGGTTACAAGGGTGTCCAACAATGTGAGATTAATTATCTCTTGTATTTCTTGCATGTTTTCTTCCCTGACCAAGGATTTGTGTGTTGAACGAAAGATATTTGCAGTTTAAAGACGCTGAAACATGTCTCTACCCTTGAAAAAAAGTTAACACACAAATCTTACCAAGGAAAGTTCTATGATACCACTTGTTAGGCACCATATCTATTATAATAGAAAAAAATAGAAATATTGCAATGAATACCAGTGGAATAACAATAGAGAACATAAATATAGCAGCGGAACAACATAATATATGGAACCACAACACCAAAATAATACCTTTATTGATAGGAAACAAGGTCCACTTTCCTCTTCGGGGGGGAAACCTCCAGCAGAACAGAGCTCTATTAAAATAATCTCAAGACTAATATTTTTCATGCCTCCTACTCTTATTTCTACTAATTCTATCTTCTAAAAAACATTCTTGATGAAGATCTTTCTAGAAGCAGAAGCTTCTATTAGGTCTTCTTACATTGAGTTGTTCATATTTATTAAATAGGCCTTATTAACTAATGTTGACCTTTATCACATGGAAAATATACTATTCTATATATGTGAGGGGTTAGAGAGGTTAGGTGCCTAACACTATTATGGTGCACATGAAAGTCACATGCACATGTGTATTAAGATGTTCTATGCACATTGTTGTTTTTTTTAAATCCCATATCAATGAGGTATTTATGTAGGCACATCGGTGTTTTTCATGACAATAAAGCATACCATTGAGTTTTTAATTGTTTTGAAATAAAAACCTATATTTTATAATGTATCAATCTAATTTAGTGCACTATAAAGAAGAAAAACACTGGTGCTTTGTAAATTCATGTGCACTAGTAATTGTTTTGTAATTTTAAAAGAAAACACTCATATTGTATCGAAAATTCCTAACTCAGTTGACATTGTAACACACCAATGCATTGATATGTTTAAAACATATGGAATAGATATTGTTTTAAACTAAAATAAATCAATACTTCTTTGTGTAACATGTATAATTAAATTTGGTGAATTTTATTATTTTACACATTGGTGTGTCATATATTTGAGCACATGAGTACATTCATCCAACAAAAGCGTACCGAGAAAAAAATGTTCACTAAAATCTCCAGTCACTCACCTCTCCTAGCACCTTTCGCTATAAATGGTTAAAGGAGATTTTTTTAGGGAGGTTCTACAAAAACCTCCAGTAGAAAGTGTTTTTCGTATAACATTTAAAGTAAGTCACAATAAAAACATAACCTTTCTCAATTACTTATAACCCTATTATAAGATTATTCTAATAAACTTACTTAAAATTTATTTTATCAACAAAAGATAAGAAATTAAAATATATTCAATCTCCAATACCATATACCCAACGTCTCCACTTTTAATTAGGTGTTATGCACAAAGGGTGTTATTCGGGTGTTATTCATTGAGGAAGTTGTGCACAAAGTTATTGGCAAGCGAGGCATGTGATTGAAACTAATAAATCGGGATTGATAACAAAGGTAAACTAATTATTTTAGCTCATGTATATTACAATGCCAATCTTATAGGAGGTGAAGTGTGAAATATAAGGCACTTTATGGAGGTGAAAATGAAGTTGTAGCTATACAAAAATAATTAGCATTTTGTGACACTTCATAAAAGTTATTAGCTTTACAAAATCCTATCATGTTTTGAGCATCTACAAATATTTGGATGTTGAAAATGAGAGGCATGAACATATGCAACGTGTGTGAATAAGGGAAATTTGATATTCATGAGAATGCACTAGATCTTTTGACGACTCTTCCCACCTATATGCTATATAGATTTGCCGTGTATCATCCTATAATACTACTTTGGAATTAGGTTAAGAGTAACCAATCTGATAGTATGGAGTGAATAAAGCATAAAGAATTCAATATTTCTATTTATCTTTCAATACATTTTATTTCAATGAACAATTCATATATATATATATATATAATAGTTTTTTTTATGAAATTACAAAAAGATATAGATATATTGCTACATATTTTAAATATTTGTTTTTTGGGGAAATATTATGATTTATATTTTAAATATTTGTTTTCCACATATGTCATTAATGTGTGTGTGGTTATTGTTTCTCCCGTAATGTTTTCATAATTCAGCTATGTAATGTACCCAGTCTCCACGTGAGACACATTACTACAAAAACGACTTACCAAATTGTAACATACCTTCCTACTAAAATGGAGATTTAAAACACCCATACATATAAAATAAACCGAGGGGCAACATGCCCATACTTTAACATGCATCTAACAACATATTTAAAACCCTATAAATGTAATTTTTCAAGCAACACAAAACATTCATATATTCATTTACACAAATGAATTAACATAGTAAACATAACAAAAAAACTTATTCATTCATAAAAAAACTAATTGGCTGCGTACGAAGGATGTTCCTCCCAACAATAGGCTTGTTGTTCATTTTCTCTTAACAACAAACCACCCCGTGCTAAGGCTATGAGTCCACAAGGAGATATGGCCCTCTTGGTTGTCCACTCTTCATAATCAACAACCCAAAACCCATGCTCTACTCTAACAATAGTGCCAATCCACCAACTCCCTTCCCCACAACCTGCACAACCCAAGGAATGTACCCCCTTCTCTTCCACGCAATCCCTCCAGTTATACCATTCTTTTATCAGAGATCTAATGCACTCGGTTGGAAAAGAATCTCACAACTAAGGACTCCATGAACTCTCATCTTCTCCAAGAGTGTTCACAACAGTCTTCACAAGGCTCTTGATCCATTTCCTCAATAGGAATATGCTCTAGTTTGTTTTTATAACAACGCCAACCACATTTACATCATACACACAAACCGATAATGGTTTTCTTCAAGAAAGTATGGATGGTGCTCTTCCCAAAAATCAACTCCTCTCTTCCTACCCAAAAACAACATATAAAAATTGTCCTCTTTTTCCATACGAATTTCCCTTCTCCTCCCTTGATTGTTTGACTCGCAGTCTTACAAAGTATGGTTGTAATCAACCCATGCTCCCAATAACTAAGGGATGTGAACTTCTCACACCCACTATCTTACATGAATTCAATGATTAAGTGACTAACAAGTCAAATGGAGGATTATATGGTAATGATACATTAACTCAAACAAAAGACACAAGTTTCCCTTGGATCCCTCTTTTATCCCCCTCTCCTGTGGAATCAGATCCCTCCATTGTTTTTATCCCTCTCGTATCGCAATTAGTGATTATTATTTTTATTAATTATCTCAATGTACATAATATACAATTATCCCCCGAACCATATTAATCAATATGGACTCTTCAACCCAAACATATCGTCTCACCAACCTAAATCACATGTATACAATTACATTATAATTTACAAACTATTCAATGGAAAAACATGCATTACTACATATCTAGCTCTACACTCTAAAAAACATTCCATTTTCATCATGTTAAGATCTTCATATACTTTATTAACATTTGGCATACTAGTTTCAAGTTTTAGTTGAATTTATTAGTTTTAAAATAAACTCTTTTGAAAAAATAACTATAAAATTATATTTTTTAATGTATTGATTCCATCATTTCAAATACTAAAGCATTCAATTTTACCTTCTTACAAGATATTTAGATACATTGAGAACCCTTCCAATGTATTTTTAGATTTCCAATCCCTGTGAGAAATCATAATTAACGTACACTCACCTTATTACGTAGTCTCTAATGTGACCAATGATCCTATAAAGGGAGAAACTTATGGTTATAAGAGTTAGTTGTTGGGATTAAGTCTAGTGATAATTATTTTATAGGTTAACGAATGTGGGTTATAAGGACCAATAATTAATCATTAGGGACTAGCTTAGGGAGTATGAATTATATAGATGGGTTATGTTAGATAGTAGGGTATATAGTATTCACTAGGTATTAATGGTTAGGGGTTGTATCAAATATAGAAATATTTTCCATAAGGTATGATTTAAAATCAAATATGATCAATGAAGTTACAACTATGAAATTATGTTTTCACTTAGGATATTGCATGTTGTAACTTGCACCTTTTATAGACTAGGTATATTGAGATGAAATTGGGTAAATGAGGGCTCGTTAAAAATATTTTACACAGAAATACAAGGTTCATTCATTAGATTTCTTTAAAAGTGAACATACTTTCTTTTATAATATATATTGCAAGACAACACTCACACCGACCCTAACAAGTGACCAGTGAAGGGGGGCAACATTGAAATTTTTATAAACTATACTTGCATCTCACAAAACCTGACTTAATTAGCTTGGACATATAAATTGTTGATACGAAAGGGTTTTACAACTCAAATGTTTTTGGGTGATGGCCTCCTAAAACTCCAAAATATTGGGTGCTCTAAAAAATAAAAACAAGGTCGAATAAAATCGAATTGTATGGAAACAAGGTCCAATTGGGGCACACTATGGACTTAATTGCTTCCAAGAACATGTACTAAGGGTGATATAGGTTGTATGGTCTCTAGAAATGTTTTCCATAAGGTCTAATTCAGAAAAAAATCTAATTAATGAAGTCACAACTATACAATTGCATGACCCCTAATAGACAATGCATCACAACTTATGCCCTTCATATACTAGGTGCACAAAGTCAAAATTTTGAAATTGAAGGCTCATTGGAATATTATACATAAAAATCTAGGGGTTTTAGCAAACTGGATTGGTCATATAATTTGAATTTTTTGTAAACTATACTTGCATCTCATGAAATTTGACCTACTCAAATTGGTCATATACTTTGTTGATGTTGGATGGTTCTATAACTCAAAAATAATCTAGGGATGACCTCCCCAAAGGCCGAAATATTAGGTTCTCAAAGTAAGTCAAACAAGGCCAAATTGAATCCAGGTATATGCCAACAAGATCTAGTTGGGAGGCACTATTCCCTTAAAGGATACCATGAACATGTACTAAGGGTGATATAAGTAGCATATCTAGAAGTATTTTCCCCTAAGGTCTACCATGAGGTCAATTCAAAACTCTAGAGGAGATTCTCTTGGTTTTGAGAATAATAAATTTTCTACTGAAGAAGGCCAACTACATGAAGGTTTCCCCCCACTCCCCCAAACCCTACTCACATCAATCTCAATTATGCATACACATTAAAATATATAGTAAAAAATAAATGAATTTAACATAATACCATATACAACATACTAAATGGCATAAACCATAGAAACACTATTAAATCATAATAAAACATAATATACGAGAATAATTCACAGTAAAAAATAAAATCATGTACCTCATACATTTTAACAATTCAATATCATTAATTCTCTTCTTCATCCAATTCAATATCTATATCTCCAAGATCATAATCATTGAAATGATTGACCATAGCATCATCATCATCAATATCATTTTTGATAACACCATCATGGAAATCATCATCAAGAATAACATCATCTACATCTTCAACTTCTTCGTCTTACACATACTTTCTCCTTTACATCATATTGTTGATCTTATTCCATTTTTTCTTCTTCTGGTACAATATATTGTATAGGCCTTCCTCTTGGATCATATCTAACAACATATGACCAACCCACTTTACCTATCACCTATGAATAAAATACCTACTCACACTGACTTGGAAGGACATGGGGCTCTGTGCCCAGCTCTAATATCCTTGTATTAGTCATGTTAAATCCATCCTCATCATTAATAAAAATTCTATCTGGATCTCTTTCATTCATTCATAACTTGTACCAAGTGACCTTGAAGAGAACAAATTTGAACGATTTAAAGTATAATTGAATTATATCATCTAAAAAACACCACTCATGACGCTTCTAGACATGGAGTTTTATTTAATTTTATCTTTTTACAATGTTCTCAAATTGAAAGGATGCACTGATAGCAGTGCTATTGAAAATTTACAACACACTGAAAAACATGTGAATTCTTTCAATTTAAGCAGAGCATGTTGTTTCACTTGGTATGTACAAACACACTACTAACATTACCTCTGTACATTTCATAGAGAACTGAAAGCCTCGATATATTTATACAAAATCCTAATAGTATGTTTATGATATTGTGAAGAACTTCCAACATTGCATCTATTTACCAAGTGAGAATGAAGTTGTAGCTATATTTAGCATTTTCTGATACCTCATAAAAAGCATTAGCTTTACAAAATTGTATCATGTTTTGAGCATCTACAACTGTTGAAAATGAAAGAGGGAAGGAACATATGCTATTTGTGAGAATAAGAGAAATTTGATATTCATGAGAATGCACTCAATCTTTTGAAGACTCTTTCCACCTATATGTTATATAAATTTGTTGTGTATCATCGTATATATCTACTTTGGAATTAGGTTAAGAGTGACCAATTTGATAGTATCAAGTGCATAAAAAATAGAGAATTCCACATTTCTATTTCTTTTTCATCATGTTTCATTTGGGTGAACAATTCAAATATATAGTACATATTCATTGATTTTTTTTTATGAAATTGCAAACATATATTGCTACATATTCTAAATATTTATTTTTTAGGGAGATATTATTGTTTATTTTTTAAATATTTTGTTGTCATGTATATCCTTAATATATATGTGTGAGTGTGTGTGTGTTTATTGTTTTCCCCATAATGTTTTACTAAGTCAACTATGTAATTTACCTAGTCTCCAAGTGAGCCACATTACTTCAAAAATGACTTACCATATATTGGAACATACCTTCCTGCTAAAAGCTATTGGCATGTTTTACAGGCAGTGTATGTTTGTCATTGATGGCAAGTACAAGAACAATGATGGCTTGAGTACCAGTGCAATGTTCCAGACAGGCACCATAAGTATTTTGGGGAGACACAACAGAGCAAGATCGTGAAGACCAGAAGAGATAGTGTAGAGGTGCATGCAGAGTGCAAAGTGTGATTGTCATTGATGGCAAGATCGGACTGTGCATCGATGGAAAAAAAATAACAACGTAAGATTAGGAGGATTAGAACAGAGTTGCACACAGTGCATAGGTGTCCACCAGGGATGAGGTTAACTCATTTCCAAAGCTCAAGAGAGATAGTGTACTCCAGATCTCAGGCAAATCAAAGGTTGAGGCCTTTGACACTTAGAAATTCTTCCAAGTCAGGAGGATGCATAAGCTCAAGAGGAGAAGCAACAAGGATTGTTGGATCCCATTCATAATTCCTGATGACCATCAGATCTAAACTCAGATAGGACAAGCACGTAGATGGAGGACATATCTCAGGCGTTAGATCTGAGTGCGGGGTTCGACCGTTGTTGGATCCAGGAGAACCTGCAAGTTCTTTAAAGTGAAAGGTGAAGTGGGCTTAAAAAATCTTGAAAGAAGGAGGACCGTCCATCTTCAGGTAGGACACGTGGTCATAGATCAACATTTCCCTGACAAAGAAGTGAAAGGAAGGAAATGCTCTATCCTTCCAAATCGTGAAATGAGAAATGGAAAGATGATCTGAGCCATTGGATCGAGAATTGATCGGGGAAAAATGCGTGGTGAAATATCAAAGCACCACAGACTCAATTTCCGAGTTTCATAGACCAGGAAATCAAAGATCAAAGGAACATTAACCTTTGAAGTAGTGAACCTTGAAATCCTGAAAGGTGAAAGATCAAAGCATGTCAAAGACTCCATTTTGGAGTTCCAGATACCAGGAGTTGGAAGAGTCAAGAGTTGAGACTCTTCATCAAAGGAATCCCAGAGTTGTGAAATCCAGAATCCTGAAATTTCGAAAGAGGAACATCAACAAGAGTTTTGCAGACCGGGAAATAACTCCATTTCAGAGTCCTAGATACTTGGAGTTGAAGTGTCAAAACATTTCACCACAAGAGTGTTGAAATGTCGAAACAACGAAATGAAAAACGCTGAAATCCCAAAATAGTCACATAAACAAAGAGTTTCGTAGACCGGGAAATAAATCCATTTCAGAGTTTCAGATACTGGGAGTTTGAAGAGTCAAGACTCTTCATCATCAAGAGTCCTAGAATCGTGAAATGTGAAACATAGAAATCCTAGAAGAAGGAGGATAGTTTCAGATACCAGGAGTTGGAAGAGTCAAGACTCTTCATCATCAGGAGTGCCAGAATCATGAAATGCGAAACACTAAAATCCTGAAAGCAGGAGGAAAGTTTCGAATATCGGGAGATGGAGAGATCCAGAACCAAGACTCTTCATCAAAGGAGTCTCGAAGTGCTGAAAAGCAAAATTTTGAAATGCAGTTTTTGAATAAGGTTGTGGTCACAGCCGGTGGTCACATCGTCGAAGAGTTGTAGAGAAGAGCTCGAAGAGTTAAGATCCTTTTTTTAGAGTTTTGGGGATCGTGACTTGGAGAGTCGATATGCCTCACAATAGGAACTCGCGACATGTGAAATCGCGAAGTGGCGAAAAGCGAAATGTTGAAATGATCGAAGCTAGTCCAACTAAGTTCCTTGTTTTTCAGAGTTTCGAGGATCGTGACAATGAGTGTCAAGATAACTCTTCACCAGAGGAATATTGAAAGGCCAAATGCCGAAATGCTGAAATATCGATGTAGCCAGTGGTCATCGTCGGTGGTCACGTAAGTGGAAGGAACTAGCATACCTAGGCTCCATTTCAAGGTTCGCTCTGTAACTTCTAGAAATCACTGGTGGTTTCTACCAGAGGACTCGAAGAGACTTCAGTGTGATTTCCAAAGGAACTGAAGAGTCTCAAGGCATATGCTAGTGGAATGACGACTATTCACAGAGGCGATTGACAGATGGAAGAGCGTTGAAGCCTGTAAATGCAACAGAGGGGATGAGATCAACTATGATGAATAAGACAAAGAGTCTTAGCTACCAGACAGGCTAAGGAATATCATCATAACACCCAGTGATGATGGACACGTGGGTTGAACCACCATAGAAGCTGAAGAGTTGCAATGATGATCAAGTAGAGCACTTGACATGGGGAGAGCATGCAGAAGCATGGGGTGATAGCATGCACAATGTGCATAGAGACTATAAGTATGTTGAAGAAAGAAGAGATGGGGGCTTCTCTTGTCAGGAGGGATTTAGGAGTGTAGAAGGAGGAGTGTGGAATAGCTGGAACAGGAAGAAGAGGAATGGCGCATTGAATGGACATGGCACACAAAGAATAAAAGGAAGAGGCACAAAAAGCACAAGAGAGGTGTACAACAAGACAATGAGACACTAAAGGAAGGCTGAGGTGCTCTTGTAGAGAAAAACAAAAGATCAAAAATTGCAAGAAGATGTAGAGAGAGAGACACTGATACAGGAGAACAGGTCAACATAGAAGAATAGTGATAAGCCTGGTAAGCCAATGATAAATATGGTATCACTATGATAAACTTATATATATAGCAAACTTTATATTTCAGGGTGGTTGGGAGGTGTTGGGGAGGATTGTTGTCCTTAGAGGTTCAAGTGGGTGCTTGAACACAAGGAGTTGTAGCTTCCATCTGGTTGTATCCATAGAAACCAGGGTGGCAGGATGGTGCAAGAGAGAACTGTTGTTCTCGGTTATACAGGTTGGTGCCTGTGTGACTGGAAGTTGGTGCTTCCATCTAGTTGGTGCTGGAACACTTAGGAATTTGGTGCTTTCATCCAATTGGTACTGAAACACTTAGGAAGTTGGTGCTTCCATCCAATTGGTGCTGGAACACTTAGGGAGTTGGTGCTTCCTTCTAGTGGGTGCTAGAGAAACCATGGAGTTGGTGCTTCCTTCTAGTAGGTGCTAGAGAAAACATAGAGTTGGTTCTCTCAGCAAGTTGCTTCTTGCAAAACAAAGGTTGTAGCCTCATTATGAGTTGGTGCTCATATGCATGATAATGTAAAGAATGTAAAGATTACTTATCATATAAAGAAGAAGAGGTTTTTACCCTGTATGGGTTTCCTTCAGAAATATCTATCTCTGTGTATCTCATATGTGTGACTGATGTTGATTGTTCTATTGCTTACTTCCCTTCATTATTGTGACTGTCATTAAATGTTGTGTAAAGAAATTAAGATAAACACAATTGTTTAAGCACAATAACAACTGATTCACCCCCCCCTCTCAGTTTTCCAACAATTGGTATCAGAGCCAGCCCCTTTTATCTAACATTATATCCTGGAGCTTGAGCATGTCAAGTAATGAAGGGACTTCAATCACTAAGCCTCCTCTATTTAATGGAACAAACTTCGCCTTCTGGAAGGTTATAATGAGAACATACCAAATGGCCTTAGGTGTTGATGTTTGGGATGTAGTAGAGACTGGATACATAAATCTTGTTGTGCTAGCTTCCAAGGATGATAAGTTATAAATTAGCTTTAATGCGAAGGGAATGAATTCTATCTTGAATGGACTTGCAGAAGCCGAGTTTGTAAAGGTGATGCGTCTTCAAACTGCCAAAGAAATGTGGGACAAACTCATTAGCAGTTATGAAGGTAATGAGAAGGTAAAAGATGCCAAGCTTCAAACCTACAGAGTACAGTTTGAAAAGCTACAGATGAAAGAAGATGAAACCATTGGGAAGTATTTTCTGAGAGTTGAAGAACTAGTAAATGCAATGAAAGCACTTGGTGAAAAATTGAGGAACCCTCCTTAGTAAAAAAAAATTGAGATCTCTGCTAGATAGGTTCAACACAAATGTCTCAGCTATAGAAGAACTAAATGATATAAAGAGTTTGGCTTTTGATCAAATTCTAGGAATGTTGACTACATATGAGATGAGGATAGTTATAGATAAACCCACCTCTAGAGAAACATCATTTAAAGCAGATAAGAATGCATATTATGAGCCTAATGAAATTGAAGCAAAATTCGTGAGAAGACTAAAGAAAGGATCAGGATAGTACTAAGGTAAGCTTCCCTTCAAATGTTTTGACTATGGTAAAATAGCTCATTTCAGAAATAAATGTCCACACAAGAAACATGATCAAAACTCGGAAGGTGAAAATAAGTTCAAATCCAAAAGATTTGATAAAAAAAAAGTTTATGTGTAAACAATGATGACTCCTCAGAAGACACCGATAGTGACTCTTCCTATGAAGATAAGGTAAATGAATTCATGCTTATGGCCAAATAGGATTATGATAATAAAAGCACAGGCGGTGAGGCTAATGAAGAAGAAGTTGTGGTTGATTTGGAAGGAGAACTGATCAGTGCAATGGAAGAGATTGACAGACTCAGAATTAAGAACAGATAGTAAAAATAATTGCTGATACAGTTCGAGAAAGATAGTAAACAACCTGATGAAGACTTTTTCCTACTAAAAGTGGAATTAGAAGAGGCAAAGAAAATCGAGGACATTATGAAACAACAGTTATCAGAAAAGAAGGCAAGATGTAAAGCTCTGGAAGAAGAAGTAGTGAAAACTAGGAAAGAGTTGGAGAAGTTTCAAGCCTTGTGTCATCAGAATATGTCGAGTATCAAAGCCTCAGAAGGATTATCCACCATTCTGAATTAAAAAAAGGAATCCAAAGTTCAAAACATCTTTGGGTTATGAAGAGGGATCAAGTAGTGGTCATCCAAGCAACAAAGATTTCATCAAGTTTGTCAAATCTACAACCAATGACGACAACAAACCTCCAGAAACAAAGGAACATAATCAACCACCCAAGAGAAGTAAAGAAAAAGGTGCCAGAACTGAATTTGTAGAACAATGAAATAGTACATTCCCTGCTCAAGGAAATCATCAGCATGGAAGAAATCGATTTTCTCAAAGAAGACAACCATTATCCAGGTACAAAGAATTTTTCTATGGATATTGTTTCTACTGTTCTAACTTTGGTCACAAAGCTGAAAATTGTTCCCTAAGACTTAGACATGAGCTATTAATATTTCCAAGGAATAAATATCTACCACAACAAAGAATGATACATACAAGTAACAAACCATCACAGATTGCAAATTGCCAAATTAAGTCTAGAGACTTGCAACTGAGGAGGTCAAGAAATAATAGACAGTCAATGAGTATACAATGTTGCAACAATAACTTTGACCTATTGAACAATGATATTGAATGCTATAACTGTCACAACTTTTTCCACAGAGCTACAAACTGCCATATGAAGAATTACAAAGTAGATTTAAGGATAAAGTTCTTAGATAGAAAGGATAACACATTGATATGAAAATAGAAGGCTGACTTGTTAGGCTATGCAAGCACCCTCTACTTCATTAAAATAAACTTTACTGGACCTTGCTTCATGTGTTAAAATATGCAAGATAGATTATGTGTTGAGTTCATGCTTCTTCCTTTAAATGTTCATGTGTGAGAAAATGTTCTTTTAAATGGTTAAATATGTGCTTTAAATAAATACACAACAACATAACTTGCAGAAAATAAACCATCAAACTCACAACAATAACAACATGATAAAGGAGTTCACCCCTCTCCGGGATACATCTCCTTGAGCCTCCATCAATGGACTTGGCTCTCTGGGATTAATTTGTCAAAGATTATTTTACAAGATGTTGCTCAACTCCAATGGAAATTTTGACTGTACCATTGGGATCAGAATACATAAAATCCCCAAAAATGACTAATAAAACTTTGAAAACGGATGATGGCTCATCCGAGTATGACCTCTTCTACATGTGACCTTAAGCTTCCCTAAGCTTCTCTTTGGCAAAAAAACCTGTAAAAGTCCTCAAAAGCCTTTGAAACCTGTCCCAATGTGTTTAGAGCATAACAATTAACCAAAATGACTATTCAGTCACAGAAAACAAACTTGGACTCACCAAAACATGACCTCAATCAATGAGGGCTTCAAGCTCCCTAGAGCTCGCTGAAACTTCAATGGTTAAAACCCTACAAAATAAGTCTTCAAATGGCTATGAAAATAGTGTCAATGGATTCAGAACATCCAAAAACCCCTAGCTGGGCTTTTACAGCACCTCATTCGGCCAAAAAATGAAGAAGATAGGCCTCCTGCCATTCTCTTCCTTCAAGCTTGTTGTCTCTGGTTCGCCAAAATGCACCTCTGGGCTCTCAACCAAGAACACGCTCCAAAACGCGTGCTTAAACCCAGCACTAGGCGCAACCGCATAATGGTGCAAACTGTAGGATGATTAGGGCACGTCCAGCCCCTAACCGCCAAACTGTTGGGCATATGGGCACCATACCACCACGCGCAAATACAAAAAAATGAGTTTTGTTTAAAAAACCAATGGCTAAAGACCACTTGTCAAGCGCGTGGTTAAACCGTTTAAACCAAATCCGAATTCACATGCACAAATAGACATAGTCATATGTAATGGAGTACGCGACCGGGGGCTAACCTTTTTGTACCAAATCTCGCGCGTGCAATATATTAACTGGTGGCCATATGAAAAAATACACAAGACCATAGGTTGGGGCTAAGCCCCAGCCCAACCCCCATGCCAACATACAATAGTTTAAACTTAAATTAAATGCAGTTTGATATATGGTAAGTAACAATGTGTGGGCACATTGGTAGGGTGGCTCTTGCCAAGACTTTGGACTATAGGGGAGGTCCACGGTTCGAACCCCACAGAGTCCATAATGTTTTGAACTAACAACCAATACAACGGTGCCACGTGGCAACCCATGACTGGACCACATGGCACCAAACCACAAACCAAAAAATGCCATGTGTCGAAACACCATTCACTCAAATCTTCCAATCTGAAACTGGCATGTCACCATACGACCACTTCCGCATCATCATACGACCTCTGCCATGTTAGCCTGTATGGACTATACAGATTGTATAGTCAGCACAAATTTCTTACTTGTTTGGCGATTCAAATAGATCATGATATCTCTCGCTCCTGGCGTCCGTTTGAACCCAAACGAGTTGCGTTGGGTTCATGACGATGAGAGCTACGCTCTCGTTCGTTTTGAGGTAATTCCGAGAACATTGATTTTTGAGCTAAAATTTGACCCCTGGTCCAGATTTTGATCACGCCTTCCCACTGAAAGAATTTTGGACCCACAAAAGCTTATGATTATCTGTATGAGATTCAATACTCTTCTACTTTCAAGTTATATCAACTAATTCTACTTGAAAAGTCTTTTGACAATCACCTGAATACTTTGACATGCCTTGCACTGCAACTGACTATGTCCTTCAACCACTGTTCTCTAGCTGCTGCTGACCCACTGTTCTCTTTGTTCTTGGAAGACTGCCAACCTTCCCACTGAGAATGAAGTCCCTGTTGTGAACTCTTTGATGTCAACACAATCAGCTCTCCAATGGCTATAAAAACATTCCTGCGACATCTTGTCACAAGCCAAGAAAACCATTAATCTTGAAAACAAATTTATACAAGACTGAAAATGATGCCAACAAAGTTTTTTTTTTCTCTTCAAACAAACTATCTCATCTTGTACTTCATCAAAGCACATGGTGTTTTCCTGCATCTCGGTGTACTCAAAATCAACTTACAACCCAACAAACACCATCGACTAAATACAAGTCGAAAAACATGATCGACACAACATAGTCGTCAGGCAATCATCAACACCAGTCGAGACTCATTTGAAACATATCAACCTTCCCAATATGACAAGTTGACATACATGATACACAATCATGTTACAATCATGAATCATTCATGATGAATCATCACCAGGTTCACTGCTTACACATACACAAAAACAAATGCATGTGCATGACTCTTCAACTCTCCTTCCAGTACAAACATAAGTACATAAACCCAAAACATGTGGGTACATAAGAGATGAATAATAAAAAGATATATGTCTGTAACAAATGAACATCATGCCCCACTTTTACATCCTCCTGGCAAATTTGTGCAACAACAAAATTGCCTTCAAATGAATTGCATTCACATGCAACTTGCATCATACAAGTTGTGAGAAACTGCTGCAACTTTTCATACTCTCAACATAAATGCACACATAAGGCTGAAAAGTGCATTTACAAAAGAAAATGCAAGCCTTACTTGCTCAAGAAATCCAACCATTTCTTACCAAGCCAAGTCAACAGTGACTTTTTCTGCTGAAAATCGTTCGCTTGTGAATCATCTTGACTCACATCGATGATGGAATCTCCGCTTCCATTCTTGCCAATCTCTTTATCCAACTGCTTCTTGTGTTGTGGATGAATAGTTGGATGCAATGTCCAACATTGGTCAATGAGATGACCCCTCTTCTGACAATGAGTGCAAATCTTTTGCATCCTTTTTTCACGTTGTCTTTGCTTATAAAGTTTCCTGAAAGTGGCCAATCTTTTCCAACATTTTGAAACATG
>ML778943.1:444600-481731 GCA_009831015.1 Picea engelmannii
TCTCTCTTCAACAACAATAGGCTCAACAATGCCTTGTGCATGCTTGCCTAACCCTTTACCTTCATAGCCCATTTTTAACAATAACTTGGACCCTATTCCTCTTGTGTGATTTTCAAAAACACCAAAAAATTCATCTTGAGAGGAATTAGAAGATAAGCTAACATTACATACCTTATGTTCATGCATGTACTTGGTAAGGGTTTCCTTTGCCTCATGGAGTTGAGTCTCCATCTCATGCAACTTTTCAAGAAGCTGGTATTTCTCCTTATTCATGGCCATCAACTGCACTTCAAAGGAAATGCTCTCCTTTCTATCTTCACACATCTCTTTCATCACATCTCTCATGGTTAGAATTTCCTTCAACATCTCTTTGTCAAAGAACTTAGATAATGAAGATGTATGATAACTATCATTGTTTGAAGCTTCCTCCATCCTTCCAAGATATCAAACTTCAACCCAAAACTTGCACAAAAACCAATAGCTAAATCTCAAGCTATCAATGGCAAACACATGAGCAAAAAAAACTATGCTCTGATACCACCTGATCTGAAAATAGAAGGCTGACTTGTTATGCTATGCAAGCACCCTCTACTTCATTAAAATAAACTTTACAGGACCTTGCTCAATGTGTTAAAATATGCAAGATAGATTATGTGTTAAGTTCATGCTTCTTCCTTTAGATGTTCATGTGTGAGAAAATGTTCTTTTAAATGGTTAAATATGTGCTTTAAATAAATACACAACAACATAAATTGCAGTAAATAAACCATCAAACTCACAACAATAACAACATGATAAAGGAGTTCACCCCTCTTCGGGCTACATCTCCTTGAGCCTCCATCAATGGACTTGGCTCTCTGGGATTAATTTTTCAAAGATTATTTTACAAGCTACTGCTCAACTCCAATGGAAATTCTGACTGTACCATTGGGATTAGAATACATAAAAACCCCAAAAATGACTAGTAAAACTCTGAAAATGGATCATGGCTCATCCGGGCATGACCTCTTCTACATGTGGCCTTAAGCTTCCCTAAGCTTCTCTTTGGAAAAAACACCTGTAAAAGTCCTCAAAAGCCTCTAAAACCTATCCCAATGTGTTCATAGCATAACAATTAGCCAAAAATGACTATTCAGTCACAGAAAACAAACTTGGACTCACCAAAACATGACCTCAATCAATGAGGGCTTCAAGCTCCCTAGAGCTCTCTGAAACTTCAATGGTTAAAAACCTGCAAAAGAAGTCTTCAAATGGCTGTGAAAATAGTTTCAATGGATTCAGAACTTCCAAAAACCCCTAGCTGGGCTCTTATGGCACCTCATTTGGCCAAAAAATGAAGAAGATAGGCCTCCTGCCATTCTCTTCCTTCAAGCTTGTTGTCTCTGGTTCGCCAAAACGCACCTCTGGGCTCTCAACCAAGGATGCGCTCCAAAACGCATGCTTAAACTCAGAACCGGGTGCAACCACATAATGGTGCAAACTATAGGATGGTTAGGGTGCGTCCAGCCCCTAACCGCCAAGTCGTTGGGCATATGGGCACCATACGACCACGCGCAAATACAAAAAACTGAGTTTTGTTTAAAAAACCAATGGCTAAACGCCACTTGTCGGGCACGTGGTTAAACCGTTTAAACCGAATCCGAATTCCTGTGCACAAATAGACACATTCATATGTAATGGAGTGTGTGACCGGGGGCTAGCCTTTTTGTACCAAATCTCACGTGCGCAATATATTAACTCGTGGCCATATCAACCAATACACAAGACCGCGAGCCGGGGCTAAGCCCCAGCCCAACCCCCGCGCCAACATACAATAGTTTAAACTTAAATTAAATGCAATTTGATATATGGTAAGTAACAATGTGTGGGCGCATTGGCAGGGTGGCTCTTGCGAAGACTTTGGACTATAGAGGAGGTCCACGGTTCGAACCCCATGGAGTCCATAATGTTTTGAACTAACAACCAATACAATGGTGCCACGTGGCACCAAACCAAAAACCAAAAACTGCCACGTGTCGAAACACCATTCGCTCAAATCTGCCAATCTGAAACTACCACATCATCAACTACCATGTCACTGTATGACTGCTGCCACGTCATCATATAGCCTCTGCCACGTCAGCCTGTACGGACTGTACGGTCTGCATAGTTAGCACAAATTTTTTACTTGTTTGGCGATTCAAACAGATCGCGATATCTCTCGCTCTCGACATCCGTTTGAACCCAAATGAGTTGCATTGGGTTTGTGACGATGAGGGCTATGCTCTCGTTTGTTTTGAGGCAATTCTGAGAGCATTTATTTTCGAGCTAAAATTTGACCCCTAGTCCAGATTTTGATCACACATGGAAAAGGAAAGATAATGAAAAATATGGTCTAGCAATTTCAACTAAAAAACAAAAGGCCTCCGAGAATATAGACAGTGGATGTTCCAATCACATGACTGGAGACAAGGATAAGCTTCTGCTTATAAGAAAAATCAAAACAGGAAATGTGATCCTTGAACATGATGAACTAGGTAAAAACAAGGATAAAGGGATGGTGAGTTTAAGTAATGAAAAAGGAGATTCTCAGGATGATCTTCCTATATATGGGATGAAACATAATTTTCTCAATGTAAATCAAATATGTGATAGAGTATGTAAAGAAGTGGTCAATTGCAAAGACTATAAGATAAAGTTTGTAAACTCAGGACAAGTGGTGGCTAAAATCATAATGACAGACAATAATTTTGACATTGAATCCTCCCCTAGAAGTAAAGATGAAGATTTAGATACAATAAAAGAATGTTCATCTCTCATTTATCCCATGGAACAAGTAAGAAAATAATCATGTCATAAGCCGGAAGAAGAAGTTTTGAAGGTTGAGAATTCAAACACCCAAAGTAAGTTCCTAAACAGCTCCATGACCCTGGATAAGCTCTTGGATAGTCATAGATCACCAAAACACAAATATGGTATTGGATTCAACAAGGAAGAAATCAATACTCATAAGAAACTTGATACAGGTCCTTCATTTGTGAAAAAGAAAAGCAGGTATGAGAGTGGTTGTAGTGGTTTTTTCTTGTGATTGAATATGGTCATAAAAGCCTTGGATTGTATGCATCATGGAAGAAAAATGAAATTGCAGTAATAGATATGGATGAGAACCAATGAAGAGATCCAAGAGTTGTTTGAAAAGTACGAGCTACGATTACGCAGTGGTTCAGTAGGACAACAACATTCACATCAACAACATTATGTTGTACAAAATTATACACATGACATTCTATAGAGATAACAAGAGGAAAGACCTTGTCCGGAAAAGCTAACCTTTTAGAAACAAAGGAGGAAAATCGTTAGAAGAAGAGAGAGAACAGTGACAGGGGGAGTCATCTAGTTATCAGAAGAAAAGGTTGATGAAGGAGTCCTAGTAAGAGAGGTGAGAAATATTGAGTATTCTACAGAGGATACAACGGAGTCTAAAGATGAACAGGCCCAAGAATCAGAAGCTGGGTATCATCCCGTCTCACACCTAAGAGAGTCCATTCTGTTAGGGGGAGTTTGTATTGATTGAATATCTGATACCTCCAAAAATACTGGAACAACTCAGGGGGAGCATGTTTTCTTTGACATTGATGTCAAAGGGGGAGAAAAGAACAGGTCCCGGTGCCTTTGTTGCCATCAATGCCAAAGGGGAAGATTGTTGGCATGTTTTACAGGCAGCGTATGCTTGTCATTGATGGCAAGTATGACAACGATGATGGATTGAGTACAGGTACAATGTGCCAGGCGGGCACCAAAAGTATTTTGGGGAGACACAACAGAGTAATCCCGTGAAGAGTAGAAGAGATAGTGCAAAAGTGCACACAGAGTGTAGAGTGTGCTTGTTATTGATGGCAAGATGAAAGTGTGCATCGATGGCAAAAAAGGAACAATGTAAGCTTAAGAGGATTAGTGCAGAGTCATACGTAGTGTGTAGGTTTCCACCAAGGATGAGGTTAACTCATTGCCAAAACTCAAGAGAGATAACGTACTTAGGATATTAGGCAAATCAAAGGTCGAGGTCTTTGACACTTAGAAATTCTTCCAAGTTAGGAGAAGCAACAAGGATTGTTGGATCCCATTCAGAATTCCTGATGAACGTTATATATGAACTCAGATAGGATGAGCGTGCATATGGAGGAGAGATCTCGGGAGTTAGATCAGAGCATGGGGTCCGACCGTCGTTGGATCTAGGAGAACCTACATGTTCTTTAGAGTGCAAGGTGAAGCGGGCTTACAAAATCCCAAAAGAAGGAGGACCATCCATCTTCAGGTAGGACACGTGGTCACAGATCAAAATTTCGTTGACCAAGAAGTCAAAGGAAGGAAGTTCTCTATCCTTCCAAATCATGAAATGTGAAATGGTGAAATGATCTGATCCGTTGGATCAAGAATTGATCGGGGATGGATGCGTGGCGAAATATTAGAGAACCAAAAAAACTCCATTTTGGAGTTTCACAGACCAGGAAATCAAAGATCAAAGGAACATTATCCTTTGAAGTAGCGAACCCTGAAATCCCGAAAGGTGAAAGATCAGAACATGTCAAAGACTCCATTTCGGAGTTCTGGATACCGGGAGTTGGAAGAGTCAAGAGTCCAGACTCTTCATCAAAGGAATCTCGGAGTTGCAAAATCTGGAATCTTGAAATCCTGAAAGAGGCACATCAACAAGAGTTTTGCAGATCGGAAAATAACTCCATTTCGGAGTCCCAAATACTGGAAGTTGAAGTGTCAAGAAAATTCACCACAAGAGTGCCGAAATGCCAAACGACAAAATGAGAAATGCCGAAATCCTGAAATAGGCACATAAACAAAAATTTTCACAGACCAGGAAATAACTCCATTTTGGAGTTTCAAATATCGGGAGTTGGAAGAGTTAAGACTCTTCATCATCATAAGTCCCAGAATCGCGAAATGTGAAACACCAAAATCACGGAAGAAGGAAGACAGTTTCGGATACCGGGAGTTGGAAGAGTCAAGACTATTCATCATTAGGAGTCCCAGAATCACGAACAGTGAAAAGCCGAAATCCCGAAAGGAGGATAGTTTCGGATACTGGGAGATGGAGGGATCAAGACTCGAGACTCTTCATCATAGGAGTCCCAAAGTGCCAAAATGCCAAAATGCGAAATGTAGTTTTTGAATAAGGTTGTGGTCACAGCCGGTGGTTACATTATCGAAGAGATGTAGAGAAGAGATCGAAGAGTTAAGCTCCTTTTTTGGAGTTTTGGGGATCGCGACTTGGAGAGTCGAGATGCCTCACAACACGAACTCGTGACATCCGAAATCGCGAAGTGGTGAAAATAAAAATGCCGAAATGATCGAAGCTAGTCTAGCTAAGCTCCTTGTTTTTCAGAGTTTCGGGGATCGCGACAATGAGTGTCAAGAGAACTCTTCACCACAGGAATACCAAAAGGTCGAATGCCAAAATGCCAAAATATCAATGTATCTGGTGGTCACCGCCAGTGGTCGTGTAAGTGGAAGGAGCTAGAATAGCTAGGCTCCATTTCAGGGTTCGCTTTGTAACTACTAGAAATCACTAATGGTTTTTACCAGAGGACTCAAAGAGACTTCAGTGTGATTTCCAGAGGAACTGAAGAGTCTCAAGGCATATGCCAGTAGATTGAAGACTGTTCATAGAAGCGATTGATAGATGGAAGAGCGTTGAAGCCTGTAACTGCAACTGAGGGGATGATCTCGACTATCATGAAGAAGACAAAGAGTCTCAACTACCAGACATGCCAAGGAATCTCAGCATAACACCCAGTGATGATGGACACGTGGGTTGAACCACCAGAGAATATGAAGAGTTTCAATGATGATCAAGCAGAGCACTCGACATGGGGAGAGCATGCAGAAGCATGGCGAGATAGCATGCACAAGGTGCACAGAGACTATAAGTATGTTGAACAAAGAAGAGATGGGGGTTGTTGTTGTCAGGAAGGATTCATGAGTGTAGAAGGAGGAATGTGCAGCAGTTGGAACACAGAGAAGAGGAATGGTGCATTAAATGGACATGGCACATAGAGCATAAAAGGTAGAGGCACTGAAAGTGCAAGAGAGGTGTGCAACAAGATAGTGAGACACTAAAGGAAGGTTGAGGTTCTCTGGTAGAGAAAAACAAAAGATCATAAATCACAAGAAGATGCAGATAGAGAGACACTGATACAGGAGAACAAGTCAGCATAGAAGAACAATGATAAGCCTGGTAAGCCAATGATAAATATGGTATCACTTTGATAAACTTATATATATAGAAAACTTTATATTTCATGGTGGTTGGAAGGCACTAGGGAGGACTGTTGTCCTCAGCGATTCAAGTGGGTGATTGAACATAGGGAGTTGTAGCTTCCATCTGGTTTCAGCCAGAGAAACCATGGTGGCAGGGTGGTGCAAGGGAGAACTTTTGTTCTCGGTTATACAGGTTGGTGCCTGTGTGACTGGAAGTTGGTGCTTCCATCTAGTTGGTGCTGGAACACTTAGGAAGTTGGTGCTTCCATCCAGTTGATGTTGGAACACTCAGGGAGTTGGTGCTTCCTTCTAGTGGGTGGTAGAGAAACCAGGGAGTTGGTGCTTCCTTCTAGTAGATGCTAGATAAAATAGAGAGTTGGTGCTCTCAGTAAGTTATTGCTTGCAAAACAGAGGTTGTAGCCTCATTATGATTTGGTGCTCATATGTATGATAATGTAAAGAATGCAAAGATTACTTATCATATAAAGAAGAATATGTTTTTACACTGTATGGGTTTCCTTAGGAAATATTTGTCTCTGTGTATCTCATATGTGTGACTGATGCTGAATGTTCTATTGCTTACTTCCCTGCATTATTGTGACTACCATTAAATTTTGTGTAAAGAGTTTAAAATAAGCACAATTGTTTAAGCACAGTAACCACTGATTCACCCCCCCCCTCTCAGTTTTCCAACAAAAACAACATTTAAAATGCCCTATATATATAAAATAAACCAAGGGACAATAGACCCATACTTTAACATGCATCTAACAACATATTTAAAACCCCATAAATGCAATTCTTCAAGCAACACACAACATTCATATATTCATTTACACAGTGGAATTAACATAATAAACAAGACATGAAACTTATTCGTTTATGAAATAATCAACCGACTGTGTATGAAGGACATTCCTCCCAGTTGTAGGCTTGTTGTTTATTTTCTCTCAACAACAAACCATCTCACATCGAGGTATGAGTCCATAAGGAGATCTCGCCCTCTTGGTTGTCCACTCTTCATACTCAATAGCCCAAAACCCAATCTCTACTCCAACAACACTGCCAATCCACCAAACCTCTTCTCCACAACCTGCACAACCCAAGGAATGCACCCCCTTCTATGTCGCGTAGTCCCTCCAGTTGTACCATTCTTTTATCAGGGCTCTAGTGCACTCGTTTGGCAAGGAATCTCACAACTAAGAACTCTATGAACTCTCATTTTCTCAAAGAGTGTTCAGAATAGCCTTCATAGGGCTCTTGATCCATTTCCTCAATAGTAATATTCCCCAGCTCGTTTTTACAGCCACACCGACCACATTTACAGCATAAACACAACCCAATAATGAATTTCTTCAAGAAGAGTATGGATAGTGCTCTTCCCAACACTCAACTCTTCTCTTGTTGCCTAAAAACATGTAAAAATTGTCCTCTTTTTCCATATGAATTTCCCTTCTTATCCCTTGATTGTTTGACTCTCACTCTTCCCAAAGACGATCGTACTCAACCCATGCTCCCAAAATAATTAAGGGATGTGAACTTCTCACACCTAAACTCTTACATGAATTCAATGATTGAGTGACTAACAAGTCAAAGGGAGAATTATATGGTAATGATACATTAACTCAAATAAAATACATGAGTTTCCCTTGGATCCCTCCACCCATTGTGGGAGTCAATGATTAATATTTTTATTAATTATCTCAATGTACATAATATATAATTCAACCACGAGCACCACAAGCCTTGTCATATTAATCAATAAGAATGCTCTCAAGCTCAAACATGTCAACTCAACAACCTAAATCACATATATACAATTACATTATAATTTACAAAAAGAACACATTACTACATATCTACACTCTAAAAATTTCCATTTTCATCCGAAATTACCTAAAGGAGAATATTTTATATCGAGCACCATTCTAATTGGGTTTTCGCATTTGAATTCCAATGTAAAATTCATATCGAATAAGACTTACGAGCGAAAAGCAAATTCTGAAATAACATGACATATTGAATAAGAATTAAGACTTTTGGGGAAATAAAAAATGACAGATATATTGAGACAATACAACTAACGTGTAGAAAAGTCATATAATGACACATAAAGACAACAACTAACACCACTTATATGACACACAAGGACAACAACTAAGTCATATAAGTGGGCGAGATGACACATATATTGAGATCACAAAGACAACGCCTATACCTAAACCTAAACGCACTTATTGACGGAACACATGACATACATATGGAAGAATTGTCTTTCAACTTCAGGCTTAGTTTCTCCATCGCGACTGTAGAAACAACACATAAAACTCCATTGATAGGATAATTCTCCGAGAGTCGCATAGAAGATGAATCTAACTTCACCATTTGGGAATCAATGGAATCTTTATACCAAGATCTCGCATGTCTAAGTTACAATATTTTCTTGCTTCAACCCAACCGGGCCATTTAGATGTATAAGATGTCAGTATTTTCCATAATTCTTGTGCACTTGTTTCTACATCTTCATTGAACTAGTCTCCATTTGCATCTATTCTTGTTGCTTTATAATCTTTAGGAGGATCTAGAGCTTTGTGCTCAGCTTTATCGAATATTTCCTCCTTATAGATTTGCCTTATTCTAGCATACCACTTGTCTTCTGCTCCATCCCAAATTATTCCATATCTTTTGAACATATGGAATGAAAGCTTGTGAGGGTCTAAGAAATAGATAGAATATACGAACCAAACACATGGTGAGGCTACACTCACTTCTTTATTATTCAATGAAGATGGATTACATCTTTATATAGGAAAAGACTCTACCAATTTGGTTACATGAAAACCAAAGACAACTAGACTCTTAACTAAGAACTGACTGTTAACACGCCTACAACTGACTCTCACAACTGAATCTCTCACAATTGAAGCTTATAACTGGTGCTTAGCTGGTGCTTTCTCCATTATTTCCCAGTCTTCCCCTTAATGGAGAATGGATTGACTTCTACACCTAACATCTCCCTAAACAGTTCAAACTTAATCTTTCCAAGAGGCTTAGTGAAAATATCAGCAGCATTTTCACTAGTATTACAATACACAAGAATTATTTCATTTGACTACAACTTTTCTCGAACAAAATGATATTGAGCTTCAACATGCTTTGTCCTTGCATGAAAAATTGGATTCTTCGCAATATTGATTGAACTTTGATTGTCACATCTAATCATTGTAGGTTCCTTTCATTCTTCTCCAACATCTTGAAGAAGTCTTCTTAACCAAACAACTTCACAAGTTTCTTCACACAAGTATTTACATTCTGCTTCAGTAGAAGACAAAGATACAGTAGGCCGCTTTTTACTTCTCCATGAAACAACCCTGAATCTAATGTTGAACGCATATCTAGTGGTTGATATTCGATCATCCATATTGCCAACCCAATCAGAATCTGACTAACCTGTCAACTCAACATCAGATGCATCAGTATACTTAATACCATAATCAAGTGTACCTTTTAGATACCTGAGTACTGCCTTTGCTGCATTCCAATGGATTTCGTAAGGTTTCACCATGAACTGACTTAACACACTCACAGAATATGAAATATTAGGTCTGGTTGTGGTGAGATAATTTAGACTACCCACCATCTGTCTATACACAGTGCCATTCACCTCCTTCGAACCATCATCACACGACAGTTTCACATTCTGTTGCATGGGAACAGTAGAAGACTTACACTGATCCATTTTAAATCTCTTAAGTATTTCTCTGATATACTTACTCTGACAAACAAAAGTTTGGCCTACATTTCTCCAAACTTCAAGATCTAGGCAATAATGTAACTCACCAAGATCTTTCATTTCAAATACCTTTGATAACTGCTCCTTGATTTCATTAATTAACTTATCTGCATTTCCTGTAATTATTAAATCATCAACATATAATGAAATCAATACTATATACCCCTGTTCATCAAATTTGGTATACAGATTTGGATCACTTTTTCTCCTCATAAAACCTTGTTGAATAAAGAAAGAGTCTATCTTCTCATACCATGACCTAGGTGCCTATTTTAGTCCATACAATGCTTTCTTTAACTTACACACTAAGTGTTCTTTCCCCTTTTCAACAAACCCTTTAGGTTGAGTAAGGTAAACCTCTTCCTCTAACTCACTATTCAAAAATGTAGATTTAACATCTAACTGACGCAACTTCCAATGATACTGTGTAGCTAAAGCAATTAACATTCTGATAGTATTCAATTTAGCTACTAGTGCAAATGTTTCAGCATAATCAATACATTATGTTTATGAATACCCCTTTGCCACCAGTCTAGCCTTATACTTATCTATACTACCATCTGATTTAAACTTAGGTTTTTATATCCATTTGCATCTAATGGGCTTCTTATGTGTAGGCAATTCAATCAATTCCCAAGTATTGTTTTTCATTATAGATTCACATTCTTCCTCCATTGCATTTCGCCATTCATCATGTTCATTAGCTTCATCAAAATTCATGGGTTCTATGAAATTTTAAATGCTACTCATTAGGGCATAGTCTTTATACCTCTCAGGAAGCCGAATCTGTCTTGAAGATCTTCTCAACTGATTATCTTCCTCCCCACTTTGTGAAGATCTGTCTTCACCTGTAGGTGAACTGTGACTGCTGGAATTGTCCATATCATTGAGTCCTTCTTGTTGCTGTTGTTGTTGTCGCTGCGGGGATGGATGTTGTTGTCGTTGCAGGGATGGTTGTTTCTATCGCTGTGAGGATGGCTGCTACTGTGTGGGATGTTGTTGCTGCTGATCTTCTTTAACTCCTTCATCAATAAGTATCTGCCATTCCTCATGACTATTGTCGTCATGATTTCCTGCTTCCTGCTCATGGAAAAGTACACCTCTACTTGCAAATACTTTGTGAGTAGCAGGATCAAACAATTTGTATGCTTTAAATTCAGAACATTACCCAATGAAAATACATTTAGTGGCTTTAGCATCCAATTTCCTCCTATTATCTTTTGGAATATGTGCAAAATCATTACACCCAAATACTTTCAAATTATTAACTACAGGTTTGGAACAATACAAGGCTTTGAAAGAAGTAACATTATCAAGACACCTTGTTGGACTTCTATTCTTTAAATAAACTGCAGTATTTATGGATTCAACCCAAAATGCATTTGAGAGATTCTTACCTTTCATCATACTACGTGCACACTCTACCAGAGTTCTATTTTTCCTTTCGACGACTCCATTTTGCTGTGGAGTGTGAGGTACTGTAAACTGTTGTACTATTCCATTATCTTTGCAATATTTGTTGAAGTCCCCTGATTTATACTCTCCCACTTGATCTAAATGGAGGATTTTGATGGATTTTCCTGTCTTCTTTTCCACCATGGTTCTGAACTCCTTAAAGTACTAAAAAAAATCACTTTTTCGTCTCAGGAAGTAAACCCATGTGTATCTCGTGCAATCATCAATAAATAACAAAAAGTAAAATCCACCTCTTAAAGACCTAGTTTGCATAGGCCCACAAACATCAGTATGCACAAGATCTAACACATCCCTATTTTTCTTATCAGGATTAGAGGGGAATTCATCTCTGTGCATCTTTCCTAATGCACATCCATCACAAGCAACTTTCTCATTCTTTAACATGGGAAGTCCTTCAACCATATTCTTTTTCTGTAATAACAATAAATCAAGATGATTGATGTGTCCATACCTTTGATGCCAAAGAATCTATATTAGCATAGTGGAAGAAGTCAGTGCATGATGTGCTTTGTTAGTAACATCAAGTTTGTATAGACCTCCTACTCTGACACCTGTTGCAACAGTTTGGAAGTGGTCCAACAGATCCTTCACTATGCAATAATTCTTGAAGAATTCAACCTTCAAATTATGATCTGTAATGGTGGACACAGAGATCAATTTTTTCTTTATTCCTAGCACATACACCACATTGCAAATGTGACAAACAGTACCATTCGACAATTTCATAGGAATGTCTCCATATCCCTTGATCTGATGAGCGCGGTCATCTCCAAGATATATGTTGGTACCATTCTATGTTTCTTTAAAATTATCATACCAATTTTTATTACAGGTCATATGTACTAATGCTCTAGAATCCACAAACTAGGCATCAGAATCATCAGTTTCAACAGATAAAGAAGCGTTAGACACAAACAACCTAAGATCCCGTGAGTCAAAATTCGGGGGTTCATCAATATCATCATTAGCAATAAATAATCTGTGATCTTGATTTGAAGATTTTTCTGCATAATGACCTGAATGTGTTCTAGGTTTATTCCTAGCCTCATCACTTTTCTTCTTATGATAGTCTTTAACCATATGTCTAGGTCAACCACAATAAAAACAACTCTTTGACTCATTCCTATCAGATTGCATACCTTGATTTATAGTTTCTCTTCTCTACGATGAACTGCCTCTCTGCCATGAACCGCCTCTCTTCCATGAACTGCCTCCTCTGCCTCTTACTCCTGATCTCCCTCTAGCAGATCTATTATTTGACCACAGTGCCAAATCTTTACACCGAGGCTTCAGATTCCCGCGCCTCTCTTCCTCTTGCAGCAAAATACCTTTCAGTTCTTCAAATGTAGGAGGTTTCTCTGTTGCTACAAGACCTGTTATGAACATATGATAATCTTCTAGCATACCATTTAAGGTAATAGTCACTAGATCAGTATTGGAAACAATTTCCCCTATATTTACTAACTTGTCTTTCACCTCTTTAATGCGACCCAAAAATGAACTAATAGATTCATTTCCATCCATCTTAATGCCTAGCAATTTAGTTTTTAGGAACAAAATGTGATTTATGTTGATAGTTTCATACAATGCTTTAAGAGCTGTCCATGTTGTAGTAGAAGTTGTAGCATCTCTAGTATGTGGAATTATGCTATCTTTAGCTGACATGCACAATAATACCTTTGCCTTGTTTTCGCGCTTCTCCTAGTCTTGGATCTGTGCTGTTGTCGCACCTGTAGCCGCATCAGGTTTCAGTTCAGTTCCCTTCGCAATGTTCCAGACACCATAGCCCTCCATGAGCATTTGCATCTTGAATTTCCAGTTAATGAAGTTCGAGCCATCTAGCTTGTTGGCTTCATTGAGGTAGGTCTCTGCCAGTGGATTTGCCATCGCTGCAAGATATTCTCTGCAAGTGAATCACCAAGGATATGCAACTTTCTGTTGAGTTTTCTCCTGTGCTGAGCAGTCCGTCGCTCTACCTTCGGATCCACTGATCCAAATCTATCTCTATTCTCAGCTTAAATCATGCATACATCTTAATATCCAAAATATCCACTTTTAAAAAAAACTTATAACTCCCTCTTTATATATAAAAAATAACCAACATATAACTCCACCTTTTTAAAGAAAAAACTTATAACTCCACTTTTTTCCTTATGAAACTATCATAAAGTTCCTTTAATAAACTTTATAACTCCACCTTTACCTCCTAAAAATTAAATCTCATATAAATACTTTTATATAAAAACTCCACGATTTTCTCACAGCATGCAAACTTATGCTCCAAACTCCATGCATGCAAGAATACTCACCCATGCAGTAAAAATGAAAAACTTACGCTCGTAAAAAAACAAGGCTTCAACACATGCAAACTATATAAACTTTCAAAATTCAAGATTTTCTTTCCACGCATGCGTAAATACCATGGTTCTCACACCTCACGCTAGAGTTGACTGCGGGGTGTTCGCACCTCACCCTTTACTTGGCTGCGGGGTGTTTGCACCTCACTCTTTACTTGGCTGTGGGGAGTTCGCAACTCACTCTTTACTTGGTTGTGGGGATTTTGCAGCTCTCGAATACTCCGGTTGTGGGAATGTGAAGGATGTTCTCACTTAAATGCACAACAGGCTACGGACTTCTTTGGTTCCAAGTATGGGCCAAAGTTTGAGTAATATAGGTTCGCACCCTACCAAAGGAGAGACCTGTGAACCTCTAGAATTTATGCACCTCACTCCCGTGGCTCTGATACCAAGATAAAATATATGAACCAAACACATGGTGAGGCTATGCTCACTTCTCTATTATTCAATGAAGACAGATTACATCTTTATATAGGAAAAGACTCTACCGAGTCGGTTACATGAAAACCAAAGACAACTAGAGTCTTAACAAAGAACTGACTCTTAACACGCCTACAAATGACTCTCACAACTGAATCTCTCACAACTGAAACTTATAACTGGTGCTTAGCTAGTGCTTTCTCCATTATTTCCAAATAAAACAACATGGTGTTTCCCAGTAATGTCCATAATAATAATTTCTTTCCATCCTCAATTCCTTCTGCCAATGTTTTTCTAACATTTCTAGAGCAGTCTCTCTCTTGAAGCCCACATATTCTATTGATATAATCATTTGAGTTTTTAATAACACTCTTACTTCTGGGTGAGATTCTTTCAACTCGGAAGACAAGATTTTATTTCCTGCTATCATTTCCCAGAACTTATGGACATTTGGGTAACTTCCATGATTTGTGATAACACCACCCATCGCAACGAGACCTGCAATCCTCTTAAAATAGAGCAATACATTTGCTTCTCTGAAAATCTCATTATATGTGTATAAAAATCCCCACATCGTCCTTTGGCTATCCAATTCACCCTTCTTTTCTATAAAATGTAGTATTCATGGTCTGCTAGTTGTTGCTGTAATATCGAGACCTGAAGTATTTTCAATTAATTCATCCAACGAATTGTTTGCTAACCATGCCCCAATTGCTAGAAGGATGATAGCCATCAAAACCTGGTTTTCATAAAATTAGTAAGTAGTGATCGAGAAGACACATATTATATTTTAATGGTGGGAGGGATAACATATAAACCATAAAAGATGAATGTTACATTACAACTCATACTCTTAAACCATAAACCAACTCACAAATTATATATGCATACAGACATACCTTTGTTATGTGTTTTCAGGCCGAACAACTTGCTACAGATCTATACCAGAAGTAACAGATCAATGCACAAGGAACTTCTAATAGTCCCTTATACTCTCTGATATCATGTATCTAACAGTCCCTTATACTCTTTGATATCAATACACAAAGAGCCTCTCTGATATAGAAAAGGACAAGATGCTCGACGAGATGATAAAGGACAAGATGCTTAACGAGATGATATAGTGTTCACCTTGTGCCAGAATCCTCTGCACATGCATGACGTGACGCCATCATATTGTGCCAACACCCTATGTAGAGGCATGTCAAAATCTTCTCATAGACATGCATGCCAGCATAAGCATGTCAACATTTTCTTCTAATATTTTGCAATTAAATTTGAAAGTTATTTTTATGTTAACGTTGAAAGGTATTATTCATCCAACCCTTTCCTAATAAATTTGAAAGGTTATTTACTATTAGTTTCCACAAATATTTCTATATTATATATTGTTGGAACCACAAAATTAAAACAATCTATTTTTATATTAAAAATAAATAAATTTTATATATTGTTGGAACCACAAAATTAAAACAATCTATTTTTATATTAAAAATAAATAAATTTGAAAGGTTATTTCCTATTAGTTTCTCCTTTAACCACAAATATTTCTATATTATATATTGTTGGAACCACAAAATTGAAACCATCTATTTTTATATTAAAAAAAGTACCATATTTGTCATAATCTGATTGGAAAAAGGATTGGAGGTCTTATTACCGGTTTCTCTATTCCCAATGTTATATATGTTGGCATATCCAAAGTATTTGATCGTATATGGGATTTTTGAATCAGTGGATTACTGCAATGTTTCATATGTTGGCATATCCAAAGTTTGCCTTCCAATACATTCTCTGGTATTCAAAGTATTGTTACAAAAAATATAATAATCTTTTGGGGATATGTCAAAGACCTCCCACATATCAATTTTTTCTTAAATGTTTACAGATCATTTGTGACAGACTTAAATGTTCACCTAACAGGTTCATAGTGTTGAATGCTTACTTAACAAGCTTGTTACAATACATTTTTTTGCATTTTTTAAATTTATATGCTTCAACGACATTGTTGGTTCTCTGGTTGATGCTTGTCTTTTGCATCTCCACTAATTTCTTATTTTCATGTTGTTGGTGTTCTTGATTTCTTGTTCGTGTCAACCAAGAAATAAGCAAGTAGCAACCACTCCGCTAGGAATCACACAGTTCCAATCACGATTGCAGAAACCAAAACGTGAAAAATAGTTCTTTGTTTAAGTATATAGCTTCTTCCAACAACACAGATTAGACAACTGTGTTGAATTCTATAGATCCCACAAGAATTTGTCTTCCTCGGGGGCGATGAATTTGCAGTGGCTTGCAAAATGCCCGGTCATGTTCGTAAATGATGCAAACTATTACTCCATTTGCGAATGTAAGCAGAGACGGGTAACATAAACTGTATGGGTGGATAAAACGACATATTATCACTACAAAAGTTTCTAGTTCAAAGTTTTATGAGCTACATGTGGGTCTGGTAACCGACTTGACAGAAATCGATGTTGTTTGTCAAGGTTTGCATGGTTTCCTCTGGATGTAGTTGCAAAGTCCACATATTTGGCATCACCTCTGAACATTCCATACCTTTCTATGGGCCGCCATAGTTTCCACCAGCACGAGGAAAGATATATTCTAATGTGATTTGCAACATTTGATACATGTGCCAGAGATTTGCTCATGCATTCTACAGCATTTGATGCACTTTCCAGACCTATGATGCTTGAAGAAGTTATGTACCTCAACAAATTTTCATTTTCTAGCTGGGTTGGATGCTTCCTCGAATTCACTGTAATAAAACAAAGAAGTTCAACATACAAATATTTAGGCAGGATTTTGAGCCAAACAGATGATTGAATATAGGGAGAATACCAGTCACAACATACTTCAATTTTTTTTCTTTACCATAGCTATTGTGACATAAAAGGACCCCGTCCACTTTGAAATCGCCTTGAATCAAATTTCTGAGTTGTCTTGGGTGTCAAGGGTCAAGACCATTGCAAGGAAAGCATGTTAAACCCCAAATTTTCGATGACAAAGAGAAATTAATACTTCACAAAGAATGGAATGTTGAATAATCAGTGATTGCAAGCAGGCCATATCTGGAAGAGACAAATTATTCAAAAAAGTGGGATAGATGTAGTTAGAAACACTGATTAAGTACAAAACCCAAAATTGATATTCAACTCGTTTTTTACGAATAGAGGGTTTGAACATCAAGAAAATTGTCAAGAAATTTCATCAATGTACATATTTTTTTCTGGTCGATGGTAGGCCAAGTTGCAATCGTTGTGTTAAATAGTATCAGCTGTATTTTGTAACCCAACTTATTTGAATATACAATAATTCTGGTTTATTCTTTAATAGTATTTTCCAATCTCTGGTATTTGTTTTAATTTCATTTTGTACCTTTTTCCCTAGTGTCGTTAAACATGGACAACAAACATTTATTTATGTTGCCCACTACTTCAATTTAAATAAAACCTGCTCTGTTCATTGCTTACATTTTACATTTAAGAATATTTTTTCATAAGCCATACTTATGTGGCGTCAGCCCTGTATTTAAAAAAAGAAATTGGAGGAGCCACTCAAGTCTTGATGCAATATTTCTATTTAGTATGTTGGATATATTGCAGCTTATTCTATTTGATAATATCCGTGCATATATAATAATATCAGTACTATTGGAATAAATAGAAAAACTTCCTTTTCGGAAAAGATTTTGTAATTATGTTTGTGTTTTCGGTATTAAACTTGACTATGTTCCCTATTCCATCATATACTTCTTGCAACCAAACAACTTCTGTGTGACGCAATTTATGCTTTAACTACTGATAATCCACCAGGCATTCAAAAATCTTGGCATTAATAAAGGAATGGATAAAGTTGTCTTAATTACTTAGAACACACAAAATTTTGATTACATTTAATTTAATTTAGATATTGATGTTTATGGAGAGTCGTTGTTTACTCATGTCATTGCAAGAAATACAAGATGAATAGATGATAGGGAGTTTATCTCGTTGAAACCACAATGCAAATTCATGTTTATTGTTGCGATATGTACATTTTGCAGTCAAAATTTTCATGGTTTGAACAAAATTTGCGAACCAAAGAGCATCCTGCAAATTTGGAGATCATTTTCATTTGAAACAAAAACAATCCATTAATATATATTAGTATGAATACTATTCAGATAAATATGAAATTTTTTCCATTAATACATATTAGTATGAATACTATTGAAATAGATATCAAACCTTTATCTTGACCAATACTTAGCCAATTATCTGGCCACTAGGCCCTGGGTTCACGGTACCCGACACCTATGTCCCATTTTCCATCATATACATATTGCAACCAAAGAGCTTCAGTGTTTTGTAGTTTATGATTTTACTAGTGAGAACCCAGCAGGGGTTCAAAAACATTGCCATTAATAAATGAAAAAAAAAAGGTTATTCCACTGTGAGATACTTATGCCTTTTCCCCTTTTCCTTTTCCTATCCATTATGGATTTTTGGTTTTATACTTAGTCATCATTCTATGATGGGCAGTTGTAGGGTTCGCGGGCTGGCATATCTTCATTTCCATCTGTATCTTCGCATGACGAATTTGACTGACCGTTATTCCTTTGCATACCTAGGCAATTTTATGGCTGCAGTTGCTATGTTGGTGCATACGAACTGGCCTTTTTCTCATCCCTCTTGTTATCTCTTTCTGGATATATAGTTAGTCATATTTCTATGGTATCTGGTTCCAGATTTGGTGGGCTAACATGTCTTCATCTCCATCTATATCCTCACATGACTGATCCGACCGACCGCTGCTTCTTTCCATACTTAGCCAATTTTATGGTCATGACTGCAGGGTCGACGCTTACAAAGCCTATTGTTTATCATTTTGTTATATACATCTTGCATTGAAAGCATCTGTGATCTACAATTCCACTGCAGGTTCCTCGTATACATTAACTTCATTCAAAGTATTTGTTTTCGCTTTCCATCTCCAACAACTTCGCCTCCTTCTTGATATACATAAAAAATGCTCTTATTGCTGACAACTGGACTCAGTGGTATGAAATATACTTCTGTGATCTGCAATTTATTCCTTAACTATTGAGAACTCGACAGGGGTTCGAAAAAAAATTGCATTAATAATCAAACACTAGATGTTCTTCTGCAAGATACTTAGTTCTTTTTCCCTTGTCTTGTTACCATGTATTGTTGCATTATAGTTATATACTTAGTAGTGTTTCTATGATCATGGGTTCCAACATTGGCATGTTGACATATCTTCATCTCCATCTATATCCTCACATGGAAAATTGGACCGCCCACTGTTCCTTTTCATACTTAGTGAATTTTATGTCCATGGTTGTAGAGTTGGTGCAATTGAACTCTGCTTCTTTTTCTTCCATGATATACATCTTCCACTCAAAATTTGCGTGATCTACAATTCCACTGCAGAATCCTCCGTCCTTTTTCCCTTTTTTCCTTCCTATGTATTATGGGACTATAAAGTATGGACACGCTATTTTATAGACCATGTACGGATAACACATTCCATACCTAGCCACATTTTGGATCGCGTGTTCTCGAGTGGGTGGGCTCAAAATTGGGCCTCCATTTTTTCATGCCCTGGAAATAGCACCCAGAATTCTGTGATAGACAAATTGACAAGCGGAACTATGGGCTAGCAGAGTCAACACTGCATTTCTATTGTTCTGTGTCCTACAAACAACACTCCTAGTTTCGCAATATACAAATTGACACACGAAGTCCATGGATGGTGGGGTGGAGATTGCCATGGTTTACGGATGGAAATCCCTATCAAGTATCTAACAATATCTAGTAATTATTTTCAATACTAAATTAGCTCTTAGTAGTGACAACTGGACACAGAGGTACAAAACAGTCAGAATCACACCCTCCACAATATACTAATTGAGTATTGGATTCCGACATCCTCCGCTCTTCCATGTTATAGATTATGCATTCAAATGTTCAGAGTGATACAATTTGAACGTCGTGGCCACATGTTTTCTGCAGAGACCTTTTCAGCCTGTTTTGGATCCTCCTATTGTCAGGTTCACAAAATATTCAACTCTTGGATACTATTTCAGGTTGGCACCAAGCCTCGTTCTACCACAATTCACAAATGTTTCAAAGTATCTGTTATAGATTGGTTGTGCTCTTACCAATGAAAACTGAACACAATGCAAACTTATTTTGATTTTAATTTGGTTAACTCTACTGCCTCTGGTATTGAATTTGATTTTTAGGTATGTATATTAATTTTAATATACAATATTATATGCGAGGGAAGGGCACCATGGCCAAGCTATATATCGCGGACCCCTGAAGGCAGGAGAGAAATCTTCAACCTACCATCTTGACACCTGCAATCAAGAAAGTAGGAAACTATGGAAGAAAGGTAGAAGTGCGACCATAGATGTGAAACTGTTAGTCCACCAACTAGCGCAACAAGGCATTTTCGAAAAACATACTAAGAATATGAGTAAGAAAACAAAAGGGATGATAGAAAATGGAAAAAGTAGAAATAGGGGGGGAAGAAAGGCACTCCTCCATCGTTTTTCCCTTTTTCCTTCCCGTATATTATGGGACTATAAAGTATAGACATGCTATTTTATAGATCATGTATGGATAACACATTCCATACCTAGCGACATTTTGGATCATGGGTTCTTAGGCGGGCAGGCTCAAAATTTGGCCTCCACTATTTCGTGCCCTACAAATAGCACCCACAATTTCACGATATATAAATTCACAAGTGGGCCTACGGACTGGTTGACTCAACATTGCATTTCTATTGCTTTGTGTCTTACAAACAGTGCTTCTAGTTCCTTTATATACAAATTGATACACAGACTCTAGGGATTACGGGGTGGATATTTCCTTTGCTTACGGATGGAAATCCCTATCACGTATCTAACAGTATCTAAAAAATTATTTTCAATACTGAATTAGTTGTTAATAGTGACAACTGGACACAGAGGTACAAAATAGTCGACATCACACCCTCCACAATATACAAATTGACTACCGGATTCCAACATTGTCTGCTCTTCCATGTTAGATATTATGCATTCAAATGTTCGGAGTGATACAATTTGAATGTCAGGGCCTCACATCTTCTACAAAGACCTTGTCATTATGTTTTGGATCCTCCTGTTGTTGAGTTCACAAAATGTCCAACTCTTGGATACTATCTCGGGTTGGCACCAAGCTCCATTCTACCACAGTTCACAAATGTTTCAAAGTATATGTTATAGATTGGTTCTGCTCTTACCAGTGACAACTAAACACAATGGTACGAAATAGTTTGCATCCGGCCCTCCACAATATACAAATTGACTACCGGGTTCACATCTTGTACTCAAAATTTTCGTGATCTACAATTCCATCGTGGACTACTTATTCCTTTTTCCCTTTTCTTATTCCTGTGTATTATGGATCTTTGGTTATATACTTAGTTTCCTTTCTATCATCACGAGTTCCAGCATTGGCATGATGAAATATCTTTATCTCCATCTATATAATCACACGACAAATCCAACTAACTGTAACGAACCTCTTGTTTCGTCACGACATCAAGCCTCACATAACTAGTGCAATTTTTTTTTTTTTGTGTGTGTGTAGGAAGGTGTAATGAAATCATACTCAACATCGTGAAACGACGATGAACACAAGGCATGCAAATCACATAATAACAACATAACGACCAATCATAAAAGCGCATTAATCACCTGGAAGAAATGTACGACATTCAACCGACGAAGAATAAGAAAGACTACCCTCTCTTTCTACCCTTTAATGGCTAGGACCTCAAGGACACATAAGAAACTCTCAAGCCCAGGTTCCCATCAATTTTGACCATTTAATGTCTCAGGGATGGCGACTGTTCTGAGGAACAAGGAGGTTTCTACATCTTACCCGACACAAGTAGACCAAGCAATTAAATGTTTACAAACCAAGTACAACAATAATTAAATAAACAACCACCCCCTCAACAAGAAGCCGCAACCAACAAGTCCGTCAACAAATAACCATTATTCAAGGCTGGAAGGTCAGTATCTATGATTCAGTGTGTTAATAACTGATCGGTTAACCAGTCTAAATCCCAACTAGTCAACAATTAGCAATTCCAATTTGACCTTAAAAGCAACCTGTTGGCAGCCATTTCACATTTTTATACTGTCCTTATAAGCTACCTACATCAGAGTTTTGCAAACTTTGATTTTGTCACAATCTCTTCAATAAAACGAAACTATTGTTTTATATGCGTTTGCACACTTACCTTTGTTCTTGTTTTCACGACTGAAAGCGTGAAAACTTGATTTACGAAGTCACATTAAAATCATTACTGGATTGTTATGATCGCTCTTGTTTATATGCTCATTGTGTTTTTGAATTTGTTTATCGCTACACAATTGACAAGATTGCAAGATCATTATTATTTTGACATTCTTATTTGAGACTTCGTTTACAAGACTGTGGTGATATTCTTTTGATCAAGTTTATGATGCATTGGTGATTTGGATTTATATGTTCTTTGATCAATTCACTTGGCACATTGAAAACACATTTGTGTTGTGGAAAAACCCTTGGTATAAAAAATTTCATACAACACATGTTTCCTATAACAAAACCCTTGTTGCGATTTTGATTATTTCTTTGGTTTTGAAACTATAACTATTGCTCGCGCAAAGGATTAATCCACTTACCAAAGGTTTCGATTGATTGATTGAAGTGGCATGTTTGTAAGACATATGCATTGTGATTTGAATAAGTTGTAAGAACCGATGGTTGTACCATGGTAATGACTATTCTGCATGGCAGAAATAGCTCCACCACCTTCGCACGATATGTCATTAGTGTTAACTCCTATCCCTGTTTCACCTTTGCTAGTTTCAGGTAAGACTGTGAGCGTTCTTCCCCTTTGTATGATGCGCTCAAACCCTGGCTCGTTCACATCGCTCACCGTGTGCTCCTGTCTATGGCACCGATGGTGCAGATTGAGTTGAATGGTAATCAAGCCCTGCTACTGTTCGATAATGCCTGGAAAGATTTAGAGGATAGTGGTTGGCTCACATTTGTACAGAGGTTCGAGGGTTTCAATCTGTTTGTTGCACAACAATTCGCCCTTACCTTTGATGGGTGTAGGGGTAAAGTAGGTGACATTCAGCTTGATCTGAATGAAGAGTTCATAAGCTATGCCACAGGATTGGCAGCCAGGGGCAAGCGATGGTTTAAAAAATCTAAATTCGATGAGGTGCCATGGCCTTTACTATTCATATCACGAAAAGTCACATCTTATGACAAAGGTATGCCTATTTCCACGCTTAAACCTAGGTGGCATGACCTTTTGATAATGGTTAAACAATTTATGACCTGTGAGGGTCGGTATGGATTAGTTTTTCTTTATCACCTTCGACTGTTAATGAAATTTATGGGTTACCCATTGAACATGCCATTTTACTACTTGCATAGTCTGTATAATATGTCAAAAAGGTTTAAACAAGAGAAGGCTGATAGTATCTTGTTCCACCACGACCTGATCAGACTCATCGTCGTTCACCTTTTGAACCTTCACGGTGATAATTGACAATCTTTTCTCTCTCGAAGCGGCTTTGCTGATTCAGATTCCGTCCAAATCGACAAGCCTGTGGTCAACAAGACTAAGGTTAGGCCACTCGTGCCTTTCCATGCCATTTTACCCTCTCCCAAACCCTCGTTTTGCCCTGATATCAACCTACCTGACATTATAACAGACAAGGTTGAGGCCGTAAAAAAGCCTGTGAGCAAGAAATTCAAGGGTAACCCTACTATCGATAGCAAAGGTAAAAAGAATGCTCAATTGATATCAAGAATTGCTCGGAATAAACCTAAACCAAACACTGATTAAAATCCCATAGTCCTCAGTGAAGAATCAGACTCTGATATCGAGCACTTCCTGGTTGGATAATACCCTTATTCCCGTGGTCTATGCTCTGATCCACCCTATGACTTTGTTTCTAATTTACCCCCTTGCCTAAAAGACAATCCTATCTATCCAGGGATCAAGCTACCTAATGTAACCCTCGGTGATCTAAATCAACCCTCGCCTGCAATTTCGAAGCCCGAGCATACATCATGTGTTCAATGTAATGTGTGGCTGGAGTGCTACTATACCGATGTTCCCTTATTACAGTCGAAAATTAAATCTTTAGAGAATGAAGTCATGGCACTGTCAAGAGAAAGGGACAAGCTTCAAGCTAATGACAAGAAGCAGAAAACCACTGGTTTGATCATTTTTAGGAATGTCGAGTCGGCGACAGCCTTCCTTAATTCCAAACTATCATGACCAAGTAGTTTGCTGATTATCCGGGTATGAATTTCAATATCAATTTCATTTTTTGAATTGCTAGGATTTAAATAATGAATTGAGTTTGGTTTTCAATTAGCTTTGTCCATTGTTCGAGATGACTCTCTCACAGTTTGATTATAAAAAACGGTTATGTTGTGGATCCTGTACATTGCTTTCATTTTGCTAAAATTAAATGAAGTTATGATTTGGTTATATGATTTGGTCGTGCCTAGTTTAGCATTTGATTGGTTTTCACTGGTTTTGATTAGTTTTGAATAATTATGTTGGTTTGAGTTAACGAAATCAATGGATTTTGCTTTCACTTGGATTTTGTTTGTATCTAACCTGAACAGGAGGTTTTTACGCTAAAATTAGAATACGGTCATGTTTTGATTTAACATGATTTTGTTGTTGTTGAATATCAACGGTTTTGATTTAGTTCTTGAGATTTGATTTTTGAAACGATTTCATAGGATTGAATTGGCTTGATAAATACGATGTAGTCTATTAAATTGGAAAAACGACTCTATTTTGTCAACATTCTCATTTAGTTTTGGATAATATCTGACCTGTGCAAAAGATCTCTTCACCAAAATCATGGAATTGTGTTGATTCATAACGATTATGTCAAACTCAAACTGTTCGATTCACTCTTGTTGGTGCGTGTCTTGAGTTAGCACGATTTTTTTTATGAGTTGGATTCGTATCAAAAATCGATTTGATGTTGCTTTTTTTTTGGTTTTGATTTTATCTCTGTTGATTTCGGATGAGAAAATTCGGCTAATAGTTCGTTTTGAAATGAATTCAAGTAATGATTTCGTTGAATATCAATTGATTGTGTTTGCCCCAATTGGCAATAAAAAACATTTGACAAATCCCACATACCCTGTTATCAACTGATTAATCCTATTACGATTTCGTTTGTGATAATTTACATACCAATTTTGATCTGATTTGCTAATAGCTTGGGTCGTTTGTTTATGTCAATACAATTATATCTATCTGAAAATGATCTTGTTGGTTTCGTGTGGATTCGATCGTGTTTTCTGTTAATGGATGAGGCATCATAAACGATTGCATATGTTTTGTTTAACTGTATTGATTTCAATTGGTTTATGAAAACGATTTTATTGTTGTTGAGTTATCCAATACGATTTTGTATACCCAAATTGGTGATAACGAATTAAATAGAGTGCATCCATCTCTATTATTATTTGAATACGATTTAGCAAGTGTCGATTTGAATGATGCTTTTAGCAATCAAGTATTGGTTTGGTAGTTTGGATTTAATTCTTTAACTTCGAATTAGATTTTAAAACGATTCTATGTTTGATTTAGACCAGCTACAGAATCGCAAGATTCTGTAGCTAGTCTTAGAAATTAGATTTTTATCCATTTTATTAATAAAATATCCTTTTAACTTGCCTATTTTTGTCCTCTTTCAGGTACATTCGAATTGCAATAATCAATTGGGCATGCTGTGGCAGTTTAGGAGATATTTGTGTGATGTAGTTTTTATTTTTAAGTTGTTAGTTTGAGTTAGAGATAGAAACTTGGGATATTTTCCCAGATTTGTGTAAACAGTTTTGATGACTTCCACAAGGATGTTTTACCCTATGGAAGGTCTTTAAATACTTTTTATTTTGTAATAAACTCATCATCATCCTCACTATGGGAGAACCAGACTATGGATTTATGATTCAGATTGAGACGGAAGTTGTTGTCTTATAACAACTTTCGCTTTTAATATATCAAACTTTTGTTTCAAGTTTAATGCATATCAGTTTGCAGTTGATTATAGACTACTTTAGCTATCATAATCTATTGCAGGATGATGTGATTTGATTAAAGTGTTATCCATATATGATCTTCTTCATTATTTAAGAGCACAACAATTATTTTGTTTCAGTTAATGAATGACAGATTTCTCTTCTTTGTTAATTGAATCATTCTGTATAGATCTTTGCATGCAAATTTATCTAACTGTGAAGATTTATAAATTATAAGATTGCTGTGAATTTTTTATGTCTTGTTTTTCCTGTAATTATATTTGAAGAACACTATTTCTTACTGTTTACTAGAGGTTTGCAGAGGATCGATCAGGTTTCCTCCCATCGAACAGTTGAACTGGATTCTTTACACGGGACAGATTGGAAAGTGTTATCACAGGTTAGTTTATTATTGTTATTTATGTAGTTTAGATAGATATATGTATAGTTTAGATTTGTAGTTAGAAGTTAGTATTTTAGTTTCTTAGTTTAGATAGATAGTATTTCAGTTTATTTCTTTTTCATAAAATCGTAAAAATAAAAAAGAATAGCTCTTGCTGTTTTAGGACATAATATAAATGAGTTTTTCTCAGGTTTTCATTCAAATCTGCAAATTGTAAATATTGTACATTTGTGATTAAGATTTAATTCTCTTAGTAGTTAGATATTTATTTTCTTAGAGTTATTATAGTATTAGATAGTAAATTGTATATATTAGTAGTTTAGTTTAGTTTTTATTGATTTGTTTAAATAGTTAGTTTTAGTTAGATTAGTTAATTTAGAGTAGTTTTCTTTTTTTTTCTTAGGACTTAGATTAGCTAACGGAGCTGCTAAACTTGTCAGGGTGGTTCATCCCAAATGGAATGGGTTATTTAGACAACCCCGAACCGGTTCCACTCTCTCAGTTGACAGACGGTCAATTTCGCCCGTCAACAAATGGCGCTAGAAGGAGGGCCTGAAATTAATTAATGGCACGAGGCGGTCATAAGACTCCTCCACCACCTAATCGCTCACCTATAGTGACAAGAAGTCATTCGAACGATAATATTCCCCCTCAAACAACAACCACATCAACCGACGATCCACGGGTCACAGTTGAACCAATAACCCCAAATCCTACAGGTGATGACATACAAGAGATTGTCCGCCAATCTCTCATAAGAACACATAGTGCCTTAGCCCATTTGAGGAAACCAAACCATCTATTGGACCAACCTTTAGACTTCTTTGATATCATAGAACAACTCAGAGGCACTAACCTCACTTTGAACCCTACAGATCCAACCCTCAATCCTACTGCACGAGGATCTAGAATACCTCCCTCACCACCTCCATCATCTCCTTCGTCTTCTGGAGAAGATTCTCCTGACGACGGCAGTTCCCTTTCTCATCCTTCCACACCCACTACACTAATGGCCAACCAGAACAATCCTGCTAGACCTTGGCTTAACCAAGATGTTGTAGCTGTACCTGGAGCTCAGCATCCCTTGTCTAAACATCCGGAGAAGTGGCTTCCCAAGTTTGACCCTGACTTAAAACAGATCGTTGAAGATCACATTAAAAAGTTTATGTTAGCCATAAGACTCCGCAATGTCGAACACAAAGATGTTTTCTGTAGTTTGTTCCCCTATACTTTCGAGGGCAATGCATCTACATGGTACTTTTCCCAACAACCCTACACCATCGTGTCTTGGGAAAAGTTTGAGTCATGCTTTTTGGAAAAGTTAAGAGATGGTAAGCCTCCGGAAGTCCTAGTCATGGATCTTTCTAACTTAAGAATGAACCCAAAAGAAAAAGTTAAAGACTTTAATCAAAGATTCTTAACGCTTAAAAACTGAATCCCTGCGGATTCCATGCCTGCCGAGAATATTATAATAGCATACTACACTAAATGTTTGCATCAAAGTATAGCTATTTGGGTTAAACGATCTAAGAAATCTATGTTGTTAGAAGCCTTTGAGGAGACCAACCAGATTGAAAAAGACATACTTAGTCTTAAAGACTCTACTAGCAACGAAACAGAGACTAGTCCTTCTTCCAAAAAGAACATCGAAATCCTCCCCAGGCCTACTCAAAGTAAAACACAACCTGAAAGCTCGGATTTAGAAAACTTAACTAAATTTGTTCAAAAACTGTCAAATCAAGTTATAGACTTAAAAAGGATGACCGAGGAAGCTTCCTCGAGAAAAGGGCCTTACAATCCCCCATTCCGAAAGCCTTTTCCTACCGACCGACCTAATCCAACCACCAAAGGCCTTAATCTAGAAAGTCTGCAATGCGCCCTTCAAACAATTCTAGAAGCCCAAGATAACTTGATGCCTCCTGAAATTCCTGAGAAGGTAGTTGAACAAGAGACAGTTCAAGAAGAGGAGTCTTCTTCGAATATTTTTGGACACTTCTAGGATAACATCTTTCAACCTAACTTCGAGACAGTACATCCCTATAATACTAGGAGTAAGACAGTAAGCAAACCTTCTTCCGAAAACACTACAACTTTACCTCCAAAACAATCTAAACCAGCTGAGACTAAACAGAGTAATGTGGACCCCAACTTAGATTATGTTGTAATTGAAGATCTTAAAAATTTGAGAGCTAACATTTATGTTTATGAGTTATTGAAATTTCCATTTCTGCTACAAAAAATGTTACAGAATATCTCAGAGAATGGAAAGAGTGGTAATTCAAGTGGTAACAAGGTTGTGCAGAACAAAGTTCCTCATAAGACTTCCACTAAAAACAATCTTGATCCTCAAGATAAAGGAAGCCTTCCCATAAGTAATGTAAATAATGTAAATAATGTAGATAAAGTAGCTTTAGAAACTGTGAGTAAAAAGCCACAAACTACCACCCTTAACATTCGCAAAAATGTACCTCCATTTTTGTTAACATTCGAAATCTTTAGTAGAAACGGGCACAATTGTATGGTAGACTTAGGAGCGTCATCCAATGTGATGCCATGGTCTGTATGCCAAAAGATTAACGCCGAGGTTGAACCATCCACCTTAAAAATCATACAACTTGATCGGACCAATGTTAAAGTTATAGGAGAACTAAAGAATGTGCTTATAAGATTATCGTCTAACCCCAAGGTTCATCAAGTTATTGATATTATTGTTGTGGATATTCCAGAAGTGTATTGTTTGTTTTTAAGAAGGGACTGGTCGAAGCAGCTACATGGTTACTTCACGATAGATTGGTCTCACCTATGGCTTCCAGATAATGGCAAGCCCAATAAGATCAAGGTAAATCGTGAACGCTACCTCAAGTTCACAGTCACATATCTGAACGATCCCAACAAACCATTTACACCTTCTGCTGATTCGCCCGAAGTACAACCAACAACTTCTACGCAATGGTCTCATGTACCCGATGGAAATCAAATTTGGTCTCTTTATTTTGATGGGTCAAAGACCAAAGAAGGAGCTGGTGCAGGCTGCGTTATTATCGATTCGGTAGGTAACAAAACATTGATTGCATGTAGGCTAGAATTTGAATGTACTAATAACACTGCAGAATACGAGGCTTTACTTCAAGGTCTCAGAAAAGATTTGGATATGAACATTCAAAACTTGACTATCTTTGGCGACTCTGAAATAGTGGTTAGACAGGTAAGAGATTCTATCCACTGTCTTTCTCCGCATCTCAAAAGCTACCAATCCGAGGTATGGAATTTAATGAATAAATTTGCTACTTTCAATATAAATTCTATTCCTAAATTGAATAACTCTGAAGAAGATCTATTAGCTAATGTAGCTTCTAAACTCTTTCCTGTAGAAGGATTGTCCCCAGACACATTCTCCATCGAACTATTGTTCCGGACATCAGTTCCAGACAACATCACGAACTTGAGGGTTTTCGATGACGATCAACAGATTATTAACTTTCTGCACATGGAAGAAACTTTTCAAGGTGCGGTGATAGATGAATGCATGCACGATGACAATTTGCACAATTTCACGGTAATACCTGATCCGAGAACTCCTGAATCTTCATCGGACATGGTAAATTCGATCCATAAATCTGGAGTTAAATTAAAGAAATTTTACGACCTTCAAGATAAATTTAAAAATTCGGTCAACTGTAAAACCAATAGTTCCTCGTTATCTTATGAAAAAGTAAACTTAGGAACTAATGATAATCCACAGTGCATTAATCTAGGGGTAGGATGTTCTGTCAGTTTTGTAATAAACTCATCATCATCCTCATTGTGGGAGAACCATACTATGGATTTATGATTCAGACTGAGACGGAAGTTGATGTCTTGTAACAGGTTTCACTTTCAATATATCAAATTTTTGTTTCAAGTTTAATGCATATCAGTTTGCAGTTGATTATAGACTACTTTAGCTATCATAATCTATTGCAGGATGATGTGATTTGATTAAAGTGTTATCCATATTTGATCTCTTTCATTATTTAAGAGAACAACAATTATTTTTTTCAGTTAATGAATGACATATTTCTCTTCTTTGTTAATTGAATCATTCTGTATAGATCTTTGCATGCATATTTATCTAACTGTGAAGATTTATAAATTATAAGATTGCTGTGAATTTTTTATGTCTTGTTTGTCCTGTAATTATATTTGAAGAGCACTGATGCTTACTATTTACTAGAGGTTTGCATAGGATCAATGCAGGTTTCCTCCCATCGAACAACTGAACTGGATTCTTTACACGGGACAGATTGGAAAGTGTTATCACAGGTTAGTTTATTATTGTTATTTAAGTAGTTTAGATAGATACATGTATAGTTTAGATTTGTAGTTAGAAGTTAGTATTTTAGTTTCTTAGTTTAGATAGATAGTCTTTCAGTTTATTTCTTTTTCATAAAATCGTTAAAAAAAAAAAAAATAGCTCTTGCTGTTTTAGGACAGAATATAAATGAGTTTTTCTCAGGTTTTCATTCAAATCTGCAAATTGTAAATATTGTACATTTGTGATTAAGATTTAATTCTATTAGTAGTTAGATATTTATTTTCTTAGAGTTATTATAGTATTAGATAGTAAATTGTATATATTAGTAGTTTAGTTTTGTTTTTATTGATTTGTTTTAATAGTTAGTTTTAGTTAGATTAGTTAATTTAGAGTAGTTTTATTTTGTTTTCTTAGGACTTAGATCATCTAACGGAGCCGCTAAACCCGTCAGGGTGGTTCATCCCAAACGGCTAGGGTTATTTAGACAACCCCGGACTGGTTCCACTCTCTCAGTTGACGGACGGTCAATTTCACCCGTCAACAGAACCCAACTAGCAAGTATAAATCATGATATAGACACTAACTATAAATATAATCTAACATTGATACGCTTTAACCTTATAAATTGCGAATGTAAACTATAATCACTATATCGACTACAATATATAAGATTAACATGCTATTAATGATTTAACTTCCAACACACCTTCTGACCATTAACTAATTAACATCAGTAACAATTTTGAAGTGGAATGCTACCATTACTACAATAATAAAGAAGTTAACAAGGCATCTAATCATGACAATTAACCAATCATATAATATAGCAATGACACATTACCTTATCCATGCCGGAAGCAACAACTAAGCATTTATTAACTTAATAAACTCCACATGCATCTATCTTTATTCTAGGTACCAAATGTTAGTTGCCTTCAACAATAGTCTGACTAGGAAAACATATATCCATTTACCAACATTAACACATTCCAACAATAGTCTAACTATATTAACACATACCAATTTAATTGATGCATTTACCAACATTAACACATTCCAGCAATAGTTTGACTACATTGACACATGCCAATTTAATTGATGCATTTACCAACATTAACAAGGCACATAAACATACATCGCGACACGTGTGCAAGTAGGGACAGTAATTGCACTGGGAGTGATTATAGCTGCAATGAAAATTAATGTTTTATAATTATTTTTTTTTATTATTATTTTTTATTATTTTCAAGGGCATGGGCTCCACTTGTTTACATTAACCGGGCGCACAATTTTTGGCATAAAATAAGGAGTGTTTTAGCTCATTAACAAAAGGAGTAAAGATACTATTTTCTATAAATAAGGAACAAAATCCTTTTTATTTAGAAGGTTGCTCCTAAATTTGAATTGAAGGAATAGTTTGTTTTTTTGTTTCTTATCTAAATTGCATAAAGTATTGATAGTTATATCATGCAACTAATATTCTTGAAATGAACCAAAATTTCAAGGAGGAAGGACACCGTTTGCGAGTAAGTTTCACAGTCCCTCCAATTCTCGAATAAGTGCATGGTCCCTGCACCTACATTATTATGCGATTCGAAGTTGATTCCAAGAAATTTGTGTCTATCTCAGAATGGAATTCGAACGTAGGCAGGGCGTCGAACCTGGTCTTCCTTACCCAGGAGGAAAATGTATCAACAATGAATTACGGTTAAGGAGGGAAAAATGGAATTCTCCCACCATTCTAAGCTAACACAACAGGTTTGGATAAGTGTATGTTTTCTAGGTAAACGCCAATGGTACAAAGTTTCCACACAATACACTAAATAAGTTAATGGTGTCACTAAAATTCGCTGTCAGGAAAGCAATGGAAAATCACCTAAGATCTCGACAAGAACTCATTAATTTCATGTGTGTTGGGTCTACTGGACGCATGGCTAATCACTTCTCAAAAACACAGGTTTGCATAACCGAATTCAGAAGGAGAAAATCAAGGTTGGGAAAAATGATGATTGGCAGTGACTACCATCACACAGTGAATGTGAATGCAAACTTACGCATGAATGTAAAGGAACAACAACAATAAAGGACACATACATGCAATGGAAGGCTGGGAACTAGAGAATCATTCTCTGTACTTAACATTCCACTGATAACTATTAATTTGTTAAGCATAATCCCTTAGTCTAAGTAGAAGCAAGCATGATGAAGGTAAATGGATTGGGTTCCTTTAATTCGAAGGAATCATATTAAAGAGAAATCATTTTTTATTTTTATTTTTGTGAAGCAAAAAAAAAATCCCAAGAGACACATTAGTTTGCAGCGAAAAATGCAGGCCAAGGTTATGAGTGCAGAGCAAGGGAAGTGCATATGCAAAGGCCCAAAGATCAAATGCTATCCAGACAAATGATGAGGTAACACAGGGTCATTAAACCCATCTGGAAAGTAAAAGAAAACACAGGTGGTTACTATGAAGATCTCGGGTATAAGAAAAGAAAACGTTGGAGTAAACTATTCCTGAATTAAATCGCTTAGTTAATAAACACACTAGTAAAAGAAATGCAGGACGCAGACGCCAATGCCATTAATATAAGGAATCACAATCAATTTAAATGAAAAAGGCAGAGCCATATTTCAGTAAAGAAAATGCCTTCAACTCTTTAAAATGTAGAGCCAATAACCAGCAATATAATGCATTCAATAATGCAATATGCAGAAATGTACAATGAGATAAAAGAAAAGCATAAAAACAAGATAACACTAGGTAAAAATATGTCGAGTTTATAGAAGAACCTTGTCAATAATCAAATTTTGCAGGGGTAAAAAAAATGCATCAGGACGCAAGCCAACCTTCAACAAAAGACAACAATAGAGGTGGACGATAGATAGTTTTGTCCTTTGCTTCAATATCCTCGCACAAAAAAGCAGGGTGTTGAGATCCATAGGTCTTTTAACACTAAGGCGATGATCGTAGATCAGGCTCCTGGCCGACTGCTCAGGCGAGGAATGGTGAACCAAGGACAAAAGGTAAACAACCATTAAGGACACAATCAATCACAACCAGGTGGTCAAGAAATGTGGGAAAATGAAGTCCATAGGAGATAACCACCATCGATCTAGTCTAAGGAAGGTTCCAATCATCAATAAAAAAAAACATTAGTTTACTTTTCCATTAAATGAGAAGATCCAAGCATAAAACCTACAACATATACTATACAAATGAAAAGAGAGTATCGTTTCCTGTTCACTGACTCTGAGTGACGACCGCATGCTCTGTGCAACTCTCGCTCCCCGACCGTCAAGACCTCACTGGTACCTCCCAACCAATGCTATGGGTACTCTTCTTCCCCCTTAGCCCCCCGAGCCACAAAGGGGCCATGCACATTATCCAGAGATTTCGTCTAGCTCCCAGGTGGCCTCGCAAGGCCGAGCTAACACTCCTCTCCAAGATGGGTATCCCCAACTCTCATAAGTAAATCAGTCAAGTAGCTATTTTTGCAGTGTAACATTACGCAAACAGAATATGTCCTTTCCTCCTTCTCCTTCCTTCATTTTATAGAGTTTCTAACTTCCCTTAATTCCTAAAATCTCATTTAATTAAAGTTTTTAAGATAAATTCCTAAAAATTCTTCTCCGTACAAGTGTGACCCATACCCTTCATTCCTCCATTATTTAATTAATTTAATTAATTAATTGTCTTATTTCCCTCACCCACGTAGAGTTACTCTTAGAATCACTCCTAGGTGCTCCCAAATTCCCTTACAGGTTTTAAAGGATTTCCCTATTATGAAATTGCTAATTCAGTTTAAAATTGGAAAGCTCTTAAATGGTAGATTCTTTACAAAGTTGACTTTCCGCTTTTTCCCTTAAGTTCCCCTTTTTCCCTTTTTATGTTACATATTTTCCCTAGTTCCTATTTTTTTTATTTTCTCTCTTTCTTCTTTTTTCTTAGAACTCAAAAAGGCAGGCATGAAAATTAACCCCTTTTCCTTTTCTTAATTAATTAGTATATATTAATCTATTAAGGTAATAAAACAATTAATTCCCTTTTTAAATTTTAATCCAACATGATGTTTTTGAAACATTTCATTTCTTACTCCCCTCATGTTACAAGATTCATGATTACTATTTAAGTCGTTTTTATTTTACTTATTATTATTTTATTTTATTTTATTTATTTACTATTTTATTATTATTTATTATTATTATTATTTTTTTAAGCGTAGACAAAATTTTACCCCTAGCGTAATTTAGACATAGAACTTAAATTTTGTACTTGTCGACATTTAATTAAGGAAATTGTTTTAAAAATTAATTAACATGTTATTTGTCTTAAGGGCCTTCTAGGTTCATCCCTCTATCATCAACAATGCGACGTGCCCTTCAGGACACACTAGGTGCTCCAAGGGTGCCACTTGCCTCATCTATTCCTTTGTGCGAGGTGCCCTTCAGGATGCACCATGTGCTCCAAGGGTGCCACTCACCTCTTGACTGATTTGGTAGACATCAATAACCCCTGGAGTCAACACTCCGCTAGGTGAACTTGTGGGAGACTAAGGGCTTCTAAGAAATAAGGCCCCCGCCTTATTGTGCACCCCTTAGAATCATCGTGAGTAATTGTCACAGTCTGCCCTCATGGCATCATGGGTCGTCTCGATCTAGGTAATCGTTAACCTACAGTTCAAGCCATGACGGGAGTGCTAGTAGGCTGTGTGAGGGCTGTTGTCCACACCTCTCCCTCAACATCTCTGGTAGTCGTGCTGATGCAGGAGCATCGTTAGTAGGAAACACGTGTTAGAAAAACAGGACCATGGAGCAATAAAATAAAACAAATGCGTAAATAAAACACAGAAGATACATAATAAAAGAGAGACACAGATTTACGTGGTTCACCCAGTGTGGGCTACGTCCACTAGAGAAATTGCCAGGTCCTTTCTTTATTATTATCCAACAAAATGAAGGGATACAACCTACAGTAAAACCCATTGTAACTTCCTCTTCTTTCTCTCACAGTCTCCTCTCTCAGAATACAATACTCGTCAACATAGATAGCCGCAATACATTTCCCTCATAAAAGAGGGTTGCCTTCTAGGGAAAAAAAACCTAACATAATCTCTATCATTAGATATGTGACCTTATAATGAACGGTCCAGATTTATAATGAAATTACAATATACTTTTACAAGGAATTTTTTTCTTCGGGGGCTTTGCCCCCAAACCCCCATCGGGGGACGCTTCCCATGAACCCTCGCTAGGGGCCTTCTTGCCCCCAGCCAAGGGGATAGCCCCCCTGGACTCCGCAGAGGGGGTACCCCCCCTCTGCACTCCCCTGCGTGAAAGAGTGTACATACTTTTGGGGTGTAAATACTTCATGGGGTATAAACACGGCTGAAAGTAAAAGACCTCAAAATCAGGAAGATAATCAGGCTCCACAACCAACAATCTCCCACTTGGAGATTGATCTCAACAACTCCACCATTGTTGTATATGCTGGACTCTAAACCTTCTTGGACCTGGAAAATTTCTCATCTTCATCTTCATTCTTGAAGACCAACTGAAACTGAGCAAGAACTCAGTTTCTCCCTGGTTACTCCCTTTGTTAACATGTCTGCAGGATTTTGGCTAGTGTGTATCTTTTCCAGGTTCAACTATCCATCTTCCAATGTGGATCATATGAAGTGGTACCTCAACTATATATGCTTAGTCTTCGAATGGAAGGCTGAGCTCTTTGCAAGGTGAATGGCACTCTGACTGTCACAGTACGACCTGTTGTTCTCCTGCTTCTTTCCTAATTCCTCCATAAACCTTTGTAACCAAATAATCTCTTTACTAGCCTCTATAGCAGCAACATACTCTGCCTCTGTTGTTGAAAGTGCAACAACCTTTTGTAGTTTTGAAATCCAACTTATTGTTGTTCCACCTATAGTAAAAACATACCCTGTGGTGTTCCTCCTGCTGTCTTTATCACCTGCCATATCTGAATCAACATATCCCTGTAGAAAAGTGTCTGAACCTCCAAAACATAATGCATG
>ML778943.1:482778-507272 GCA_009831015.1 Picea engelmannii
TCCTTTCTGACACACCATTTTCTTGTGGTGTTCGTGGAACTGTCTTCTCTCTACGAATCCCATGGTATGAAAAGTAATCATCAAAATCCTTGCTGCAGTATTCACCTCCATTATCTGATCTGAGACACTTCAAACTTTTTCCTATCTCATTCTCAACTGAAGATTTCCATTTCTTAAAAGTATCAAAAACATAAGATTTTTGTCAAATGCAATAAACCCAAGTTTTTCTAGTTGCATCATCAATAAAAGTAACATAATAATGAGATCCACCAAGAATGATACCTGAGTTGGTCCCCATACATCTGTATGCACAAGCTCTAACCTTTCATTCTTCCTTTCTTTTCCGACTTTGAGAAATCTTACTCTCTTTTGTTTTCCATAAACACAATGCTCACAGAAGTCCAAATCAATTTGTTTAAGATCTGGCAGCAAATTTATTCTGTGAAGTATCTGCATACCCTTCTCACTCATGTGTCCCAGCCTATGATGCTACAGTTTTGTATCCAATCCTATAGAAGCTAAAGATATAGAAGAGTCGGTATTACCAGTACATAAATACAATGTACCTACCTTCTCTCCTTTCGCTATCACCAATGATCCTTTGATGACCTTCCACGTCTTATTTGTAAATATGGATATACAACCTTCACTTGCCAACTTCCCTATTGAAATTAGATTTTTCCTTAAATATGGAATATGTCTTACCTCTTTCAACAACCATTGGTTTCCATTGCTTTGGTTTATTTTTACCTTTCCCATTCCAACAATTTTGCATGGTGCATCATCACCCAAATTAACCTCTCCAAAATCACTTTGAACATAATCTAGAAAATGTTTCCTATGGGATGTGGTATGAAATGAAGCCCCTGAATATACTACCCAAGACTCAGAAATATTATCTACAGAAAGAATCAAAGCATCTTGTAACACATTACCTATTACATTTTCTTCTTGATTTCTCTCCTGTTGTCCATATCTTTGTTTCTTTGGAGCTCTGCAGTCTCTCTTCATATGTCCTTTCTTCCCACAATTCTAGCACTCTATCTTTCCAAGTCTGGATTTGGATCTGCCCTTCCTAGAATTCCCACGGTTCCCTGAGCCCTTACCTCTATCCTTTTGTCTTCCCCTGTTCTCCATGTTCAATGCATTACCTGATGTCTCACCTGTGCTTTTCCGTCCCATTTCCTCACTAAGGATAACACCAACAACATCATCAAATTTTAAAGTATTTGAACCAGAGACAGAGTTAATTACAACCATGACCAAGCCATTCCATCTTTCTGGAAATGAGCACAAGATTAGAATATCCCTAACCTCATCATCACAGTCCACTTTTACATAACTTAGTTGATTAGTAACCGTATTAAATTCATTTAAACGATCTGCAATAGACCCACCTTCCGACATCTTCATATTAAATAATCTCTTCATTAGAAATACCTTATTGGACGCTGAGGGTTTTCATACAATTTGTCTAACGCGTCCATCAAACCCTTTGTTGTCTTTTCTTTTGAGATATTGAAAGCCACCGACGCTACCAGGCTTAGCCGTATTGTTCCTAGGGCCTTTCTGTCAAGAATCTCCCATTCTTCATCCTTCATGGCCGCTGGATTCTTTGCTACTCCGCTCAATGGTAGGAATAGATCCTTCTGATATAAATAATCTTCCATCTACATCTTCCATAACTGGTAGTTTTGGCTGTTAAATTTCTCGACCCTAAACTTTCCATCTTCCGACATTGCTCCCACTCGAACTAGGAACCCTCTTTTCATGTGAGTTACCTTACGCTCTGATACCACTTGTTAGAAAAATAGGACCGTGGAGCAATAAAATAAAACAAATGAGGAAATAAAACACAGAAGATACACAATACAAGATAGACACAGATTTACATGGTTCACCCAGTGTGGGCTACGTCCACTAGAGAAATTGCCAGGTCCTTTATTTATTATTATGCAACAAAATGAAGGGATATAACCTACAACAAAACCCGTTGTAAATTCCTCTTCTTTCTCTCACAGTCTCCTCTCTCAGAATACAATACTCTCCAACATACATAGCCGCAATACATTTTCCTCATAAAAGAGGGTTTCCTTCTAGGGAAAAAAAACCCTAACATAATCTCTATCGTTAGATCTGCGACCTTATAATGAACGGTCCAGATTTACAATGAAATTACAATATACTTTTACAAGGAAATTTTTTCTTCGGGGGCTTCGCACCTGAACCCCCATCGGGGGACACTACCCACAAACCCCCGTTGCGGGCCCACATTCCCCCAGACCATCCAGCTAGGGGGATAGCCCCTCTGGACTCCGCAGAGGGGGTACCCCCCCTTTGCACTCCCCCGCGTGGAAGAGTGTACATACTTCTGGGGTGTAAATACTTCATGGGGTATAAACATGGATGAAAGTAAAATACCTTTAAATCAAGAAGATAATCAGGCTCCACAACCAACAACAAGCATGGAGGCGGAAGACAACAGGGATGAGCGACATCACATTTTTGGCACATGTTGAAAATTGTTTGCAATATTTTGAAAGTTTGGATGCACAGAATTTAATGTAATAGTTAAGAAGGGAATAATTCCATATTGTAAAGATATCTTGAGCAATTCGTTCTCATCTATAAGGTGTAGAAGCATTTATGCATAGTTAATGAAAGTAGGTAAATTTAAATTCTAGATTGGACAGTTTTAGGAGCTAGAGGGAAAACCGACTATAGACACCCTCATCTTGTATCATTGTAACATTATCAAGAATATCATAGAGCATAGAGAAGAGTTTTAGCAGAGAGATATGTAGAAGAATCCATGTATAGAAGTTATGAGATTAATACATGAAGCTTTGATTCAGACTCACGGGGTTCTCATGTTTTTTGCGTATACATGCTGAATGCTATGCTTATGGCTGTTTTACTCTTTCTATTGTGCATTTTATTTTATTCTATGTATGTATGATTTCATGTTAAGAGTTTTAAGTCTGAGAGAGAGTAAGGAAATGAGTTTCAATTGTTTCTCTTCTTGAGTCAGATTTCCTGTAAGGAGTGCAGTGAGGCATCCACAAGGAGTGCATTGATGGGTTCAGAGTTCATCTCTGGAAGCTCAGGAGGGATACCATTGTTCTCATTTCAACTGAAGAGAAATACAAGTAAAAAATTTGTGCAAGGTGTTCGCAGGCTGGTCGAGACTTTAGAACACATAGACTAAGGTTGAGAGGTTGAAGGACTGATGTTGCAGAGTTGCACAGAGTCAAGAGATTCTAATATTTAGGAATATTTGAAGAAGTGCCGCAAGGAGTGTGTGCAGAAGTCTTTTAGGAGACTTGAGTTGGTGAAAGGAAGATTAGGAGGGTCAACACTTTCAAAGTGTTGAAGAAAATGAGATGATTTTTGGTCATCGTGCAGAGGCCAGGTCAAAGTGAAGAGGACTGCTAAGGTGGCTCAGAGAAGAGATTCTTGAAGAAGGAATTTGGACAGTCAAGGTTCTCCAAGGAGAACTCCTGAAATAGTGAGATATGTAGGATCTATAGGAGATATAAGACAGATAAGGAGCCATTGATCTTTACATATTGGGACGTCATATCATTTCGGCATTTCAGGGTTCGAAAATCCAAAGTGTAAGCCAAATCCTTGGCTGATCAAATGCCCGAAACGCAAAAAGGAGGCTTTCGTGTATGGAAGCAGGTTAAGTTTTCGTAACTTTGGAGTTCAGAGACCAGTAGGTGGAGAGGACATAGGGTTCGAGCTTGATGTATCAAACTCCTGGTACACAAAATTGCGCTGACCGTTGGATAGAGGAAAGGTCCATAGCCGTTGATCTCCTTGGAAGCAGACCCTTAGTGTTTCGGTATTTTGGGATTCGGTATACCGAAAGTCCTATTGAAGAGAGAATAGGTATAGTAAAGAAGAGAACTTGGTATGTGAAAGTCTGAAAGGATTTCAGAATACATCATTTCAGCATTTCGGGGTTCGAAGGTTCGAGAGCCCCGAGGACCTAGTAAAAGTGCATTTCGATGGTTGAAACCCCGAAATTGTGAAGAGAAGGGAAAGGACGAGACACTTGTATTTTGGAAAATCGGTTTTTCGGGTTTCGGGACTCTGAGGGTCGAGAGAAAATTTTCACTTCATTGCAACTCTCGAATTCATGAAAGCCAAAAAAGCTGAAATTGACATTAAGAAAGGAAAGTATTAGTATTTCGGGTTTCGAAGGTCGAAGAGATAAGGCGCTCGACCATGGGATTTGTGAAATCCAGTATCCTGAAATAAAAGAGGAGTTTCCTCAAGGTTTTTTGTGGGTGTTGATTTCCAAAAAGGGAAATAAAAGAGCCAATCAAGCTCTCAGAGGCCGAAAAGAAAAGATCCTGTGCAGATCCCATCCCGCGGGTCTAGAGAAGGGGTTCTGCGTCACGTGCGTGACCCCTTTAATCCATATGTGAGCCTAGTCGACAAGCTATTGTCAGCCTGCATCATCAACAAATCATGTAAGAATATATCCATGTCATATCATCCAATCAGATGCGCTAATATCATAGTAGAAAGAATCAAACCCAAATGATACACTCCTCGACTCGATCCAAAGTCCAAGGGGTTCCATCGATGCCTTTGCATCCTCGAGGTCCAAAATTCTACACACTCAGTAAACCGAGTCAATAACACCTATCAATGTCAATGCAGTAAAACAATATGTCATCAACCTATATTGCCTCATAATCAAAATCAAAAGTTTTAGTAGCATAATAATCTGGATCACTTGCAAGCAAGTGTCCTCAAAGAATAAGTTTTCTTAGTGCACCAGAGTGGGATGTTACAATAACCACTGTTGCTTTCCATACTTAGCCAATTTTGTGGTCGTGGTTGCCAGGTTCGAGGCTTCAAACTCTCCTTCTTCTTCTTCCATGATGTACATCTTAGACTCAAAACTTCCATGATCTACAATTCTACCGCGTACTCCTCGAACTCGCAAGTTTCACTCTACCACAATTCAAGAATGTTTCGATTATTTGTCACTATCTTCCATCCCCACTAGCTTCTTATCCTTCCTAATATACATTGGTTGTGCTCTTACTAGTGACAACTGCACACACTGATATGAAACAGTTCACGTCCACCTCTTCGCAATATAGAAATTCATTAGCGGGTTCTGACATCGTTCCCTCTTCCATGTTACATATTATGCATTCAAATGTTTTGAACGATACAATTTGACCGTCGGTCCCTCACGTATTCTGGGGAGACCTTGTGACCCTATTTTGGATCCTCCTATTCACGGGTTCAGGAAATCTCAATTTCTTAGTCACTGTTTCACATTGGTGCATTTGAACTCTGTTGCTTCTTGTTACGTGATATACATATTGCACTCAAAGTTTTTGTTATTTACAATTCCACCAAAAACTCCTTGGTCCTTTTTCCCTTTTCGCGATGTTAAAATTGTTGGAGCCAACATTGACGTTTAGAGGACAAGATTGGAAGCAGTTTCTAGAAAAACATGATAACAGGTTGAACATCTTAGCTGAATTCCTCGAAGACCCAACAACATTTCCTGAAGATATCATAAGGTTGCAGGTAAGTTCCTTTAGAAATCCATTCTGGGAAATTGCTTGGCTATTTACAAGAATAACGGGACAACCATCCATGGCAAGAATTTCCCATATGATTATTTATATTTTGTATTTTACAATCAAGGAAAATACATTTTCGATTGGGGGAAGCTAATTTTCATTTATTTCTAATCCCATTTTTCATGATTCAAAGAATCGAATAAATTCTATATGTCATCCTACTTCATTTTTGCAATAGTGCATTGTTTTGAGTTTCCAAAAATTTCTCTTTCCAATAAAATAAATTGTGGATTCGACCCAGTAACATTTTGGTATGAAGCCATGTGGAGGCATGAGGCCTCCTATTGTTCTTATGAAGTTTTTAATGCCTTTATCTTAGTTTTCAAAGATTTATTGTTAGGCAAGGATGCCCCGAGGATGTCTGGCCATGAAACCAAGTTTTTGAATAGGAAGGGCACACTTGAACACAAGGAAAATCACATTGTCCTCATGGTATTTGTCTCTAAGGAAAATCCTTCTTTCCTTCCATGCCACATCACAAACAAGATGTTTTTTTCATATATACCAAGGAAATACAACCACTGGTTTCATTTTTTCCATGAGAAGAAAAAAAAACATCTTTTCCATGGTTGCCAGTCAGAGACTTCGTGTGCAGAAACATCAACAAGATTGACGAGTTTTCCACCCATTTCAAGAAATTGAACCTAACGTATGTTGAAAGTCTAAAAGGGTTCGACCCTGATCGGATTTTTCAAGAACATTTACTGGAAGTTGGCTTTAACAACTCTTTTATCCATACACACATGACCCAAGATAGGGACAGTGTGGACAACAATCCTGCTTCTACCGATTGTGATGCAGAGACATTGCAAAGTGCCATTGAATTGTACAAACAACATGGAAAAGTATCTAGTGAGAAGAGCACCCAGTCCCCCACCAACACTCCCAAGAGAACGACATCACGGAGAATAACTTTGATGGCCCACCCCAATAAGAAATCAACCGAGAAATCTTCCAACGAAGGTGGAGATAAGAACCCTTCTCGCATAAAAATTGATAGTTCTCACAAACTTCCAGTGTCGAAGAAGAGAAAAAACAATGCAAGGTAGGCAGAGGAAGCCGAAATTGAAAGTGAAAAACTACAACTTGAAATTGAATCTGAGCACATGCACAAAATTGGGTCGTCCGTAGTGGAAATATCTGAGACCAAATTTTTTTACGAAGATGAATCCTTCGTATTCCAGAGCATTGTTTTTGTGAGCCAATCTAAAAGTATGGTCATTGAAAAAAATATATAACAAACAGGAAAGGAAAATATTGCACAAAGATTAACTTTAGGAAAATGAGGTCGTCCCAAATCTCCTCATTTCACCAAGTAACCGGTGAAATTCTTTGTGATTCCATTGGAGGAACTGAGATGGAAAATGCCAATCTAAAAGACAGCCTCAACAAATTTGAGCATGCTTTCATTGCAACCCCATAATTTTCCAGTCCTTTGGCAAAATTTGTGCCTGCTACCACTACAACTAAGATGAAAGTATCCTTTACCCTCCTTGCATGCTCTAGATCCCTTGTAGAGAATAACATCAAAAAAATAATGCAACTAGTTACTGAAGCCTGGGAAACATCAAAAAATTTAGTTTCCTTCGGAAATAAGGAAAATGATTTCCTAGAACATTTGGAGGAGAATTTAAAAAATGATCAACATTTATGTGAACACGTGCTGACCCATTTTTCCAACTATGTCGTCAACACATCGGAACTGAAAAGAAGACAAGAGAAACTCCCCTCTCCAAAGAGGACCAAAAAAGTAAAAGCATGTTGTCAAATCATGCAAACAAGTCATATCAGAAAAGGAAGATTTATTCACAAGCCTGATCCAAATGGACTTAGCCGAAAGTACCAATGAGGTTCAAGACCCAAACTTAATTTTCAAATCCTTGTCAACCACCAAAGAATCATTCCAGGAACAAGTTGATATTTTAAAGGGGTTGTCTTTCAAAAAGTTTTATGGCATACTTGAACATCATCTACATGAGCACGAGCACTGGGTACTGGACTATGAGGCACATAATGATGCAATTGAACAGAGTCTGCATAGTATTTCAATGGATCTAAGTAAATTAGAAAATGAACTTTACGGCATAGAAATATGGGATGAAATCAACATGGCCCCCACAAAAAGATACATCGAAGAATGGTTCCAATAGAGAATATACAACCTCGTCAAGGAAGGGCAACAACCAGTCGATAGGACTCCACTGACCATCGACGATAGCAACATAAACACATTGGGTTCATAGTAAGTCTATACTAACATCTTGTTTTCTTTATCAATCCAGTTTAAGTCTATACTGTCATCTTGTTTTCTTTATCAATCCACTTCATACCTCTTTAAATAGAAAGCTTTAACCAAAGACTCATGGCTTCCAATTTCTTCTTTTCAGGTCTTCCTCTCTATCGTCGCGTACTTCTTCTTCTTTTTATGGTCCACGAAAGCCCCAATCCCAGTCTATATGACAAACTTATTTAAATTTCCAGAAATATGTAACACACATTATTAATTTTTAATAAATTCCAAAGAAAACTGATTCGGGAATGCCTTTATTGTATACTAAATTTTGGGTGTCCAGGAACCTTTATTCTTTGTTCCAAAGAAAACTAATTCAGGTCTGCTACATTTCTTTTGTCCTCTTGTATGGTAATTTTTTTTTCTTACATGACGTTGTTACTATTCTATTGTATTCTCACTTTTTGGGTGTCCAGGAACCTATACTTTGATAAATTTCAATTTTTCTTCTGTCAAGACGCCTTTGCTTTCAAGCAAACTAATTCGGGAATGCTATTTTTTTTTTCTTTTTCTCCACAAACCTATATAACAGATGTTGTTACACGCAACACACATTATTTATTTTTGATAAATTTCTATACTTCACAAGTCTTCTTGTCAATTTGTATATTGCAGAACTCTCGGTACTATTTATAGGCAAAGGAACAATAGAGGCCCAATTTTGAGCCCGCCACCCCGAGAACTCGCAATCCAAAAAATGGCTAACAGTGGAGGTATGCTACATTTTTTATGTCCTATTGTATGCTTAATTTTTTGTCTTGCACAATGTTGTTACTATTCTACTGTATGCTAACTTTTTCGGTTTAACAAACGTTATTACTATTCTAATATATGCTTTTAAATATTCATGTAATTTCGAGAGACATGTAAGAGACATTATTTATTTTTGATAAATTTCTATAGTCTACAAGTACGCTTGTCAATTTGTATATCGTGGAACTCTCGGTTCTATTTGTAGGCCACAGAGCAACAGAGGCCCAATTTTGAGCCCACCATCCCGAAAAACCGTGATCCAAACAATGGCTAAATATGGAGGTCTACTACATTTTTTTGGTCCTATTGTATGCAGAATTTTTTGTCTTGCACGAAGTTGTTACTATTCTATTGTATTCTATCTTTTTGGGTTTCTAAAATCTTATACTTTGATAAATTTCTATATTTATTCTATCCAAAACCCTTTATTTTAAAGCAAACTAGCTTGGGAATACTAATTCTTTTGTGTTTTTCTCCACGAACCTATGTAACAGAGGTAATTACTATCCTATTGTACACTTTTTAAATTTTGATGCAATTTTGAGAGATATGCAACAAACATTACTTATTTTTTTATAAGTTTCTATAGTTCGTAGGTCCTCTTGTCAATTTGTATATCACAGAACTCTCAGTGCTATTTGTAGGGCACAAAACAACAGAGGCCAATTTTGAACCCGAAAACCCACGATCGAAAATCTCGATAAGTATGGAATGAGGGCTCTGAGCATGCTCAATAAACTCTCATCCCCATACATTATAAAAGAACATATTTGGTATGTATAAAACTAAATATCTACTTTCTAAAATTTGATAAATTTCAATTTATTTTCTTTCGAGGATCCCTTGTTTTAAAGATAACTAATTCAGGAATGCTAATTTCTTTATGTTTTTTTTCCATGAACCTATGTAACAGACATTACTACTATTTTTTTGTGTTTCTCTTCACGAACATATGTAAAACGTATGGAAATAAAACTAATTCCGGAATGCTAAATTTTTTGTGTGCAAGAACCTTTTAAATGTTGATATTTTTTTATATATTTCAGGAAGAACTAATTCGGGAATACTATGTTCTTCATGAAAACCACATGTATTTCAACTTGCTAACCACGTGTCTGTACTTGATCACATTTACTCCCATCGCAACCTGGCAGGGACTACATTGCCATGCAACACTTGTTTTAAAGTTGAAACCCTTTCCTAATAAATTTGAAAGGTTATTCTTACTTTAAAGTTTAAAGGTATATATTCATCCAAATTTTTCATAATAAATTTCAAAGTTTATTCTTAGGTTAAGTTTGAAAGGTATATATTCATCCAAATCTTTCGTAATAAATTTGAAAGGTTATTTTTAAGTTAAAGTTGAAAGGTATATATTTATCCAACTCTTTCGTAATAAATTTGAAAGGTTATTCTTCGGTTATAGTTGAAAGTTATATATTCATCCAACTATTTCAGTAACCCTTTGACCTTCCCCTCAAAACTACCTTCTTTTCTTTCTCTCTGGTCTAACAACATGACTGAGAAGCAAGCTTTCCCTTGAGGAAATATTATGAAGGAAATATTTGAGAAGATAGGTGCATGGGAATTCTTCATGGGAATAACTTGCATTATTGATTTTCTATTACAGGATACCTTATCCTATAGTAATATCGCCCTTGCCTCATTCTTACTTTAATTTTTTTCATAGCACCTTGTGTTTTATACTCGGTTATGGATTCTTGAATGAAAATAAGAAATCAATTATTTGTATAAACTTATATATATATATAAATATTTTAAAAATCAAATTAACAATAATTGAAACATTATAGGCTAATGTTAAGTAATACAATTATTTTGAATAACCTTTCACTCATATATTGACTCAATGGATTAAGTTTTCAGGGTTTGTTTATTCTATTATATCGCATATCCAACCATTTATTTAGGAAACAACAAGAAAAACACAGGATGAAGGCACAATAATTTTTTTACAGTGATACCGTAGAAGGATAGGATGGTAAGAGGATATACCAAGCTATTCATCCAATAATTAATGTGCTAACAGATCTAATAATAGGTTAATAGAGAAAAGTGTCAAAATAGATCTTGGGACAAGTATTACCAGCGAAAAGATTAACCCTGGTTTCTTTTCTTGCATGCAGAACCAGAGTTGTCCATTTGCAAATTCGACGTATTGATAAAACAAAAGGTTGATATACTTTAATAACACATGTTATAGGGAGGAAGGGTGGGTCAATTTAGTAAATGAAGTAAGGAGTAATTCCATTATTAACAATCAGGGTGTACATAAAATATCCCTATGACAATTAAAATGCTAAAATGTGATACAGACTTAGATAAGGCATCGGTTATACAAATGATAGGGTAAGGAGATCTTGAGGAAGAACTGATTGTAAGTAAAATCAGAAGGAAAGAGAAAAATGAAGACAATTAGCTCTGAACAAAATTTTAGAAAGTCCCATAACATCAAATATTAAAACGATATTCCGAATGAATTTTGAAACTGAAGCTGCCTTAGGATACTATTGAGTTCAAAAGAAGGGTGAAATCACCGGTACCTTTTAAATCATTTTGTTTTTTAAAAGAATACCAATGTGTTATCTAGTTCAACAAAAAAAACATTCAGAAGTGATTATCATTATAAAGAGAGATAAAGAAAGACAAATATTATGGCAATGATTCGAATCAAAATAATCACCCATAATTATTTACAACTTGTTGATATACCAAATCGCAACAAGGAAAACTATAATGGAAATGAGATGTTATTCCAATAGGGCACTATTTCTCTCATATTTTCATTAGGTAAGTGTGCATAGGTTCTATTTTTTGAAGACATTCGTTGAATCAACCGCAAACATACACTTGTTTATATAGGTATGCACTTCCAGTTGGTTTTCATGCATGTTGCAAGCCAAACACACTTAGATGTTATAACGCACATATGCTTGGATAGTGGTGCCAGTCACTTGGTTATTGTGTCAATAAGATTGACTAGCTTCTTCATTTCGTGGGGTTACATTTGGAGGTCATGCCAGAATAATATGGCCACGAGACAGGTTAACACTAGCATGAAAGATATAGCCGTGAGATAGGTTAACACTAGCATGATGGATATATCCCCGAGAAATGTTAACAATGGCATGAATGATAAATTCAAACAAGCTATCCCCTCAATCATTTATGAAAAATAAATCAATCATCTATGGAAAATCAATTGGACATCTCTCTAGGATATCGATTTCAATGGATTGTACTATCTACTTGGTGGAATTCGTAGAAGGTGAAGATGTAACTGTGTTACCAAAGACAGCTAGAATATGGTGAAATCTTAGACATAGTCTGGAATTATAGGTGGATGATCAATCTCTTTCTTAATGGGGATGGATTTAAACCTGGTCCAGACACGTACCTTATGCAAGATTCCATTTGATGGCCATGGGTTCAAACAAGACAGACTATGAAAATGCTCAGCGAATTTCAGGTTTTTCAATAAGAACTGCCTAAATTCCTTCGACGATTTTGTGTTTTCATGCCTAATGGGGTCCTTGCTAAGAACATGATCTTGGAAAATATTCGTACATATGCTGAGAAATATCAAACTTTCTAAAGATATAGTTATTTCCTCTCTTGAATTAGTTGCAAGTTCTTGGAGCAGTCACATGTACCAGGATCAGTTACTAAGGAGAGGAACTTTGTGTTACTTACTCTTCACCAATGGGAAGGGTACAAAGTCACTTGACTGGTATGGATAAGTACAAAACTCTTTAACCATGGCTTTATATGCCCTTGCTTTACTTACTAGGGGAAGATCATTGTAAATCTACACCCTCCAAAATCTATAATCACTACCTCTTATGGTTTTCTGTTAGTAATTGAAATATATGCTATCAAATCACTAATACTCAATATCTAGGCTATCTCTTGATTATCTACATGCTCTGCAAAATTGGCTAGGCTTTCCATTCTGAATATATATGGGAATACATTAGGGATTCTACGAATTTGTGATCTTGGGCTTCGATCTTCTCGAATCATGCTCTGATACCATGAAGAAATTTAGAAGAACAAAGATACTAAGACACAATGAAGAAATTTGGAGCACTAACTAAATCTCTTCTCATGATTAATTGGAATAAATAGAAAAATACAATGCATGTTGATGTTACACTTGTCACCTAGACTATTACATTTGTCACAAAGACAATTACACTTGTAATAGACTAAACTGAGTTGTCCACCTATGATAGTGATGGATTAATTACAATAAATAACATGAGCCACCTGCCAAAACATAATCCCTTTCAGCAGTTTGCGTTGATACCACTCATCCATGTGATTGTTGCAAGTAACACCAAACCACCCACTAAAACCTAGAATCACTACTTCCGCCAGAGTTGTTCTGGTCATGCACCTTTTATATCCATCCCCCGCCAGCTCAATGGGAGCCTGTGCAGGTAACACCACCACACCCATTGTTGGTCGTTGGTCCATCGACCTCTAGCTTAGCTGCTGCAACAGGAGCTCCACTTCCACTACCACCGCCACCTCCTTCACCGAAAGTAGTCATGACCACCCATGCCCTTCCATCGCCTCATCCATGAATGTGCACCATTCCAGTGCATGGACTATGCCATGATTTCACGTCCTAGGGTCTGATAAGAATCGAACCACATAAGCTACACATGAATTTTACATTCTGGTATAAAAAATAAGAAATTTGTATTTGTATTTAAGTATTTTTCTAAAGGAGATATAAGAATATGGATTCGATATCCAGGAGTGAGTGCTTCTATCTATGGCTAGAGACCGATATGGAGATTTGATGGGGTTGGGGCTAGCCTTATGGAAAAGAAGCGAAGATGAGCTTCAGATCAACTTCTCGTTATGCTAAGGAAATATGAGTTATGGATAAGAACATGGCTCAAAATGGATGTCAAAAGAAACAGAGAACACTTGGTTGTGCATGACTTCTTAGATACACAAGACTCTGAAAAGATAAATTCTCTATCTAGTACAGAAAAAATAAGCTATCTAGTAACTAATTCATAAGAAATATTGTATCTCTTCTTGTCTATCTATGCTATTGAGTATCAAATTCTTTCACTCAATCTACTCTATTCAGTATCAAATCCTTTCACTGAGATAATCCCTTTGATTAATCACTAAATCAATGCCTAAGAAAACATATCTCTTGAAAGAAAGTAGATCTCAACAGATCTCTTGTAATAACACCCTTCTAATAGCAGAAATTTATTGCAACTCACTTTGCTCTCTTTAGTCATGCGAGCATAAATTGATTGCAACTAACTTTTCTCTCATCAGTCATGTAGGAAGAAATAGAGGTTATTTCAGATCACTTTGCTCTCATCAGTCATGTAGGAAGAAATAAAGGTCTCTTTACTCATGCTGGTAGAAATAGAGGCAAGTAGAAATAGAGGGATTCGTGAGTGAAACGTGAAGCCTTACTGAAGCCTTCCTTAGAGGAATTCCTAAGTGAAGCGTGAATCTTTCTTGAATCCTTCCTTAGAGGAATTCATAAGTGAAGCGTGAAGCCTTCTTGAAGCCTTCCTTCATAGGGAAGGAATGAGATAGGAAAAAAGAAATAGAGGGATATGTGAGTGAAGTGTGAATCCTTCCTTTATAAGGAAGGAATAAGCCCGACCCATATCAAGGAAATACAATGATGAATGATGATATTAAATATAGTGATGGATGAAGCCACATGCCACAATGAATCCACATGCCACTCAAAATGATGAGTGATAGTTGTTCAAAGATATACTTGACAGAGGAAGCATGCCATGCTAAAGGATAAGATATGGAAAGAAGCATGCTAACAAAAAATGTTAACAAAGTAATGCTACCTCTCAAGATATCATTAGTTCACTTCAACGGATATACACCACAATACATCTTAATGCACTCATTCTTTCCTAATTTTCAAACTCATAAATTGTACATTGCCTCAAAATGAGGCCAAATAAGACATGAAATTGAAAAGTTACAGTAAAAAATGAAATGTGAGATGAAAAATTGCAAAATGGATTAAAAATTTGGTTAAAAGTATTTTGTTTGCATTGGTTTTGGTGCAATGACTAATATAATAACGAGAATCGATTACTAATAGTCCCCAACCTGAAGGGCACGGACTAATAAATTTGAAAGCTTATTTTTAGGTTAGAGTTGAAAGGTATATATTCATCCAAACCTTTCATAATAAAAGGTTACAAGAGTAGTTAGTAAATTGTGTAAACATTTCATCAAAAAAATTATTTAAAAAATGCATTGTCCTTCTTATTTCTAGTTATACTTACAATAACACAATTTTTTCATAAAACATGATGTTTTCTTGATGTTTGAGGACTATATATTTGATTCGTATCATGAGCATATCAAAATCATGTTTAACCACTACTACATTTGGGTAGAAATTTTGATGTCATCCCAACATTAATACATCGCACACAATGTGAGAAGAAAAAATAGAAAAGCGTTGCAAAATTAACATTGGGTGTCTGACAAACTTCTAGTCGAATTGTAATTCGACACAATTCGGGTGACATTTGACAGGCTTTGATTTCNTCGAAGATCAGCCCATTAGCGACATCCAAGTGACAATTTTTTCTTCTTGAAATCTTTACCAAATGACCTTAGATGGAGATGTTTGTGGGCGTAGCCTAGGATGGGGTGAACCATGTTAACACTGTTTTATGTGACTAAATGAATGCGTCTTTGCATATGGTTAGTGGATAAATGTTGAATGAATGAAGTAGCTATGTAAATTCGATATTCCACATGGATGCATAGAATGAATGTTATACTAGATATTAAATGAGTTGAATAAAGGTTAAGGTGAAGATATCGCCCCATCTCAGGTTGCAAACACCTGAGTATTGCAACCACCCATAGAGCTATCTTGGGTGAGATTGTGCAGTACCCTCCGTGTACTTCATTGCCTTCTAGGTTACGAGAGGGGCCAATAGTTTTTAAGGTTTTTTGTTGTGAAGCTTCTTAGTTATGAACCAGGTGAATCTGTAATGGTCAATAAAATCAAAATCCCTTAATACCAGTAAGAGTAAATAGACAAAAGGGAATTAAAACCAATAGTACATAAATATAATGTTGTTATATTAAAATTTGAAGTCAAAACCATCTATCATTTAATTGATTTTAACTTAGACAATAAAAAACAAAAATATTATATGATTAGATAAATATTGTTGTTATATTAAAAATAGTAGTTTATTTAAAATTTGAAGAAAATATATGCATTGCTTTAGAATGTGAAGACAATGATGTCACTTTTGGGTTTAATAAATTATTTAAAAAAAATTGCTCACACAAATAATACCAATGGTTTACACATAAACAAATTAACATATCTCATAAGCAAATGCAAATTAATCATATAAATTTGCAATGTCTTATCCAAAACTTACAAGATAAATATCCACTAATTTATAAACCCTAAACAATATTGTTCATTTTTCCTTGATAAATGTAAATAAATAGTGTATGCAAAACAACATTTACATAAAGAATAGTATACATATCCAAAGCTTATAAACCCTAAAAAATATTGTCCATTTGTCTTTCATTTTCTCTTTTCATCTTTATCAACTAAAATAAGCAAATTTATAAATGCATTTGTTTTTTAACATTAATTGAATGGACTAGTATCTTAATACAATATAGTGGAATCCATAGACTCTCTTATTAATTATAAATCAAATGTACTCAAATATTCATATAAAAATTATATTTTATTTTTATATACAATTTATGTTCTAATTAATTTCAATAAAATGAATTAATTTCTTTATAAAAAATAATTTAGTTTATAAATGTTATTCAATTTTAATTTGATTGAATTTATAAATGTTTCTAATTAATATTAATTAAATTAATTAATTTTTCTATACAATTTAGTTGAATTTATAAATATAATTAATTTTTAACTTAGTTAATTTCATAAATATTTTTACCTAATTTTAATTAAGTAAATTTATTTATTTATATAATTTGATTGAATTCATAAATTATATTAAATTTTAATTAACTAGAATATTTTGTATATAATTTGATTGAATCTATAAACATTATTTAATTGCTTCTAAAAATAATTTACAACTTAATAAGTTAAAGTTGAGAGGTATCTATTCACCCAACCCTTTCTTTCCTAATAAATTTGAAAGGTTATTCTTAGTTTAAAGTTGAAACCCTTTCCTAATAAATCTGAAAAAATATTCTTACTTTAAAGTTGAAAGGTATATATTCATCCAACTTTTTCCAAATAAATTTCAAAGGTTATTCTTAGGTTAAGGTTGAAAGGTATATATTCATCCAAATCTTTCATAATAAATTTGAAAGGTTATTCTTAAGTTAAAGTTGAAAGTTATATATTCATCCAACTCTTTTAGTAACCCTATGGCCTGCCCCTCACAGCTACCTTCTTTTATTTCTCTCTGGCCTAACAACATGAGTCAGAAGCAAGCGTACCCTTGAGAAAATATTATGAAGGAAATATTTGATAAGATAGGTGCATGGGAATTCTTCATGCAAATAACTTGCATTCTTGACTTTTTTCATATCACCTTCTGTTTTATATTCGATTATGGATTCTTGAATGAAAATAAGAAATCAATTATTTGTATGAACTTATATATATATATATATATATATATATATATATATATATATATATATATATATATATATAATTAATGAAAACTAAAGCAATATAGGTTAATGTTAAGGAATACAATTATTTCGAATAACATTTCACTCATATCTTGACTCAATGGATTAAGTTTTCAAGGTTTGTTTATTTTATTATATAGCATCTTCAACTATTTTTTTAGGAAACAACATGGAAAACACATGATGAAGGCTCGATAAATTTTTTACAGTGATATCGTAGAAGGATAGGATGATAAGAGGATCGACCAAGATATTCATCCAATAATTATTGTGCTAACAGATCTAGCAATATGTTACCAGAGAGAAGTGCCAAAATAGATCTTGGGACAAGTATTACCAGTGAAAAGATTAACCCTGGTTTCTTTTCTTGCATGTAGAATCAAAGTTGTCCATTTGAAAACTCGAAGAATTGATAAAACAAAGGGTTGAGATACTTCAATAACACATGTTATAAGGAGGAAAGGTGGGTCGCTTTTGTTAATGAAGTAAGGAGTACTTCCATTATTAACAATCTAGGTGTACATAAAACATCCTCACCACAATTAAAATGCTAAAATGTGATACAGACTTAAATCAAGGCACTCGTTCTACAAATGAAAGGGTAAGGAGACCTTGAGGAAGAACTAATCATAAGCAAAATTAGAAGGAAAGAGAAAAACAATGACAATTAGTTGTCAACAAAATTTTAGAAAGTCCCATAACACTGAAGATTAAAACAATATTCCTAGTGAATTTCAAAACTGAAGGTGCCTTAGGATACTATTGAGATTAAAAGAAGTTTGAAATCATCAATACCTTTTATATCATCTATTTTTTTAAAAGAATACCAATGTGTTATATAGTTCAGCAAAAAAAAGCATTCAGAAGTGATTATCATTATAAAGAGAGATAAACCAAGACATATCTTATGGCAATGATTCAAACCAAAATAATCACCCAATGATGGATGATGATATTAAATATAGTGATGGATGAAGCCACATGCCACATCCTATGAAGCCACATGCCACTCAAAATTATGACTGATAGTTGTTCAAAGATCTACTTGACAGAGGAAGCATGCCATGCTAAAGGATGAGATATGGAAAGAAGCATGCTAAGAAAAAATGCTAACAAAGTAATGCTAACTCTCAAGATATCATTAGTTCACTTCAAACGATCTACACCACAATAAATCTTAATTCACTCATTCTTTCCTGAGTTTCAAACTCATAAATTGTACATTTCCTCGAAATGAGGCCAAACAAGACCTGAAATTGAAGAGTTGCAATAAAAATTGAAATGTGAGATGAAAAATTGCATAAATGGATTAAAACTTTGGTTAAAAATATTTTGTTTGCATTGGTTTTGGTGCACCGACTAATATAACAACATGAATCGATTACTAATAGTCCCCAACCCAAAGGGTAGGGACTAATAAATTTGAAATATTATTCTTAGGTTAAAGTTGAAAGGTATATATTCATCCAACCCTTTAATAATAAAAAGTTACAAGATTAGTTAGTAAATTGTGTAAACATTTCATAAAAAAAATTATTTTAAGAAGGCACTGTCCTTCTAATTTCTAGCTATACTTACAATAACACTAAATTTTCATAAAACATGATCTTTTCTTGATGTTTGAGGACTATATCTTGGATTCATATCTTGAGCATATCAAAATCATGTTTAACCACTACTACATTTGGGTAGAAATTTTGATGTCATCCCGACATTAATACATTGCACACAATGTTAGAAGCAAAAATAGAAAAGCATTGAAAATATTGATATTGGGAGTCCGACAAGCTTTTAGTCGAATTGTAAATCTGACACAATTCGAGTGACATGTGGAAATATTTACTTTCTTTAAAAAAAGAAAATATTGTTGGAAGATCAGCCCATTAGCAACATCCAAGTGACATTTTTTACTTCTTGAAATCTTTACCAGGTGACCTTGAAGAGAAAAAATTTGAAGGATTTAAAGTATAACTGAATTATATCATCTAAAAAATACCACTCATGATGATTCTAGACAATATAAATAGCACCAAAAAACATAGAGTTTTATTTAATTTTATCTTTTTCCAATGTTCTCGGATTGAAAGGATGCACTGATAGCAGTGCTATTGAAAATTTACAACACACTGAAAAGCGTGTGAATTCGTTCAATTTAAGTAGAGCATGTTGTTTCACTTGGTATGTACAAAGACACCACTAACATTACATCTATAAATTTCATAGAGCATTGGAAGCCTTGAGATATTTATACAAAATCCTAATGGTATGTTTATGATATTGTGAAGAATTTCCAACATTGCATCTATTTACCAAGTGCATTGATCGGTATTTTATAACCAATCCATTTTATTGTTCTTTTTTGTGCATTTGAAATATTGAGAAGCACCGAAAGCATGGTTTATTTTTTAAGTTATGATAATCTTTAACAATATGTACTAGGTCAACCATCACCCTAAGTAATTGTTAACAATGTGTACTAGGTCAACCATCACCCTAAGTATGGTGCATCATGCACCATTAATGGTGCATCTTGTTAATTTATATGATGCACTAAATTTGTTTGATGCAAGTCAAACAATTTAATGTGTCATGCAAAATTAAAAAAAAAAACTGAAAACAATGGCAAGTCTAAGATAAATTCTAAATTTTAATTCTCTAAAAATGTAAATGAGGAGGTAACAAAAAATGTACTTGGTCTTCTTTCCTAATGAGGAGGCAAGGTTTCCACGTAGATAAAAAATAAAAATATGCATTTTTTTTGCAAATTTTGAAAATTAACCAAATCTACTAGTGAAGTGAAGGAATCGAGGAATACAACAAGATAGTAGCATCGATAATGGGGAATTTAAATAGGGATGATGAGAACCAGAGCTTGTATGGTTCAAAGCACTAAAGGAAATGTAAAAATGAAATTATGGTTTTATAACTTATTTTATTCAACCATATTATGGTGCACATGAAAGTCATCGTGAGGAGCCTTGTGTGAACTAGTCATCCTCGCAAGTATTGAGGAGCCCATGGGAGGGAAGAATAACTAAGATTATAACATTGCACGACATGGAGATTTCCAAACTATAATAAAAGCATTAGATCTAGATCTTTGTGGACGTAGCCCAAGAGGGGGTGAACCACGGTAACACTGTGTTATGTGACTAAATGAATGTGTCTTTCCATCTCGTTAGTGGATGAATGTTGAATGAATGAAGTAACTAAGTAAATATGATATTCCACATGGATGCATAGAATGAATGTTATACTATATGTTAAATGAGTTGAATAAAGGTTAAGGTGTAGATCTCGCTCAGTCTCAGGTTGCAAACACCTAAGTATTGTAGTCACCCATAGAGTTATCTCACGTGAGACTGCACAACATCCTCCGTGTACTGCATTTCCTTATGGGTTACCAGAGGGGATGATAGTCTTTAAGGGATTTTGTTGGTAATCTTCTTGGTTATGAATCGAAGTCAATATGTAATGGTCAATTGAATCATAATCCCTTAAGACTAGTAAGAGTAAATAGATAAAAGGGAATTAAAACCAACACTACATAAATATAATGTTGTTATATTAAAATTTGAAGTCAAAACCATCTATCATTTAATTGATTTTAACTTGAACAATAAAAAATATATATATTATATGATTAGATAAATAATGTTGTTATATTAAAAGTAGTAGTTTATTTAAAATTTGAAGAAAATATATGCATTACTTTAGAATGTGAAGACAATGATGTCACTTTTGAGTTTAAGAAATTATTTTAAAAAATTGTTGATACAAATAATACCAATGGTTTACACATAAACACATTAACATATCTCATAATAAAATGCAAATTAATCATATAAATTTGCAATGTCTTATCCAAAAATTACAAGATACATATGGAGGAGTTTATAAACCCTAAACAATATTGTTCATTTGTCCTTTATAAATGTAAATAAAGAGTGCATGCAAAGCAACATTTACATAAATATTAGTATACATATCCAAAGCTTATAAACCCTAAAAAATATTGTCTACTTGTCTTTCATTTTCTCTTTTCACCTTTATCAACTAAAATAAGGAAATTTATAAATGCATTTATTTTTTAACATCAATTGAATGGACTAGTCTCTTTATACAATATAGTGGAATCCATAGACTCTCTTATCAATTATCAATCAAATGTACTCAAATCTTCATATACAAATTATGTTTTATCTTTATATACAATTTATGTTCTAATTAATGTCAATAAAATGAAATAATTTCTTTATACAAATTAATTTAGTTTATAAATGTTATTCAATTTTAGTTTGATTGAATTTATAAATGTTTTTACTTAAAATGAATTGTGACCGCAACTCAAGGGCATCTAAGTCATCAAAATCACCAACCCTTAACATGGTTGGATTTTTTGTCCCCGCAAGTTTCGAACTAGCGACTTTAACAATACGAAGTGGCTTAGAAACACACTCTGTCACCGTCGTACACTTCGGGAACATTTTTCAATATGTATTTGGTTGAATTTATAAATATCATTAAATTTTAACTTATTTAATTTCATAAATATTTTTACCTAATTTTAATTAAGTAAATTTATTTATTTATATAATTTGATTGAATTCATAAATAATATAAAATTTTAATTAACTAGAATAGTTTTTATATAATTTGATTGAATTTATAACATTATTTAATTGTGTCTAGAAACACTTACAACCCCACAAATAACATTCTCCATTAAAATAATATCAAAATAATAATAAAACATTAAAATTATATATATATATATATATATATATATATATATATATATATATATATATATATATATCTATATAATCTTAATGTTTTATTATGAATTTATGAAAACTAGGAGTTAAATGGATCTTAAGTATATTTAAATCATTAAATCAAAAACTTCATTCTTAATAATAATTTAAAATTAACTTTTTACATTATAATAATCAAAAATTAATTATTTTAAAACATTTATAAACGTTATTTAACAAATAATTAAATAATCTTTTAAATAACAAAATAAAAAAATAATTTTATACAGCCAAATTAAAATTAATATTTATCAAAAATATTAGATAAAACATCGATATTATCAATATAGTTTTTTTTTTTTAATTATCCTTGTAATACAATAATTACAAAATGAATAACTTTATTAAAGAAGAATAATATTCTTTAATGAAAGAAAAGGTGAAGAGAATAAATTTAGATAAGTACACCATGCTCCCACCTACACCATCTTTAATACCAAGTAAAGTTTATAAACACCAATTAAATCATGGGTTTCTTTATCTCCCATGCATGCAGTGTGTTGGGCATAAGTGTTGTAGTGATATTTCTTGAGGTAGAAGGGAAGATGATAGGTTAGAAACACATTTTTCTGAGTATTTCTCAAGAAGTTCAATTTGGTGAAGAAATTTTATATATTTAATGTGTGCATGATGTTTACAGTGTCCTTTGTATGGCGGTGGCATTTACTCTTACACTAAATATGCGATCAAAGGACTTGTGGGGGCTATCAGCTTCAGTTGAAGCCCTTTAACATTGAAGTTACGCTTGTATGTCTAGGCTTTGTAGAAACTCTTCTAAATAAAAGGTAAGTGACCTTGAAGAGAACAACTTTGAAGGATTTAAAGTATAATTGAATTATATCATCTAAAAAACACCACTCATGATGCTTCTAGACAATATAAATAGCACCGAAAAACATGGAATTTTATTTTATCTTGTCTTTTTCCAATGTTCTCAAATTGAAAGGATGCACTGATAGCAGTGCTATTGAAAATTTACAAGACACTGAAAAGAATGTAAATTCATTCAATTTAAGTAGGGCATGTTGTTTCACTTGGTATGTACAAAAACACTACTAACATTACCTTTGTACATTTCATAGAGCACTGAAAGCCTCCAGATATTTATACAAAATCCTAATGGTATGTTCATGATATTGTGAAGAAATTCCAACACTGCATCTATTTACCAACAGCATTGATGCGTCTTGTATAACCCATCCATTTTCTTGTGCTTTTTTTTGTATTTTTAATATAGAAAGCAAGGTTTATTTTTTAAGTTATGATAATCTTTAACAATGTGTACTAGGTCAACCATCACCCTAGGTATGGTGCATCCTGTAAATATATTAATGGTGCATCTTGTTAATTTATATGATGCACCAAATTTGTTTGATGCAAGTCAAACAATTTAATGCATCATGCAAAATTAAAAAAAAAATGAAAACAATGGAAAGACTAAGCTAAATTCTAAATTTTAATTCTCTAAAAATGTAATTGAGAAGGTAACAAAAAATGTACTTTGTCTTCTTTCCTAATGAGGTAAAAAATCAAGGAATACAACAATATAGTAGCATCGATAATGGGAAAGTTAAATAGGGATGATGAGCACCAAAGATTGTATGGTTCAAAGCACTAAAGGAAATGTATAAATGGAATTATGGTTTGATAATTTATTTTATTCAACCATATTATGGTGTACAGGAAAGTCACATGCACATGTGTGTTAAGATGTTTTATGCATGTTATCTTTTTAAGAAAAGCTCATATCATTGTGGTATTTACCTAGCCACATCAATGTTTTTCATGACAATAAAACATACCATTGAGTTTTTAATTGTTTTGAAATAAAAATATATTTTTTTATAATGTATCAATCTAATTTAGTGCATTGTTTAGAAGAAAAGCACTCGTGCTTTGTAAATTCGTGTGCATTAGTAATGTTTTTGTAATTTTAAAAACAAACACTCGTATTGTATGGAAAATGCCTAAGTCATTTGGCATTGTAACATACCAATGCATTGATATGTTGAAAACATATCGAATAGATATTGTGTAAGACTAAAATAAACCAAGATTTCTTTATGTAACATATATAAATATAAATGATATTTGGTGAATTTTTTTATTTTACACATCGGTGTGTCATACATTTGAGCACTCTTAGCTATAAATGGGAAGGTTCTGCAAAAACCTCCATTAAAAAATGTTTTCCCTATAATGTTTAGAGTAAATCACAATAAAAACACAACCTTTCTCAATTACTTATAACCCTATTATAAGATTATTCTAATAAACTTACTTAACATTTATTTTATCAACAACAAA